>JAVUPR010000125.1:0-156465 GCA_036785695.1 Gentiana straminea | reverse complement strand
CGGAAATTTGTGTTTTCCCTTTATAACGAGTAGAAATTTGTGTTTTATCTTTGGTAACGAGTTCGAATTCATGTTTTCTTCATATTAACGAGTTCAAATTCGTGTTTTTCTCTCGGTAACGAGTTGTCCTTGAAGAAAAAAAGGTTTTTTCTCTCGATAACGAGTGGACATCGCCGGAAATTTGTGTTTTCCCTTTATAACGAGTAGAAATTTGTGTTTTATCTTTGGTAACGAGTTCGAATTCATGTTTTCTTCATATTAACGAGTTCAAATTCGTGTTTTTCTCTCGGTAACGAGTTGTCCTTGAAGAAAAAAAGGTTTTTTCTCTCGATAACGAGTGGACATCGCCGGAAATTTGTGTTTTCCCTTTATAACGAGTAGAAATTTGTGTTTTATCTTTGGTAACGAGTTCGAATTCATGTTTTCTTCATATTAACGAGTTCAAATTCGTGTTTTTCTCTCGGTAACGAGTTGTCCTTGAAGAAAAAAAGGTTTTTTCTCTCGATAACGAGTGGACATCGCCGGAAATTTGTGTTTTCCCTTTATAACGAGTAGAAATTTGTGTTTTATCTTTGGTAACGAGTTCGAATTCATGTTTTCTTCATATTAACGAGTTCAAATTCGTGTTTTTCTCTCGGTAACGAGTTGTCCTTGAAGAAAAAAAGGTTTTTTCTCTCGATAACGAGTGGACATCGCCGGAAATTTGTGTTTTCCCTTTATAACGAGTAGAAATTTGTGTTTTATCTTTGGTAACGAGTTCGAATTCATGTTTTCTTCATATTAACGAGTTCAAATTCGTGTTTTTCTCTCGGTAACGAGTTGTCCTTGAAGAAAAAAAGGTTTTTTCTCCGATAACGAGTGGACATCGCCGGAAATTTGTGTTTTCCCTTTATAACGAGTAGAAATTTGTGTTTTATCTTTGGTAACGAGTTCGAATTCATGTTTTCTTCATATTAACGAGTTCAAATTCGTGTTTTTCTCTCGGTAACGAGTTGTCCTTGAAGAAAAAAAGGTTTTTTCTCCGATAACGAGTGGACATCGCCGGAAATTTGTGTTTTCCCTTTATAACGAGTAGAAATTTGTGTTTTATCTTTGGTAACGAGTTCGAATTCATGTTTTCTTCATATTAACGAGTTCAAATTCGTGTTTTTCTCTCGGTAACGAGTTGTCCTTGAAGAAAAAAAGGTTTTTTCTCTCGATAACGAGTGGACATCGCCGGAAATTTGTGTTTTCCCTTTATAACGAGTAGAAATTTGTGTTTTATCTTTGGTAACGAGTTCGAATTCATGTTTTCTTCATATTAACGAGTTCAAATTCGTGTTTTTCTCTCGGTAACGAGTTGTCCTTGAAGAAAAAAAGGTTTTTTCTCCGATAACGAGTGGACATCGCCGGAAATTTGTGTTTTCCCTTTATAACGAGTAGAAATTTGTGTTTTATCTTTGGTAACGAGTTCGAATTCATGTTTTCTTCATATTAACGAGTTCAAATTCGTGTTTTTCTCTCGGTAACGAGTTGTCCTTGAAGAAAAAAAGGTTTTTTCTCTCGATAACGAGTGGACATCGCCGGAAATTTGTGTTTTCCCTTTATAACGAGTAGAAATTTGTGTTTTATCTTTGGTAACGAGTTCGAATTCATGTTTTCTTCATATTAACGAGTTCAAATTCGTGTTTTTCTCTCGGTAACGAGTTGTCCTTGAAGAAAAAAAGGTTTTTTCTCTCGATAACGAGTGGACATCGCCGGAAATTTGTGTTTTCCCTTTATAACGAGTAGAAATTTGTGTTTTATCTTTGGTAACGAGTTCGAATTCATGTTTTCTTCATATTAACGAGTTCAAATTCGTGTTTTTCTCTCGGTAACGAGTTGTCCTTGAAGAAAAAAAGGTTTTTTCTCCGATAACGAGTGGACATCGCCGGAAATTTGTGTTTTCCCTTTATAACGAGTAGAAATTTGTGTTTTATCTTTGGTAACGAGTTCGAATTCATGTTTTCTTCATATTAACGAGTTCAAATTCGTGTTTTTCTCTCGGTAACGAGTTGTCCTTGAAGAAAAAAAGGTTTTTTCTCTCGATAACGAGTGGACATCGCCGGAAATTTGTGTTTTCCCTTTATAACGAGTAGAAATTTGTGTTTTATCTTTGGTAACGAGTTCGAATTCATGTTTTCTTCATATTAACGAGTTCAAATTCGTGTTTTTCTCTCGGTAACGAGTTGTCCTTGAAGAAAAAAAGGTTTTTTCTCTCGATAACGAGTGGACATCGCCGGAAATTTGTGTTTTCCCTTTATAACGAGTAGAAATTTGTGTTTTATCTTTGGTAACGAGTTCGAATTCATGTTTTCTTCATATTAACGAGTTCAAATTCGTGTTTTTCTCTCGGTAACGAGTTGTCCTTGAAGAAAAAAAGGTTTTTTCTCTCGATAACGAGTGGACATCGCCGGAAATTTGTGTTTTCCCTTTATAACGAGTAGAAATTTGTGTTTTATCTTTGGTAACGAGTTCGAATTCATGTTTTCTTCATATTAACGAGTTCAAATTCGTGTTTTTCTCTCGGTAACGAGTTGTCCTTGAAGAAAAAAGGTTTTTTCTCCGATAACGAGTGGACATCGCCGGAAATTTGTGTTTTCCCTTTATAACGAGTAGAAATTTGTGTTTTATCTTTGGTAACGAGTTCGAATTCATGTTTTCTTCATATTAACGAGTTCAAATTCGTGTTTTTCTCTCGGTAACGAGTTGTCCTTGAAGAAAAAAAGGTTTTTTCTCCGATAACGAGTGGACATCGCCGGAAATTTGTGTTTTCCCTTTATAACGAGTAGAAATTTGTGTTTTATCTTTGGTAACGAGTTCGAATTCATGTTTTCTTCATATTAACGAGTTCAAATTCGTGTTTTTCTCTCGGTAACGAGTTGTCCTTGAAGAAAAAAAGGTTTTTTCTCCTCGATAACGAGTGGACATCGCCGGAAATTTGTGTTTTCCCTTTATAACGAGTAGAAATTTGTGTTTTATCTTTGGTAACGAGTTCGAATTCATGTTTTCTTCATATTAACGAGTTCAAATTCGTGTTTTTCTCTCGGTAACGAGTTGTCCTTGAAGAAAAAAAAAAGGTTTTTTCTCTCGATAACGAGTGGACATCGCCGGAAATTTGTGTTTTCCCTTTATAACGAGTAGAAATTTGTGTTTTATCTTTGGTAACGAGTTCGAATTCATGTTTTCTCTTATATTAACGAGTTCAAATTCGTGTTTTTCTCTCGGTAACGAGTTGTCCTTGAAGAAAAAAAGGTTTTTTCTCTCGATAACGAGTGGACATCGCCGGAAATTTGTGTTTTCCCTTTATAACGAGTAGAAATTTGTGTTTTATCTTTGGTAACGAGTTCGAATTCATGTTTTCTTCATATTAACGAGTTCAAATTCGTGTTTTTCTCTCGGTAACGAGTTGTCCTTGAAGAAAAAAAGGTTTTTTCTCCTCGATAACGAGTGGACATCGCCGGAAATTTGTGTTTTCCCTTTATAACGAGTAGAAATTTGTGTTTTATCTTTGGTAACGAGTTCGAATTCATGTTTTCTTCATATTAACGAGTTCAAATTCGTGTTTTTCTCTCGGTAACGAGTTGTCCTTGAAGAAAAAAAGGTTTTTTCTCTCGATAACGAGTGGACATCGCCGGAAATTTGTGTTTTCCCTTTATAACGAGTAGAAATTTGTGTTTTATCTTTGGTAACGTTCGAATTCATGTTTTCTTCATATTAACGAGTTCAAATTCGTGTTTTTCTCTCGGTAACGAGTTGTCCTTGAAGAAAAAAAGGTTTTTTCTCTCGATAACGAGTGGACATCGCCGGAAATTTGTGTTTTCCCTTTATAACGAGTAGAAATTTGTGTTTTATCTTTGGTAACGAGTTCGAATTCATGTTTTCTTCATATTAACGAGTTCAAATTCGTGTTTTTCTCTCGGTAACGAGTTGTCCTTGAAGAAAAAAAGGTTTTTTCTCTCGATAACGAGTGGACATCGCCGGAAATTTGTGTTTTCCCTTTATAACGAGTAGAAATTTGTGTTTTATCTTTGGTAACGAGTTCGAATTCATGTTTTCTTCATATTAACGAGTTCAAATTCGTGTTTTTCTCTCGGTAACGAGTTGTCCTTGAAGAAAAAAAGGTTTTTTCTCCGATAACGAGTGGACATCGCCGGAAATTTGTGTTTTCCCTTTATAACGAGTAGAAATTTGTGTTTTATCTTTGGTAACGAGTTCGAATTCATGTTTTCTTCATATTAACGAGTTCAAATTCGTGTTTTTCTCTCGGTAACGAGTTGTCCTTGAAGAAAAAAAGGTTTTTTCTCCGATAACGAGTGGACATCGCCGGAAATTTGTGTTTTCCCTTTATAACGAGTAGAAATTTGTGTTTTATCTTTGGTAACGAGTTCGAATTCATGTTTTCTTCATATTAACGAGTTCAAATTCGTGTTTTTCTCTCGGTAACGAGTTGTCCTTGAAGAAAAAAAGGTTTTTTCTCTCGATAACGAGTGGACATCGCCGGAAATTTGTGTTTTCCCTTTATAACGAGTAGAAATTTGTGTTTTATCTTTGGTAACGAGTTCGAATTCATGTTTTCTTCATATTAACGAGTTCAAATTCGTGTTTTTCTCTCGGTAACGAGTTGTCCTTGAAGAAAAAAAGGTTTTTTCTCTCGATAACGAGTGGACATCGCCGGAAATTTGTGTTTTCCCTTTATAACGAGTAGAAATTTGTGTTTTATCTTTGGTAACGAGTTCGAATTCATGTTTTCTTCATATTAACGAGTTCAAATTCGTGTTTTTCTCTCGGTAACGAGTTGTCCTTGAAGAAAAAAAGGTTTTTTCTCCGATAACGAGTGGACATCGCCGGAAATTTGTGTTTTCCCTTTATAACGAGTAGAAATTTGTGTTTTATCTTTGGTAACGAGTTCGAATTCATGTTTTCTTCATATTAACGAGTTCAAATTCGTGTTTTTCTCTCGGTAACGAGTTGTCCTTGAAGAAAAAAAGGTTTTTTCTCCGATAACGAGTGGACATCGCCGGAAATTTGTGTTTTCCCTTTATAACGAGTAGAAATTTGTGTTTTATCTTTGGTAACGAGTTCGAATTCATGTTTTCTTCATATTAACGAGTTCAAATTCGTGTTTTTCTCTCGGTAACGAGTTGTCCTTGAAGAAAAAAAGGTTTTTTCTCTCGATAACGAGTGGACATCGCCGGAAATTTGTGTTTTCCCTTTATAACGAGTAGAAATTTGTGTTTTATCTTTGGTAACGAGTTCGAATTCATGTTTTCTTCATATTAACGAGTTCAAATTCGTGTTTTTCTCTCGGTAACGAGTTGTCCTTGAAGAAAAAAAGGTTTTTTCTCTCGATAACGAGTGGACATCGCCGGAAATTTGTGTTTTCCCTTTATAACGAGTAGAAATTTGTGTTTTATCTTTGGTAACGAGTTCGAATTCATGTTTTCTTCATATTAACGAGTTCAAATTCGTGTTTTTCTCTCGGTAACGAGTTGTCCTTGAAGAAAAAAAGTTTTTTTCTCTCGATAACGAGTGGACATCGCCGGAAATTTGTGTTTTCCCTTTATAACGAGTAGAAATTTGTGTTTTATCTTTGGTAACGAGTTCGAATTCATGTTTTCTTCATATTAACGAGTTCAAATTCGTGTTTTTCTCTCGGTAACGAGTTGTCCTTGAAGAAAAAAAAGGTTTTTTCTTCGATAACGAGTGGACATCGCCGGAAATTTGTGTTTTCCCTTTATAACGAGTAGAAATTTGTGTTTTATCTTTGGTAACGAGTTCGAATTCATGTTTTCTTCATATTAACGAGTTCAAATTCGTGTTTTTCTCTCGGTAACGAGTTGTCCTTGAAGAAAAAAAGGTTTTTTCTCCGATAACGAGTGGACATCGCCGGAAATTTGTGTTTTCCCTTTATAACGAGTAGAAATTTGTGTTTTATCTTTGGTAACGAGTTCGAATTCATGTTTTCTTCATATTAACGAGTTCAAATTCGTGTTTTTCTCTCGGTAACGAGTTGTCCTTGAAGAAAAAAAGGTTTTTTCTCTCGATAACGAGTGGACATCGCCGGAAATTTGTGTTTTCCCTTTATAACGAGTAGAAATTTGTGTTTTATCTTTGGTAACGAGTTCGAATTCATGTTTTCTTCATATTAACGAGTTCAAATTCGTGTTTTTCTCTCGGTAACGAGTTGTCCTTGAAGAAAAAAAGGTTTTTTCTCTCGATAACGAGTGGACATCGCCGGAAATTTGTGTTTTCCCTTTATAACGAGTAGAAATTTGTGTTTTATCTTTGGTAACGAGTTCGAATTCATGTTTTCTTCATATTAACGAGTTCAAATTCGTGTTTTTCTCTCGGTAACGAGTTGTCCTTGAAGAAAAAAAGGTTTTTTCTCTCGATAACGAGTGGACATCGCCGGAAATTTGTGTTTTCCCTTTATAACGAGTAGAAATTTGTGTTTTATCTTTGGTAACGAGTTCGAATTCATGTTTTCTTCATATTAACGAGTTCAAATTCGTGTTTTTCTCTCGGTAACGAGTTGTCCTTGAAGAAAAAAAGGTTTTTTCTCTCGATAACGAGTGGACATCGCCGGAAATTTGTGTTTTCCCTTTATAACGAGTAGAAATTTGTGTTTTATCTTTGGTAACGAGTTCGAATTCATGTTTTCTTCATATTAACGAGTTCAAATTCGTGTTTTTCTCTCGGTAACGAGTTGTCCTTGAAGAAAAAAAAAGGTTTTTTCTCTCGATAACGAGTGGACATCGCCGGAAATTTGTGTTTTCCCTTTATAACGAGTAGAAATTTGTGTTTTATCTTTGGTAACGAGTTCGAATTCATGTTTTCTTCATATTAACGAGTTCAAATTCGTGTTTTTCTCTCGGTAACGAGTTGTCCTTGAAGAAAAAAAAAAGGTTTTTTCTCTCGATAACGAGTGGACATCGCCGGAAATTTGTGTTTTCCCTTTATAACGAGTAGAAATTTGTGTTTTATCTTTGGTAACGAGTTCGAATTCATGTTTTCTTCATATTAACGAGTTCAAATTCGTGTTTTTCTCTCGGTAACGAGTTGTCCTTGAAGAAAAAAAAGTTTTTTCTCTCGATAACGAGTGGACATCGCCGGAAATTTGTGTTTTCCCTTTAACGAGTAACGAGTAGAAATTTGTGTTTTATCTTTGGTAACGAGTTCGAATTCATGTTTTCTTCATATTAACGAGTTAAATTCGTGTTTTTCTCTCGGTAACGAGTTGTCCTTGAAGAAAAAAAGGTTTTTTCTCTCGATAACGAGTGGACATCGCCGGAAATTTGTGTTTTCCCTTTATAACGAGTAGAAATTTGTGTTTTATCTTTGGTAACGAGTTCGAATTCATGTTTTCTTCATATTAACGAGTTCAAATTCGTGTTTTTCTCTCGGTAACGAGTTGTCCTTGAAGAAAAAAAGGTTTTTTCTCTCGATAACGAGTGGACATCGCCGGAAATTTGTGTTTTCCCTTTATAACGAGTAGAAATTTGTGTTTTATCTTTGGTAACGAGTTCGAATTCATGTTTTCTTCATATTAACGAGTTCAAATTCGTGTTTTTCTCTCGGTAACGAGTTGTCCTTGAAGAAAAAAAAAAGGTTTTTTCTCCGATAACGAGTGGACATCGCCGGAAATTTGTGTTTTCCCTTTATAACGAGTAGAAATTTGTGTTTTATCTTTGGTAACGAGTTCGAATTCATGTTTTCTTCATATTAACGAGTTCAAATTCGTGTTTTTCTCTCGGTAACGAGTTGTCCTTGAAGAAAAAAAGGTTTTTTCTCCGATAACGAGTGGACATCGCCGGAAATTTGTGTTTTCCCTTTATAACGAGTAGAAATTTGTGTTTTATCTTTGGTAACGAGTTCGAATTCATGTTTTCTTCATATTAACGAGTTCAAATTCGTGTTTTTCTCTCGGTAACGAGTTGTCCTTGAAGAAAAAAAGGTTTTTTCTCTCGATAACGAGTGGACATCGCCGGAAATTTGTGTTTTCCCTTTATAACGAGTAGAAATTTGTGTTTTATCTTTGGTAACGAGTTCGAATTCATGTTTTCTTCATATTAACGAGTTCAAATTCGTGTTTTTCTCTCGGTAACGAGTTGTCCTTGAAGAAAAAAAAGGTTTTTTCTCTCGATAACGAGTGGACATCGCCGGAAATTTGTGTTTTCCCTTTATAACGAGTAGAAATTTGTGTTTTATCTTGGTAACGAGTTCGAATTCATGTTTTCTTCATATTAACGAGTTCAAATTCGTGTTTTTCTCTCGGTAACGAGTTGTCCTTGAAGAAAAAAAGGTTTTTTCTCTCGATAACGAGTGGACATCGCCGGAAATTTGTGTTTTCCCTTTATAACGAGTAGAAATTTGTGTTTTATCTTTGGTAACGAGTTCGAATTCATGTTTTCTTCATATTAACGAGTTCAAATTCGTGTTTTTCTCTCGGTAACGAGTTGTCCTTGAAGAAAAAAAGGTTTTTTCTCTCGATAACGAGTGGACATCGCCGGAAATTTGTGTTTTCCCTTTATAACGAGTAGAAATTTGTGTTTTATCTTTGGTAACGAGTTCGAATTCATGTTTTCTTCATATTAACGAGTTCAAATTCGTGTTTTTCTCTCGGTAACGAGTTGTCCTTGAAGAAAAAAAGGTTTTTTCTCTGATAACGAGTGGACATCGCCGGAAATTTGTGTTTTCCCTTTATAACGAGTGAAATTTGTGTTTTATCTTTGGTAACGAGTTCGAATTCATGTTTTCTTCATATTAACGAGTTCAAATTCGTGTTTTTCTCTCGGTAACGAGTTGTCCTTGAAGAAAAAAAGGTTTTTTCTCTCGATAACGAGTGGACATCGCCGGAAATTTGTGTTTTCCCTTTATAACGAGTAGAAATTTGTGTTTTATCTTTGGTAACGAGTTCGAATTCATGTTTTCTTCATATTAACGAGTTCAAATTCGTGTTTTTCTCTCGGTAACGAGTTGTCCTTGAAGAAAAAAAGGTTTTTTCTCTCGATAACGAGTGGACATCGCCGGAAATTTGTGTTTTCCCTTTATAACGAGTAGAAATTTGTGTTTTATCTTTGGTAACGAGTTCGAATTCATGTTTTCTTCATATTAACGAGTTCAAATTCGTGTTTTTCTCTCGGTAACGAGTTGTCCTTGAAGAAAAAAAGGTTTTTTCTCTCGATAACGAGTGGACATCGCCGGAAATTTGTGTTTTCCTTTATAACGAGTAGAAATTTGTGTTTTATCTTTGGTAACGAGTTCGAATTCATGTTTTCTTCATATTAACGAGTTCAAATTCGTGTTTTTCTCTCGGTAACGAGTTGTCCTTGAAGAAAAAAAGGTTTTTTCTCTCGATAACGAGTGGACATCGCCGGAAATTTGTGTTTTCCCTTTATAACGAGTAGAAATTTGTGTTTTATCTTTGGTAACGAGTTCGAATTCATGTTTTCTTCATATTAACGAGTTCAAATTCGTGTTTTTCTCTCGGTAACGAGTTGTCCTTGAAGAAAAAAAGGTTTTTTCTCTCGATAACGAGTGGACATCGCCGGAAATTTGTGTTTTCCCTTTATAACGAGTAGAAATTTGTGTTTTATCTTTGGTAACGAGTTCGAATTCATGTTTTCTTCATATTAACGAGTTCAAATTCGTGTTTTTCTCTCGGTAACGAGTTGTCCTTGAAGAAAAAAAAAAGTTTTTTCTCTCGATAACGAGTGGACATCGCCGGAAATTTGTGTTTTCCCTTTATAACGAGTAGAAATTTGTGTTTTATCTTTGGTAACGAGTTCGAATTCATGTTTTCTTCATATTAACGAGTTCAAATTCGTGTTTTTCTCTCGGTAACGAGTTGTCCTTGAAGAAAAAAAGGTTTTTTCTCTCGATAACGAGTGGACATCGCCGGAAATTTGTGTTTTCCCTTTATAACGAGTAGAAATTTGTGTTTTATCTTTGGTAACGAGTTCGAATTCATGTTTTCTTCATATTAACGAGTTCAAATTCGTGTTTTTCTCTCGGTAACGAGTTGTCCTTGAAGAAAAAAAGGTTTTTTCTCTCGATAACGAGTGGACATCGCCGGAAATTTGTGTTTTCCCTTTATAACGAGTAGAAATTTGTGTTTTATCTTTGGTAACGAGTTCGAATTCATGTTTTCTTCATATTAACGAGTTCAAATTCGTGTTTTTCTCTCGGTAACGAGTTGTCCTTGAAGAAAAAAAAGGTTTTTCTCTCGATAACGAGTGGACATCGCCGGAAATTTGTGTTTTCCCTTTATAACGAGTAGAAATTTGTGTTTTATCTTTGGTAACGAGTTCGAATTCATGTTTTCTTCATATTAACGAGTTCAAATTCGTGTTTTTCTCTCGGTAACGAGTTGTCCTTGAAGAAAAAAAGGTTTTTTCTCTCGATAACGAGTGGACATCGCCGGAAATTTGTGTTTTCCCTTTATAACGAGTAGAAATTTGTGTTTTATCTTTGGTAACGAGTTCGAATTCATGTTTTCTTCATATTAACGAGTTCAAATTCGTGTTTTTCTCTCGGTAACGAGTTGTCCTTGAAGAAAAAAAGGTTTTTTCTCTCGATAACGAGTGGACATCGCCGGAAATTTGTGTTTTCCCTTTATAACGAGTAGAAATTTGTGTTTTATCTTTGGTAACGAGTTCGAATTCATGTTTTCTTCATATTAACGAGTTCAAATTCGTGTTTTTCTCTCGGTAACGAGTTGTCCTTGAAGAAAAAAAGGTTTTTTCTCTCGATAACGAGTGGACATCGCCGGAAATTTGTGTTTTCCCTTTATAACGAGTAGAAATTTGTGTTTTATCTTTGGTAACGAGTTCGAATTCATGTTTTCTTCATATTAACGAGTTCAAATTCGTGTTTTTCTCTCGGTAACGAGTTGTCCTTGAAGAAAAAAAGGTTTTTTCTCTCGATAACGAGTGGACATCGCCGGAAATTTGTGTTTTCCCTTTATAACGAGTAGAAATTTGTGTTTTATCTTTGGTAACGAGTTCGAATTCATGTTTTCTTCATATTAACGAGTTCAAATTCGTGTTTTTCTCTCGGTAACGAGTTGTCCTTGAAGAAAAAAAGGTTTTTTCTCTCGATAACGAGTGGACATCGCCGGAAATTTGTGTTTTCCCTTTATAACGAGTAGAAATTTGTGTTTTATCTTTGGTAACGAGTAACGAGTTCGAATTCATGTTTTCTTCATATTAACGAGTCAAATTCGTGTTTTTCTCTCGGTAACGAGTTGTCCTTGAAGAAAAAAAAATTTTTTTCTCTCGATAACGAGTGGACATCGCCGGAAATTTGTGTTTTCCCTTTATAACGAGTAGAAATTTGTGTTTTATCTTTGGTAACGAGTTCGAATTCATGTTTTCTTCATATTAACGAGTTCAAATTCGTGTTTTTCTCTCGGTAACGAGTTGTCCTTGAAGAAAAAAAGGTTTTTTCTCTCGATAACGAGTGGACATCGCCGGAAATTTGTGTTTTCCCTTTATAACGAGTAGAAATTTGTGTTTTATCTTTGGTAACGAGTTCGAATTCATGTTTTCTTCATATTAACGAGTTCAAATTCGTGTTTTTCTCTCGGTAACGAGTTGTCCTTGAAGAAAAAAAAGGTTTTTTCTCTCGATAACGAGTGGACATCGCCGGAAATTTGTGTTTTCCCTTTATAACGAGTAGAAATTTGTGTTTTATCTTTGGTAACGAGTTCGAATTCATGTTTTCTTCATATTAACGAGTTCAAATTCGTGTTTTTCTCTCGGTAACGAGTTGTCCTTGAAGAAAAAAAAAAAAGTTTTTTCTCTCGATAACGAGTGGACATCGCCGGAAATTTGTGTTTTCCCTTTATAACGAGTAGAAATTTGTGTTTTATCTTTGGTAACGAGTTCGAATTCATGTTTTCTTCATATTAACGAGTTCAAATTCGTGTTTTTCTCTCGGTAACGAGTTGTCCTTGAAGAAAAAAAGGTTTTTTCTCTCGATAACGAGTGGACATCGCCGGAAATTTGTGTTTTCCCTTTATAACGAGTAGAAATTTGTGTTTTATCTTTGGTAACGAGTTCGAATTCATGTTTTCTTCATATTAACGAGTTCAAATTCGTGTTTTTCTCTCGGTAACGAGTTGTCCTTGAAGAAAAAAAAAAAGGTTTTTTCTCCGATAACGAGTGGACATCGCCGGAAATTTGTGTTTTCCCTTTATAACGAGTAGAAATTTGTGTTTTATCTTTGGTAACGAGTTCGAATTCATGTTTTCTTCATATTAACGAGTTCAAATTCGTGTTTTTCTCTCGGTAACGAGTTGTCCTTGAAGAAAAAAAGGTTTTTTCTCTCGATAACGAGTGGACATCGCCGGAAATTTGTGTTTTCCCTTTATAACGAGTAGAAATTTGTGTTTTATCTTTGGTAACGAGTTCGAATTCATGTTTTCTTCATATTAACGAGTTCAAATTCGTGTTTTTCTCTCGTAACGAGTTGTCCTTGAAGAAAAAAAAAAAGTTTTTTCTCTCGATAACGAGTGGACATCGCCGGAAATTTGTGTTTTCCCTTTATAACGAGTAGAAATTTGTGTTTTATCTTTGGTAACGAGTTCGAATTCATGTTTTCTTCATATTAACGAGTTCAAATTCGTGTTTTTCTCTCGGTAACGAGTTGTCCTTGAAGAAAAAAAGGTTTTTTCTCTCGATAACGAGTGGACATCGCCGGAAATTTGTGTTTTCCCTTTATAACGAGTAGAAATTTGTGTTTTATCTTTGGTAACGAGTTCGAATTCATGTTTTCTTCATATTAACGAGTTCAAATTCGTGTTTTTCTCTCGGTAACGAGTTGTCCTTGAAGAAAAAAAGGTTTTTTCTCTCGATAACGAGTGGACATCGCCGGAAATTTGTGTTTTCCCTTTATAACGAGTAGAAATTTGTGTTTTATCTTTGGTAACGAGTTCGAATTCATGTTTTCTTCATATTAACGAGTTCAAATTCGTGTTTTTCTCTCGGTAACGAGTTGTCCTTGAAGAAAAAAAGGTTTTTTCTCCGATAACGAGTGGACATCGCCGGAAATTTGTGTTTTCCCTTTATAACGAGTAGAAATTTGTGTTTTATCTTTGGTAACGAGTTCGAATTCATGTTTTCTTCATATTAACGAGTTCAAATTCGTGTTTTTCTCTCGGTAACGAGTTGTCCTTGAAGAAAAAAAGGTTTTTTCTCCGATAACGAGTGGACATCGCCGGAAATTTGTGTTTTCCCTTTATAACGAGTAGAAATTTGTGTTTTATCTTTGGTAACGAGTTCGAATTCATGTTTTCTTCATATTAACGAGTTCAAATTCGTGTTTTTCTCTCGGTAACGAGTTGTCCTTGAAGAAAAAAAGGTTTTTTCTCTCGATAACGAGTGGACATCGCCGGAAATTTGTGTTTTCCCTTTATAACGAGTAGAAATTTGTGTTTTATCTTTGGTAACGAGTTCGAATTCATGTTTTCTTCATATTAACGAGTTCAAATTCGTGTTTTTCTCTCGGTAACGAGTTGTCCTTGAAGAAAAAAAGGTTTTTTCTCTCGATAACGAGTGGACATCGCCGGAAATTTGTGTTTTCCCTTTATAACGAGTAGAAATTTGTGTTTTATCTTTGGTAACGAGTTCGAATTCATGTTTTCTTCATATTAACGAGTTCAAATTCGTGTTTTTCTCTCGGTAACGAGTTGTCCTTGAAGAAAAAAAGGTTTTTTCTCTCGATAACGAGTGGACATCGCCGGAAATTTGTGTTTTCCCTTTATAACGAGTAGAAATTTGTGTTTTATCTTTGGTAACGAGTTCGAATTCATGTTTTCTTCATATTAACGAGTTCAAATTCGTGTTTTTCTCTCGGTAACGAGTTGTCCTTGAAGAAAAAAAGGTTTTTTCTCTCGATAACGAGTGGACATCGCCGGAAATTTGTGTTTTCCCTTTATAACGAGTAGAAATTTGTGTTTTATCTTTGGTAACGAGTTCGAATTCATGTTTTCTTCATATTAACGAGTTCAAATTCGTGTTTTTCTCTCGGTAACGAGTTGTCCTTGAAGAAAAAAAAAAAGGTTTTTTCTCCGATAACGAGTGGACATCGCCGGAAATTTGTGTTTTCCCTTTATAACGAGTAGAAATTTGTGTTTTATCTTTGGTAACGAGTTCGAATTCATGTTTTCTTCATATTAACGAGTTCAAATTCGTGTTTTTCTCTCGGTAACGAGTTGTCCTTGAAGAAAAAAAGGTTTTTTCTCCGATAACGAGTGGACATCGCCGGAAATTTGTGTTTTCCCTTTATAACGAGTAGAAATTTGTGTTTTATCTTTGGTAACGAGTTCGAATTCATGTTTTCTTCATATTAACGAGTTCAAATTCGTGTTTTTCTCTCGGTAACGAGTTGTCCTTGAAGAAAAAAAAAAATTCGTTTTTTCTCTCGATAACGAGTGGACATCGCCGGAAATTTGTGTTTTCCCTTTATAACGAGTAGAAATTTGTGTTTTATCTTTGGTAACGAGTTCGAATTCATGTTTTCTTCATATTAACGAGTTCAAATTCGTGTTTTTCTCTCGGTAACGAGTTGTCCTTGAAGAAAAAAAGTTTTTTCTCTCGATAACGAGTGGACATCGCCGGAAATTTGTGTTTTCCCTTTATAACGAGTAGAAATTTGTGTTTTATCTTTGTAACGAGTTCGAGTTCGAATTCATGTTTTCTTCATATTAACGAGTTCAAATTCGTGTTTTTCTCTCGGTAACGAGTTGTCCTTGAAGAAAAAAAGGTTTTTTCTCCGATAACGAGTGGACATCGCCGGAAATTTGTGTTTTCCCTTTATAACGAGTAGAAATTTGTGTTTTATCTTTGGTAACGAGTTCGAATTCATGTTTTCTTCATATTAACGAGTTCAAATTCGTGTTTTTCTCTCGGTAACGAGTTGTCCTTGAAGAAAAAAAGGTTTTTTCTCTCGATAACGAGTGGACATCGCCGGAAATTTGTGTTTTCCCTTTATAACGAGTAGAAATTTGTGTTTTATCTTTGGTAACGAGTTCGAATTCATGTTTTCTTCATATTAACGAGTTCAAATTCGTGTTTTTCTCTCGGTAACGAGTTGTCCTTGAAGAAAAAAAGGTTTTTTCTCTCGATAACGAGTGGACATCGCCGGAAATTTGTGTTTTCCCTTTATAACGAGTAGAAATTTGTGTTTTATCTTTGGTAACGAGTTCGAATTCATGTTTTCTTCATATTAACGAGTTCAAATTCGTGTTTTTCTCTCGGTAACGAGTTGTCCTTGAAGAAAAAAAAAAGGTTTTTTCTCTCGATAACGAGTGGACATCGCCGGAAATTTGTGTTTTCCCTTTATAACGAGTAGAAATTTGTGTTTTATCTTTGGTAACGAGTTCGAATTCATGTTTTCTTCATATTAACGAGTTCAAATTCGTGTTTTTCTCTCGGTAACGAGTTGTCCTTGAAGAAAAAAGGTTTTTTCTCCGATAACGAGTGGACATCGCCGGAAATTTGTGTTTTCCCTTTATAACGAGTAGAAATTTGTGTTTTATCTTTGGTAACGAGTTCGAATTCATGTTTTCTTCATATTAACGAGTTCAAATTCGTGTTTTTCTCTCGGTAACGAGTTGTCCTTGAAGAAAAAAAAAAAAGGTTTTCTCTCGATAACGAGTGGACATCGCCGGAAATTTGTGTTTTCCCTTTATAACGAGTAGAAATTTGTGTTTTATCTTTGGTAACGAGTTCGAATTCATGTTTTCTTCATATTAACGAGTTCAAATTCGTGTTTTTCTCTCGGTAACGAGTTGTCCTTGAAGAAAAAAAGGTTTTTTCTCTCGATAACGAGTGGACATCGCCGGAAATTTGTGTTTTCCCTTTATAACGAGTAGAAATTTGTGTTTTATCTTTGGTAACGAGTTCGAATTCATGTTTTCTTCATATTAACGAGTTCAAATTCGTGTTTTTCTCTCGGTAACGAGTTGTCCTTGAAGAAAAAAAAGGTTTTTTCTCTCGATAACGAGTGGACATCGCCGGAAATTTGTGTTTTCCCTTTATAACGAGTAGAAATTTGTGTTTTATCTTTGGTAACGAGTTCGAATTCATGTTTTCTTCATATTAACGAGTTCAAATTCGTGTTTTTCTCTCGGTAACGAGTTGTCCTTGAAGAAAAAAAGGTTTTTTCTCTCGATAACGAGTGGACATCGCCGGAAATTTGTGTTTTCCCTTTATAACGAGTAGAAATTTGTGTTTTATCTTTGGTAACGAGTTCGAATTCATGTTTTCTTCATATTAACGAGTTCAAATTCGTGTTTTTCTCTCGGTAACGAGTTGTCCTTGAAGAAAAAAAGGTTTTTTCTCTCGATAACGAGTGGACATCGCCGGAAATTTGTGTTTTCCCTTTATAACGAGTAGAAATTTGTGTTTTATCTTTGGTAACGAGTTCGAATTCATGTTTTCTTCATATTAACGAGTTCAAATTCGTGTTTTTCTCTCGGTAACGAGTTGTCCTTGAAGAAAAAAAGGTTTTTTCTCTCGATAACGAGTGGACATCGCCGGAAATTTGTGTTTTCCCTTTATAACGAGTAGAAATTTGTGTTTTATCTTTGGTAACGAGTTCGAATTCATGTTTTCTTCATATTAACGAGTTCAAATTCGTGTTTTTCTCTCGGTAACGAGTTGTCCTTGAAGAAAAAAAGGTTTTTTCTCTCGATAACGAGTGGACATCGCCGGAAATTTGTGTTTTCCCTTTATAACGAGTAGAAATTTGTGTTTTATCTTTGGTAACGAGTTCGAATTCATGTTTTCTTCATATTAACGAGTTCAAATTCGTGTTTTTCTCTCGGTAACGAGTTGTCCTTGAAGAAAAAAAAAAAAGGTTTTTTCTCTCGATAACGAGTGGACATCGCCGGAAATTTGTGTTTTCCCTTTATAACGAGTAGAAATTTGTGTTTTATCTTTGGTAACGAGTTCGAATTCATGTTTTCTTCATATTAACGAGTTCAAATTCGTGTTTTTCTCTCGGTAACGAGTTGTTGTCCTTGAAGAAAAAAAGGTTTTTTCTCTCGATAACGAGTGGACATCGCCGGAAATTTGTGTTTTCCCTTTATAACGAGTAGAAATTTGTGTTTTTTTATCTTTGGTAACGAGTTCGAATTCATGTTTTCTTCATATTAACGAGTTCAAATTCGTGTTTTTCTCTCGGTAACGAGTTGTCCTTGAAGAAAAAAAGGTTTTTTCTCCGATAACGAGTGGACATCGCCGGAAATTTGTGTTTTCCCTTTATAACGAGTAGAAATTTGTGTTTTATCTTTGGTAACGAGTTCGAATTCATGTTTTCTTCATATTAACGAGTTCAAATTCGTGTTTTTCTCTCGGTAACGAGTTGTCCTTGAAGAAAAAAAAAAAGGTTTTTTCTCTCGATAACGAGTGGACATCGCCGGAAATTTGTGTTTTCCCTTTATAACGAGTAGAAATTTGTGTTTTATCTTTGGTAACGAGTTCGAATTCATGTTTTCTTCATATTAACGAGTTCAAATTCGTGTTTTTCTCTCGGTAACGAGTTGTCCTTGAAGAAAAAAAAAAAAAAGGTTTTTTCTCTCGATAACGAGTGGACATCGCCGGAAATTTGTGTTTTCCCTTTATAACGAGTAGAAATTTGTGTTTTATCTTTGGTAACGAGTTCGAATTCATGTTTTCTTCATATTAACGAGTTCAAATTCGTGTTTTTCTCTCGGTAACGAGTTGTCCTTGAAGAAAAAAAGGTTTTTTCTCCGATAACGAGTGGACATCGCCGGAAATTTGTGTTTTCCCTTTATAACGAGTAGAAATTTGTGTTTTATCTTTGGTAACGAGTTCGAATTCATGTTTTCTTCATATTAACGAGTTCAAATTCGTGTTTTTCTCTCGGTAACGAGTTGTCCTTGAAGAAAAAAAAGGTTTTTTCTCTCGATAACGAGTGGACATCGCCGGAAATTTGTGTTTTCCCTTTATAACGAGTAGAAATTTGTGTTTTATCTTTGGTAACGAGTTCGAATTCATGTTTTCTTCATATTAACGAGTTCAAATTCGTGTTTTTCTCTCGGTAACGAGTTGTCCTTGAAGAAAAAAAGGTTTTTTCTCTCGATAATAACGAGTGGACATCGCCGGAAAATTGTGTTTTCCCTTTATAACGAGTAGAAATTTGTGTTTTATCTTTGGTAACGAGTTCGAATTCATGTTTTCTTCATATTAACGAGTTCAAATTCGTGTTTTTCTCTCGGTAACGAGTTGTCCTTGAAGAAAAAAAGGTTTTTCTCCGATAACGAGTGGACATCGCCGGAAATTTGTGTTTTCCCTTTATAACGAGTAGAAATTTGTGTTTTATCTTTGGTAACGAGTTCGAATTCATGTTTTCTTCATATTAACGAGTTCAAATTCGTGTTTTTCTCTCGGTAACGAGTTGTCCTTGAAGAAAAAAAAAGGTTTTTTCTCTCGATAACGAGTGGACATCGCCGGAAATTTGTGTTTTCCCTTTATAACGAGTAGAAATTTGTGTTTTATCTTTGGTAACGAGTTCGAATTCATGTTTTCTTCATATTAACGAGTTCAAATTCGTGTTTTTCTCTCGGTAACGAGTTGTCCTTGAAGAAAAAAAGGTTTTTTCTAACGAGATAACGAGTGGACATCGCCGGAAATTTGTGTTTTCCCTTTATAACGAGTAGAAATTTGTGTTTTATCTTTGGTAACGAGTTCGAATTCATGTTTTCTTCATATTAACGAGTTCAAATTCGTGTTTTTCTCTCGGTAACGAGTTGTCCTTGAAGAAAAAAAGGTTTTTTCTCCGATAACGAGTGGACATCGCCGGAAATTTGTGTTTTCCCTTTATAACGAGTAGAAATTTGTGTTTTATCTTTGGTAACGAGTTCGAATTCATGTTTTCTTCATATTAACGAGTTCAAATTCGTGTTTTTCTCTCGGTAACGAGTTGTCCTTGAAGAAAAAAAGGTTTTTTCTCTCGATAACGAGTGGACATCGCCGGAAATTTGTGTTTTCCCTTTATAACGAGTAGAAATTTGTGTTTTATCTTTGGTAACGAGTTCGAATTCATGTTTTCTTCATATTAACGAGTTCAAATTCGTGTTTTTCTCTCTAACGAGTTGTCCTTGAAGAAAAAAAGGTTTTTTCTCCGATAACGAGTGGACATCGCCGGAAATTTGTGTTTTCCCTTTATAACGAGTAGAAATTTGTGTTTTATCTTTGGTAACGAGTTCGAATTCATGTTTTCTTCATATTAACGAGTTCAAATTCGTGTTTTTCTCTCGGTAACGAGTTGTCCTTGAAGAAAAAAAGGTTTTTTCTCCGATAACGAGTGGACATCGCCGGAAATTTGTGTTTTCCCTTTATAACGAGTAGAAATTTGTGTTTTATCTTTGGTAACGAGTTCGAATTCATGTTTTCTTCATATTAACGAGTTCAAATTCGTGTTTTTCTCTCGGTAACGAGTTGTCCTTGAAGAAAAAAAGGTTTTTTCTCTCGATAACGAGTGGACATCGCCGGAAATTTGTGTTTTCCCTTTATAACGAGTAGAAATTTGTGTTTTATCTTTGGTAACGAGTTCGAATTCATGTTTTCTTCATATTAACGAGTTCAAATTCGTGTTTTTCTCTCGGTAACGAGTTGTCCTTGAAGAAAAAAAGGTTTTTTCTCTCGATAACGAGTGGACATCGCCGGAAATTTGTGTTTTCCCTTTATAACGAGTAGAAATTTGTGTTTTATCTTTGGTAACGAGTTCGAATTCATGTTTTCTTCATATTAACGAGTTCAAATTCGTGTTTTTCTCTCGGTAACGAGTTGTCCTTGAAGAAAAAAGGTTTTTTCTCTCGATAACGAGTGGACATCGCCGGAAATTTGTGTTTTCCCTTTATAACGAGTAGAAATTTGTGTTTTATCTTTGGTAACGAGTTCGAATTCATGTTTTCTTCATATTAACGAGTTCAAATTCGTGTTTTTCTCTCGGTAACGAGTTGTCCTTGAAGAAAAAAAGGTTTTTTCTCTCGATAACGAGTGGACATCGCCGGAAATTTGTGTTTTCCCTTTATAACGAGTAGAAATTTGTGTTTTATCTTTGGTAACGAGTTCGAATTCATGTTTTCTTCATATTAACGAGTTCAAATTCGTGTTTTTCTCTCGGTAACGAGTTGTCCTTGAAGAAAAAAAGGTTTTTTCTCTCGATAACGAGTGGACATCGCCGGAAATTTGTGTTTTCCCTTTATAACGAGTAGAAATTTGTGTTTTATCTTTGGTAACGAGTTCGAATTCATGTTTTCTTCATATTAACGAGTTCAAATTCGTGTTTTTCTCTCGGTAACGAGTTGTCCTTGAAGAAAAAAAGGTTTTTTCTCTCGATAACGAGTGGACATCGCCGGAAATTTGTGTTTTCCCTTTATAACGAGTAGAAATTTGTGTTTTATCTTTGGTAACGAGTTCGAATTCATGTTTTCTTCATATTAACGAGTTCAAATTCGTGTTTTTCTCTCGGTAACGAGTTGTCCTTGAAGAAAAAAAGGTTTTTTCTCTCGATAACGAGTGGACATCGCCGGAAATTTGTGTTTTCCCTTTATAACGAGTAGAAATTTGTGTTTTATCTTTGGTAACGAGTTCGAATTCATGTTTTCTTCATATTAACGAGTTCAAATTCGTGTTTTTCTCTCGGTAACGAGTTGTCCTTGAAGAAAAAAAAAAAAAGGTTTTTTCTCTCGATAACGAGTGGACATCGCCGGAAATTTGTGTTTTCCCTTTATAACGAGTAGAAATTTGTGTTTTATCTTTGGTAACGAGTTCGAATTCATGTTTTCTTCATATTAACGAGTTCAAATTCGTGTTTTTCTCTCGGTAACGAGTTGTCCTTGAAGAAAAAAAAAGGTTTTTTCTCTCGATAACGAGTGGACATCGCCGGAAATTTGTGTTTTCCCTTTATAACGAGTAGAAATTTGTGTTTTATCTTTGGTAACGAGTTCGAATTCATGTTTTCTTCATATTAACGAGTTCAAATTCGTGTTTTTCTCTCGGTAACGAGTTGTCCTTGAAGAAAAAAAAAGGTTTTTTCTCTCGATAACGAGTGGACATCGCCGGAAATTTGTGTTTTCCCTTTATAACGAGTAGAAATTTGTGTTTTATCTTTGGTAACGAGTTCGAATTCATGTTTTCTTCATATTAACGAGTTCAAATTCGTGTTTTTCTCTCGGTAACGAGTTGTCCTTGAAGAAAAAAAGGTTTTTTCTCTCGATAACGAGTGGACATCGCCGGAAATTTGTGTTTTCCCTTTATAACGAGTAGAAATTTGTGTTTTATCTTTGGTAACGAGTTCGAATTCATGTTTTCTTCATATTAACGAGTTCAAATTCGTGTTTTTCTCTCGGTAACGAGTTGTCCTTGAAGAAAAAAAGGTTTTTTCTCTCGATAACGAGTGGACATCGCCGGAAATTTGTGTTTTCCCTTTATAACGAGTAGAAATTTGTGTTTTATCTTTGGTAACGAGTTCGAATTCATGTTTTCTTCATATTAACGAGTTCAAATTCGTGTTTTTCTCGGTAACGAGTTGTCCTTGAAGAAAAAAGGTTTTTTCTCTCGATAACGAGTGGACATCGCCGGAAATTTGTGTTTTCCCTTTATAACGAGTAGAAATTTGTGTTTTATCTTTGGTAACGAGTTCGAATTCATGTTTTCTTCATATTAACGAGTTCAAATTCGTGTTTTTCTCTCGGTAACGAGTTGTCCTTGAAGAAAAAAAGGTTTTTTCTCTCGATAACGAGTGGACATCGCCGGAAATTTGTGTTTTCCCTTTATAACGAGTAGAAATTTGTGTTTTATCTTTGGTAACGAGTTCGAATTCATGTTTTCTTCATATTAACGAGTTCAAATTCGTGTTTTTCTCTCGGTAACGAGTTGTCCTTGAAGAAAAAAAGGTTTTTTCTCTCGATAACGAGTGGACATCGCCGGAAATTTGTGTTTTCCCTTTATAACGAGTAGAAATTTGTGTTTTATCTTTGGTAACGAGTTCGAATTCATGTTTTCTTCATATTAACGAGTTCAAATTCGTGTTTTTTTCTCCTCGGTAACGAGTTGTCCTTGAAGAAAAAAAGGTTTTTTCTCTCGATAACGAGTGGACATCGCCGGAAATTTGTGTTTTCCCTTTATAACGAGTAGAAATTTGTGTTTTATCTTTGGTAACGAGTTCGAATTCATGTTTTCTTCATATTAACGAGTTCAAATTCGTGTTTTTCTCTCGGTAACGAGTTGTCCTTGAAGAAAAAAAGGTTTTTTCTCTCGATAACGAGTGGACATCGCCGGAAATTTGTGTTTTCCCTTTATAACGAGTAGAAATTTGTGTTTTATCTTTGGTAACGAGTTCGAATTCATGTTTTCTTCATATTAACGAGTTCAAATTCGTGTTTTTCTCTCGGTAACGAGTTGTCCTTGAAGAAAAAAAGGTTTTTTCTCGATAACGAGTGGACATCGCCGGAAATTTGTGTTTTCCCTTTATAACGAGTAGAAATTTGTGTTTTATCTTTGGTAACGAGTTCGAATTCATGTTTTCTTCATATTAACGAGTTCAAATTCGTGTTTTTCTCTCGGTAACGAGTTGTCCTTGAAGAAAAAAAGGTTTTTTCTCTCGATAACGAGTGGACATCGCCGGAAATTTGTGTTTTCCCTTTATAACGAGTAGAAATTTGTGTTTTATCTTTGGTAACGAGTTCGAATTCATGTTTTCTTCATATTAACGAGTTCAAATTCGTGTTTTTCTCTCGGTAACGAGTTGTCCTTGAAGAAAAAAAGGTTTTTTCTCTCGATAACGAGTGGACATCGCCGGAAATTTGTGTTTTCCCTTTATAACGAGTAGAAATTTGTGTTTTATCTTTGGTAACGAGTTCGAATTCATGTTTTCTTCATATTAACGAGTTCAAATTCGTGTTTTTCTCTCGGTAACGAGTTGTCCTTGAAGAAAAAAAGGTTTTTTCTCTCGATAACGAGTGGACATCGCCGGAAATTTGTGTTTTCCCTTTATAACGAGTAGAAATTTGTGTTTTATCTTTGGTAACGAGTTCGAATTCATGTTTTCTTCATATTAACGAGTTCAAATTCGTGTTTTTCTCTCGGTAACGAGTTGTCCTTGGAAAAAAAAAAAAGGTTTTTTCTCGATAACGAGTGGACATCGCCGGAAATTTGTGTTTTCCCTTTATAACGAGTAGAAATTTGTGTTTTATCTTTGGTAACGAGTTCGAATTCATGTTTTCTTCATATTAACGAGTTCAAATTCGTGTTTTTCTCTCGGTAACGAGTTGTCCTTGAAGAAAAAAAGGTTTTTTCTCTCGATAACGAGTGGACATCGCCGGAAATTTGTGTTTTCCCTTTATAACGAGTAGAAATTTGTGTTTTATCTTTGGTAACGAGTTCGAATTCATGTTTTCTTCATATTAACGAGTTCAAATTCGTGTTTTTCTCTCGGTAACGAGTTGTCCTTGAAGAAAAAAAGGTTTTTTCTCTCGATAACGAGTGGACATCGCCGGAAATTTGTGTTTTCCCTTTATAACGAGTAGAAATTTGTGTTTTATCTTTGGTAACGAGTTCGAATTCATGTTTTCTTCATATTAACGAGTTCAAATTCGTGTTTTTCTCTCGGTAACGAGTTGTCCTTGAAGAAAAAAAGGTTTTTTCTCTCGATAACGAGTGGACATCGCCGGAAATTTGTGTTTTCCCTTTATAACGAGTAGAAATTTGTGTTTTATCTTTGGTAACGAGTTCGAATTCATGTTTTCTTCATATTAACGAGTTCAAATTCGTGTTTTTCTCTCGGTAACGAGTTGTCCTTGAAGAAAAAAAAGGTTTTTTCTCTCGATAACGAGTGGACATCGCCGGAAATTTGTGTTTTCCCTTTATAACGAGTAGAAATTTGTGTTTTATCTTTGGTAACGAGTTCGAATTCATGTTTTCTTCATATTAACGAGTTCAAATTCGTGTTTTTCTCTCGGTAACGAGTTGTCCTTGAAGAAAAAAAGGTTTTTTCTCTCGATAACGAGTGGACATCGCCGGAAATTTGTGTTTTCCCTTTATAACGAGTAGAAATTTGTGTTTTATCTTTGGTAACGAGTTCGAATTCATGTTTTCTTCATATTAACGAGTTCAAATTCGTGTTTTTCTCTCGTAACGAGTTGTCCTTGAAGAAAAAAAGGTTTTTTCTCTCGATAACGAGTGGACATCGCCGGAAATTTGTGTTTTCCCTTTATAACGAGTAGAAATTTGTGTTTTATCTTTGGTAACGAGTTCGAATTCATGTTTTCTTCATATTAACGAGTTCAAATTCGTGTTTTTCTCTCGGTAACGAGTTGTCCTTGAAGAAAAAAAAAGGTTTTTTCTCCGATAACGAGTGGACATCGCCGGAAATTTGTGTTTTCCCTTTATAACGAGTAGAAATTTGTGTTTTATCTTTGGTAACGAGTTCGAATTCATGTTTTCTTCATATTAACGAGTTCAAATTCGTGTTTTTCTCTCGGTAACGAGTTGTCCTTGAAGAAAAAAAGGTTTTTTCTCTGATAACGAGTGGACATCGCCGGAAATTTGTGTTTTCCCTTTATAACGAGTAGAAATTTGTGTTTTATCTTTGGTAACGAGTTCGAATTCATGTTTTTCTTCATATTAACGAGTTCAAATTCGTGTTTTTCTCTGGTAACGAGTTGTCCTTGAAGAAAAAAAGGTTTTTTCTCTGATAACGAGTGGACATCGCCGGAAATTTGTGTTTTCCCTTTATAACGAGTAGAAATTTGTGTTTTATCTTTGGTAACGAGTTCGAATTCATGTTTTCTTCATATTAACGAGTTCAAATTCGTGTTTTTCTCTCGGTAACGAGTTGTCCTTGAAGAAAAAAAGGTTTTTTCTCCGATAACGAGTGGACATCGCCGGAAATTTGTGTTTTCCCTTTATAACGAGTAGAAATTTGTGTTTTATCTTTGGTAACGAGTTCGAATTCATGTTTTCTTCATATTAACGAGTTCAAATTCGTGTTTTTCTCTCGGTAACGAGTTGTCCTTGAAGAAAAAAAGGTTTTTTCTCTCGATAACGAGTGGACATCGCCGGAAATTTGTGTTTTCCCTTTATAACGAGTAGAAATTTGTGTTTTATCTTTGGTAACGAGTTCGAATTCATGTTTTCTTCATATTAACGAGTTCAAATTCGTGTTTTTCTCTCGGTAACGAGTTGTCCTTGAAGAAAAAAAGGTTTTTTCTCTCGATAACGAGTGGACATCGCCGGAAATTTGTGTTTTCCCTTTATAACGAGTAGAAATTTGTGTTTTATCTTTGGTAACGAGTTCGAATTCATGTTTTCTTCATATTAACGAGTTCAAATTCGTGTTTTTCTCTCGGTAACGAGTTGTCCTTGAAGAAAAAAAGGTTTTTTCTCTCGATAACGAGTGGACATCGCCGGAAATTTGTGTTTTCCCTTTATAACGAGTAGAAATTTGTGTTTTATCTTTGGTAACGAGTTCGAATTCATGTTTTCTTCATATTAACGAGTTCAAATTCGTGTTTTTCTCTCGGTAACGAGTTGTCCTTGAAGAAAAAAAGGTTTTTTCTCTCGATAACGAGTGGACATCGCCGGAAATTTGTGTTTTCCCTTTATAACGAGTAGAAATTTGTGTTTTATCTTTGGTAACGAGTTCGAATTCATGTTTTCTTCATATTAACGAGTTCAAATTCGTGTTTTTCTCTCGGTAACGAGTTGTCCTTGAAGAAAAAAAGGTTTTTTCTCCGATAACGAGTGGACATCGCCGGAAATTTGTGTTTTCCCTTTATAACGAGTAGAAATTTGTGTTTTATCTTTGGTAACGAGTTCGAATTCATGTTTTCTTCATATTAACGAGTTCAAATTCGTGTTTTTCTCTCGGTAACGAGTTGTCCTTGAAGAAAAAAAGGTTTTTTCTCTCGATAACGAGTGGACATCGCCGGAAATTTGTGTTTTCCCTTTATAACGAGTAGAAATTTGTGTTTTATCTTTGGTAACGAGTTCGAATTCATGTTTTCTTCATATTAACGAGTTCAAATTCGTTTTTCTCTCTCGGTAACGAGTTGTCCTTGAAGAAAAAAAGGTTTTTTCTCTCGATAACGAGTGGACATCGCCGGAAATTTGTGTTTTCCCTTTATAACGAGTAGAAATTTGTGTTTTATCTTTGGTAACGAGTTCGAATTCATGTTTTCTTCATATTAACGAGTTCAAATTCGTGTTTTTCTCTCGGTAACGAGTTGTCCTTGAAGAAAAAAAGGTTTTTTCTCTCGATAACGAGTGGACATCGCCGGAAATTTGTGTTTTCCCTTTATAACGAGTAGAAATTTGTGTTTTATCTTTGGTAACGAGTTCGAATTCATGTTTTCTTCATATTAACGAGTTCAAATTCGTGTTTTTCTCTCGGTAACGAGTTGTCCTTGAAGAAAAAAAGGTTTTTTCTCTCGATAACGAGTGGACATCGCCGGAAATTTGTGTTTTCCCTTTATAACGAGTAGAAATTTGTGTTTTATCTTTGGTAACGAGTTCGAATTCATGTTTTCTTCATATTAACGAGTTCAAATTCGTGTTTTTCTCTCGGTAACGAGTTGTCCTTGAAGAAAAAAAGGTTTTTTCTCTCGATAACGAGTGGACATCGCCATTTGTGTTTTCCCTTTATAACGAGTAGAAATTTGTGTTTTATCTTTGGTAACGAGTTCGAATTCATGTTTTCTTCATATTAACGAGTTCAAATTCGTGTTTTTCTCTCGGTAACGAGTTGTCCTTGAAGAAAAAAAGGTTTTTTCTCCGATAACGAGTGGACATCGCCGGAAATTTGTGTTTTCCCTTTATAACGAGTAGAAATTTGTGTTTTATCTTTGGTAACGAGTTCGAATTCATGTTTTCTTCATATTAACGAGTTCAAATTCGTGTTTTTCTCTCGGTAACGAGTTGTCCTTGAAGAAAAAAAGGTTTTTTCTCCGATAACGAGTGGACATCGCCGGAAATTTGTGTTTTCCCTTTATAACGAGTAGAAATTTGTGTTTTATCTTTGGTAACGAGTTCGAATTCATGTTTTCTTCATATTAACGAGTTCAAATTCGTGTTTTTCTCTCGGTAACGAGTTGTCCTTGAAGAAAAAAAGGTTTTTTCTCCGATAACGAGTGGACATCGCCGGAAATTTGTGTTTTCCCTTTATAACGAGTAGAAATTTGTGTTTTATCTTTGGTAACGAGTTCGAATTCATGTTTTCTTCATATTAACGAGTTCAAATTCGTGTTTTTCTCTCGGTAACGAGTTGTCCTTGAAGAAAAAAAGGTTTTTTCTCTGATAACGAGTGGACATCGCCGGAAATTTGTGTTTTCCCTTTATAACGAGTAGAAATTTGTGTTTTATCTTTGGTAACGAGTTCGAATTCATGTTTTCTTCATATTAACGAGTTCAAATTCGTGTTTTTCTCTCGGTAACGAGTTGTCCTTGAAGAAAAAAAGGTTTTTTCTCCGATAACGAGTGGACATCGCCGGAAATTTGTGTTTTCCCTTTATAACGAGTAGAAATTTGTGTTTTATCTTTGGTAACGAGTTCGAATTCATGTTTTCTTCATATTAACGAGTTCAAATTCGTGTTTTTCTCTCGTAACGAGTTGTCCTTGAAGAAAAAAAGGTTTTTTCTCTCGATAACGAGTGGACATCGCCGGAAATTTGTGTTTTCCCTTTATAACGAGTAGAAATTTGTGTTTTATCTTTGGTAACGAGTTCGAATTCATGTTTTCTTCATATTAACGAGTTCAAATTCGTGTTTTTCTCTCGGTAACGAGTTGTCCTTGAAGAAAAAAAGGTTTTTTCTCTCGATAACGAGTGGACATCGCCGGAAATTTGTGTTTTCCCTTTATAACGAGTAGAAATTTGTGTTTTATCTTTGGTAACGAGTTCGAATTCATGTTTTCTTCATATTAACGAGTTCAAATTCGTGTTTTTCTCTCGGTAACGAGTTGTCCTTGAAGAAAAAAAGGTTTTTTCTCTCCGATAACGAGTGGACATCGCCGGAAATTTGTGTTTTCCCTTTATAACGAGTAGAAATTTGTGTTTTATCTTTGGTAACGAGTTCGAATTCATGTTTTCTTCATATTAACGAGTTCAAATTCGTGTTTTTCTCTCGGTAACGAGTTGTCCTTGAAGAAAAAAAGGTTTTTTCTCTCGATAACGAGTGGACATCGCCGGAAATTTGTGTTTTCCCTTTATAACGAGTAGAAATTTGTGTTTTATCTTTGGTAACGAGTTCGAATTCATGTTTTCTTCATATTAACGAGTTCAAATTCGTGTTTTTCTCTCGGTAACGAGTTGTCCTTGAAGAAAAAAAGGTTTTTTCTCTCGATAACGAGTGGACATCGCCGGAAATTTGTGTTTTCCCTTTATAACGAGTAGAAATTTGTGTTTTATCTTTGGTAACGAGTTCGAATTCATGTTTTCTTCATATTAACGAGTTCAAATTCGTGTTTTTCTCTCGGTAACGAGTTGTCCTTGAAGAAAAAAAGGTTTTTTCTCTCGATAACGAGTGGACATCGCCGGAAATTTGTGTTTTCCCTTTATAACGAGTAGAAATTTGTGTTTTATCTTTGGTAACGAGTTCGAATTCATGTTTTCTTCATATTAACGAGTTCAAATTCGTGTTTTTCTCTCGGTAACGAGTTGTCCTTGAAGAAAAAAAGGTTTTTTCTCTCGATAACGAGTGGACATCGCCGGAAATTTGTGTTTTCCCTTTATAACGAGTAGAAATTTGTGTTTTATCTTTGGTAACGAGTTCGAATTCATGTTTTCTTCATATTAACGAGTTCAAATTCGTGTTTTTCTCTCGGTAACGAGTTGTCCTTGAAGAAAAAAAGGTTTTTTCTCTCGATAACGAGTGGACATCGCCGGAAATTTGTGTTTTCCCTTTATAACGAGTAGAAATTTGTGTTTTATCTTTGGTAACGAGTTCGAATTCATGTTTTCTTCATATTAACGAGTTCAAATTCGTGTTTTTCTCTCGGTAACGAGTTGTCCTTGAAGAAAAAAAGGTTTTTTCTCTCGATAACGAGTGGACATCGCCGGAAATTTGTGTTTTCCCTTTATAACGAGTAGAAATTTGTGTTTTATCTTTGGTAACGAGTTCGAATTCATGTTTTCTTCATATTAACGAGTTCAAATTCGTGTTTTTCTCTCGGTAACGAGTTGTCCTTGAAGAAAAAAAGGTTTTTTCTCTCGATAACGAGTGGACATCGCCGGAAATTTGTGTTTTCCCTTTATAACGAGTAGAAATTTGTGTTTTATCTTTGGTAACGAGTTCGAATTCATGTTTTCTTCATATTAACGAGTTCAAATTCGTGTTTTTCTCTCGGTAACGAGTTGTCCTTGAAGAAAAAAAGGTTTTTTCTCTCGATAACGAGTGGACATCGCCGGAAATTTGTGTTTTCCCTTTATAACGAGTAGAAATTTGTGTTTTATCTTTGGTAACGAGTTCGAATTCATGTTTTCTTCATATTAACGAGTTCAAATTCGTGTTTTTCTCTCGGTAACGAGTTGTCCTTGAAGAAAAAAAGGTTTTTTCTCTCGATAACGAGTGGACATCGCCGGAAATTTGTGTTTTCCCTTTATAACGAGTAGAAATTTGTGTTTTATCTTTGGTAACGAGTTCGAATTCATGTTTTCTTCATATTAACGAGTTCAAATTCGTGTTTTTCTCTCGGTAACGAGTTGTCCTTGAAGAAAAAAAGGTTTTTTCTCCGATAACGAGTGGACATCGCCGGAAATTTGTGTTTTCCCTTTATAACGAGTAGAAATTTGTGTTTTATCTTTGGTAACGAGTTCGAATTCATGTTTTCTTCATATTAACGAGTTCAAATTCGTGTTTTTCTCTCGGTAACGAGTTGTCCTTGAAGAAAAAAAGGTTTTTTCTCTCGATAACGAGTGGACATCGCCGGAAATTTGTGTTTTCCCTTTATAACGAGTAGAAATTTGTGTTTTATCTTTGGTAACGAGTTCGAATTCATGTTTTCTTCATATTAACGAGTTCAAATTCGTGTTTTTCTCTCGGTAACGAGTTGTCCTTGAAGAAAAAAAGGTTTTTTCTCTCGATAACGAGTGGACATCGCCGGAAATTTGTGTTTTCCCTTTATAACGAGTAGAAATTTGTGTTTTATCTTTGGTAACGAGTTCGAATTCATGTTTTCTTCATATTAACGAGTTCAAATTCGTGTTTTTCTCTCGGTAACGAGTTGTCCTTGAAGAAAAAAAGGTTTTTTCTCTCGATAACGAGTGGACATCGCCGGAAATTTGTGTTTTCCCTTTATAACGAGTAGAAATTTGTGTTTTATCTTTGGTAACGAGTTCGAATTCATGTTTTCTTCATATTAACGAGTTCAAATTCGTGTTTTTCTCTCGGTAACGAGTTGTCCTTGAAGAAAAAAAGGTTTTTTCTCCGATAACGAGTGGACATCGCCGGAAATTTGTGTTTTCCCTTTATAACGAGTAGAAATTTGTGTTTTATCTTTGGTAACGAGTTCGAATTCATGTTTTCTTCATATTAACGAGTTCAAATTCGTGTTTTTCTCTCGGTAACGAGTTGTCCTTGAAGAAAAAAAGGTTTTTTCTCTCGATAACGAGTGGACATCGCCGGAAATTTGTGTTTTCCCTTTATAACGAGTAGAAATTTGTGTTTTATCTTTGGTAACGAGTTCGAATTCATGTTTTCTTCATATTAACGAGTTCAAATTCGTGTTTTTCTCTCGGTAACGAGTTGTCCTTGAAGAAAAAAAAGGTTTTTTCTCCGATAACGAGTGGACATCGCCGGAAATTTGTGTTTTCCCTTTATAACGAGTAGAAATTTGTGTTTTATCTTTGGTAACGAGTTCGAATTCATGTTTTCTTCATATTAACGAGTTCAAATTCGTGTTTTTCTCTCGGTAACGAGTTGTCCTTGAAGAAAAAAAGGTTTTTTCTCTCGATAACGAGTGGACATCGCCGGAAATTTGTGTTTTCCCTTTATAACGAGTAGAAATTTGTGTTTTATCTTTGGTAACGAGTTCGAATTCATGTTTTCTTCATATTAACGAGTTCAAATTCGTGTTTTTCTCTCGGTAACGAGTTGTCCTTGAAGAAAAAAAGGTTTTTCTCTCGATAACGAGTGGACATCGCCGGAAATTTGTGTTTTCCCTTTATAACGAGTAGAAATTTGTGTTTTATCTTTGGTAACGAGTTCGAATTCATGTTTTCTTCATATTAACGAGTTCAAATTCGTGTTTTTCTCTCGTAACGAGTTGTCCTTGAAGAAAAAAAGGTTTTTTCTCCGATAACGAGTGGACATCGCCGGAAATTTGTGTTTTCCCTTTATAACGAGTAGAAATTTGTGTTTTATCTTTGGTAACGAGTTCGAATTCATGTTTTCTTCATATTAACGAGTTCAAATTCGTGTTTTTCTCTCGGTAACGAGTTGTCCTTGAAGAAAAAAAGGTTTTTTCTCTCGATAACGAGTGGACATCGCCGGAAATTTGTGTTTTCCCTTTATAACGAGTAGAAATTTGTGTTTTATCTTTGGTAACGAGTTCGAATTCATGTTTTCTTCATATTAACGAGTTCAAATTCGTGTTTTTCTCTCGGTAACGAGTTGTCCTTGAAGAAAAAAAGGTTTTTTCTCCGATAACGAGTGGACATCGCCGGAAATTTGTGTTTTCCCTTTATAACGAGTAGAAATTTGTGTTTTATCTTTGGTAACGAGTTCGAATTCATGTTTTCTTCATATTAACGAGTTCAAATTCGTGTTTTTCTCTCGGTAACGAGTTGTCCTTGAAGAAAAAAAGGTTTTTTCTCTCGATAACGAGTGGACATCGCCGGAAATTTGTGTTTTCCCTTTATAACGAGTAGAAATTTGTGTTTTATCTTTGGTAACGAGTTCGAATTCATGTTTTCTTCATATTAACGAGTTCAAATTCGTGTTTTTCTCTCGGTAACGAGTTGTCCTTGAAGAAAAAAAGGTTTTTTCTCTCGATAACGAGTGGACATCGCCGGAAATTTGTGTTTTCCCTTTATAACGAGTAGAAATTTGTGTTTTATCTTTGGTAACGAGTTCGAATTCATGTTTTCTTCATATTAACGAGTTCAAATTCGTGTTTTTCTCTCGGTAACGAGTTGTCCTTGAAGAAAAAAAGGTTTTTTCTCTCGATAACGAGTGGACATCGCCGGAAATTTGTGTTTTCCCTTTATAACGAGTAGAAATTTGTGTTTTATCTTTGGTAACGAGTTCGAATTCATGTTTTCTTCATATTAACGAGTTCAAATTCGTGTTTTTCTCTCGGTAACGAGTTGTCCTTGAAGAAAAAAAGGTTTTTTCTCTCGATAACGAGTGGACATCGCCGGAAATTTGTGTTTTCCCTTTATAACGAGTAGAAATTTGTGTTTTATCTTTGGTAACGAGTTCGAATTCATGTTTTCTTCATATTAACGAGTTCAAATTCGTGTTTTTCTCTCGGTAACGAGTTGTCCTTGAAGAAAAAAAGGTTTTTTCTCTCGATAACGAGTGGACATCGCCGGAAATTTGTGTTTTCCCTTTATAACGAGTAGAAATTTGTGTTTTATCTTTGGTAACGAGTTCGAATTCATGTTTTCTTCATATTAACGAGTTCAAATTCGTGTTTTTCTCTCGGTAACGAGTTGTCCTTGAAGAAAAAAAGGTTTTTTCTCTCGATAACGAGTGGACATCGCCGGAAATTTGTGTTTTCCCTTTATAACGAGTAGAAATTTGTGTTTTATCTTTGGTAACGAGTTCGAATTCATGTTTTCTTCATATTAACGAGTTCAAATTCGTGTTTTTCTCTCGGTAACGAGTTGTCCTTGAAGAAAAAAAGGTTTTTTCTCTCGATAACGAGTGGACATCGCCGGAAATTTGTGTTTTCCCTTTATAACGAGTAGAAATTTGTGTTTTATCTTTGGTAACGAGTTCGAATTCATGTTTTCTTCATATTAACGAGTTCAAATTCGTGTTTTTCTCTCGGTAACGAGTTGTCCTTGAAGAAAAAAAGGTTTTTTCTCCGATAACGAGTGGACATCGCCGGAAATTTGTGTTTTCCCTTTATAACGAGTAGAAATTTGTGTTTTATCTTTGGTAACGAGTTCGAATTCATGTTTTCTTCATATTAACGAGTTCAAATTCGTGTTTTTCTCTCGTAACGAGTTGTCCTTGAAGAAAAAAAGGTTTTTTCTCTCGATAACGAGTGGACATCGCCGGAAATTTGTGTTTTCCCTTTATAACGAGTAGAAATTTGTGTTTTATCTTTGGTAACGAGTTCGAATTCATGTTTTCTTCATATTAACGAGTTCAAATTCGTGTTTTTCTCTCGGTAACGAGTTGTCCTTGAAGAAAAAAAAGGTTTTTTCTCTCGATAACGAGTGGACATCGCCGGAAATTTGTGTTTTCCCTTATAACGAGTAGAAATTTGTGTTTTATCTTTGGTAACGAGTTCGAATTCATGTTTTCTTCATATTAACGAGTTCAAATTCGTGTTTTTCTCTCGGTAACGAGTTGTCCTTGAAGAAAAAAAGGTTTTTTCTCCGATAACGAGTGGACATCGCCGGAAATTTGTGTTTTCCCTTTATAACGAGTAGAAATTTGTGTTTTATCTTTGGTAACGAGTTCGAATTCATGTTTTCTTCATATTAACGAGTTCAAATTCGTGTTTTTCTCTCGGTAACGAGTTGTCCTTGAAGAAAAAAAGGTTTTTTCTCTGATAACGAGTGGACATCGCCGGAAATTTGTGTTTTCCCTTTATAACGAGTAGAAATTTGTGTTTTATCTTTGGTAACGAGTTCGAATTCATGTTTTCTTCATATTAACGAGTTCAAATTCGTGTTTTTCTCTCGGTAACGAGTTGTCCTTGAAGAAAAAAAGGTTTTTTCTCCGATAACGAGTGGACATCGCCGGAAATTTGTGTTTTCCCTTTATAACGAGTAGAAATTTGTGTTTTATCTTTGGTAACGAGTTCGAATTCATGTTTTCTTCATATTAACGAGTTCAAATTCGTGTTTTTCTCTGGTAACGAGTTGTCCTTGAAGAAAAAAGGTTTTTTCTCTAATAACGAGTGGACATCGCCGGAAATTTGTGTTTTCCCTTTATAACGAGTAGAAATTTGTGTTTTATCTTTGGTAACGAGTTCGAATTCATGTTTTCTTCATATTAACGAGTTCAAATTCGTGTTTTTCTCTCGGTAACGAGTTGTCCTTGAAGAAAAAAAGGTTTTTTCTCGATAACGAGTGGACATCGCCGGAAATTTGTGTTTTCCCTTTATAACGAGTAGAAATTTGTGTTTTATCTTTGGTAACGAGTTCGAATTCATGTTTTCTTCATATTAACGAGTTCAAATTCGTGTTTTTCTCTCGGTAACGAGTTGTCCTTGAAGAAAAAAAGGTTTTTTCTCCGATAACGAGTGGACATCGCCGGAAATTTGTGTTTTCCCTTTATAACGAGTAGAAATTTGTGTTTTATCTTTGGTAACGAGTTCGAATTCATGTTTTCTTCATATTAACGAGTTCAAATTCGTGTTTTTCTCTCGGTAACGAGTTGTCCTTGAAGAAAAAAAGGTTTTTTCTCGATAACGAGTGGACATCGCCGGAAATTTGTGTTTTCCCTTTATAACGAGTAGAAATTTGTGTTTTATCTTTGGTAACGAGTTCGAATTCATGTTTTCTTCATATTAACGAGTTCAAATTCGTGTTTTTCTCTCGGTAACGAGTTGTCCTTGAAGAAAAAAAGGTTTTTTCTCTCGATAACGAGTGGACATCGCCGGAAATTTGTGTTTTCCCTTTATAACGAGTAGAAATTTGTGTTTTATCTTTGGTAACGAGTTCGAATTCATGTTTTCTTCATATTAACGAGTTCAAATTCGTGTTTTTCTCTCGGTAACGAGTTGTCCTTGAAGAAAAAAAGGTTTTTTCTCCGATAACGAGTGGACATCGCCGGAAATTTGTGTTTTCCCTTTATAACGAGTAGAAATTTGTGTTTTATCTTTGGTAACGAGTTCGAATTCATGTTTTCTTCATATTAACGAGTTCAAATTCGTGTTTTTCTCTCGGTAACGAGTTGTCCTTGAAGAAAAAAAGGTTTTTTCTCTCGATAACGAGTGGACATCGCCGGAAATTTGTGTTTTCCCTTTATAACGAGTAGAAATTTGTGTTTTATCTTTGGTAACGAGTTCGAATTCATGTTTTCTTCATATTAACGAGTTCAAATTCGTGTTTTTCTCTCGGTAACGAGTTGTCCTTGAAGAAAAAAAGGTTTTTTCTCCGATAACGAGTGGACATCGCCGGAAATTTGTGTTTTCCCTTTATAACGAGTAGAAATTTGTGTTTTATCTTTGGTAACGAGTTCGAATTCATGTTTTCTTCATATTAACGAGTTCAAATTCGTGTTTTTCTCTCGTAACGAGTTGTCCTTGAAGAAAAAAAGGTTTTTTCTCTGATAACGAGTGGACATCGCCGGAAATTTGTGTTTTCCCTTTATAACGAGTAGAAATTTGTGTTTTATCTTTGGTAACGAGTTCGAATTCATGTTTTCTTCATATTAACGAGTTCAAATTCGTGTTTTTCTCTGGTAACGAGTTGTCCTTGAAGAAAAAAAGGTTTTTTCTCCGATAACGAGTGGACATCGCCGGAAATTTGTGTTTTCCCTTTATAACGAGTAGAAATTTGTGTTTTATCTTTGGTAACGAGTTCGAATTCATGTTTTCTTCATATTAACGAGTTCAAATTCGTGTTTTTCTCTCGGTAACGAGTTGTCCTTGAAGAAAAAAAGGTTTTTTCTCTCGATAACGAGTGGACATCGCCGGAAATTTGTGTTTTCCCTTTATAACGAGTAGAAATTTGTGTTTTATCTTTGGTAACGAGTTCGAATTCATGTTTTCTTCATATTAACGAGTTCAAATTCGTGTTTTTCTCTCGTAACGAGTTGTCCTTGAAGAAAAAAAGGTTTTTTCTCCGATAACGAGTGGACATCGCCGGAAATTTGTGTTTTCCCTTTATAACGAGTAGAAATTTGTGTTTTATCTTTGGTAACGAGTTCGAATTCATGTTTTCTTCATATTAACGAGTTCAAATTCGTGTTTTTCTCTCGGTAACGAGTTGTCCTTGAAGAAAAAAAGGTTTTTTCTCTCGATAACGAGTGGACATCGCCGGAAATTTGTGTTTTCCCTTTATAACGAGTAGAAATTTGTGTTTTTTCTTTGGTAACGAGTTCGAATTCATGTTTTCTTCATATTAACGAGTTCAAATTCGTGTTTTTCTCTCGGTAACGAGTTGTCCTTGAAGAAAAAAAGGTTTTTTCTCTCGATAACGAGTGGACATCGCCGGAAATTTGTGTTTTCCCTTTATAACGAGTAGAAATTTGTGTTTTATCTTTGGTAACGAGTTCGAATTCATGTTTTCTTCATATTAACGAGTTCAAATTCGTGTTTTTCTCTCGGTAACGAGTTGTCCTTGAAGAAAAAAAGGTTTTTTCTCTCGATAACGAGTGAACATCGCCGGAAATTTGTGTTTTCCCTTTATAACGAGTAGAAATTTGTGTTTTATCTTTGGTAACGAGTTCGAATTCATGTTTTCTTCATATTAACGAGTTCAAATTCGTGTTTTTCTCTCGGTAACGAGTTGTCCTTGAAGAAAAAAAGGTTTTTTCTCTCGATAACGAGTGGACATCGCCGGAAATTTGTGTTTTCCCTTTATAACGAGTAGAAATTTGTGTTTTTTCTTTGGTAACGAGTTCGAATTCATGTTTTCTTCATATTAACGAGTTCAAATTCGTGTTTTTCTCTCGGTAACGAGTTGTCCTTGAAGAAAAAAAAGGTTTTTTCTCCGATAACGAGTGGACATCGCCGGAAATTTGTGTTTTCCCTTTATAACGAGTAGAAATTTGTGTTTTATCTTTGGTAACGAGTTCGAATTCATGTTTTCTTCATATTAACGAGTTCAAATTCATGTTTTTCTCTCGGTAACGAGTTGTCCTTGAAGAAAAAAAGGTTTTTTCTCCGATAACGAGTGGACATCGCCGGAAATTTGTGTTTTCCCTTTATAACGAGTAGAAATTTGTGTTTTATCTTTGGTAACGAGTTCGAATTCATGTTTTCTTCATATTAACGAGTTCAAATTCGTGTTTTTCTCTCGGTAACGAGTTGTCCTTGAAGAAAAAAAGGTTTTTTCTCTGATAACGAGTGGACATCGCCGGAAATTTGTGTTTTCCCTTTATAACGAGTAGAAATTTGTGTTTTATCTTTGGTAACGAGTTCGAATTCATGTTTTCTTCATATTAACGAGTTCAAATTCGTGTTTTTCTTTGGTAACGAGTTGTCCTTGAAGAAAAAAAGGTTTTTTCTCTGATAACGAGTGGACATCGCCGGAAATTTGTGTTTTCCCTTTATAACGAGTAGAAATTTGTGTTTTTTCTTTGGTAACGAGTTCGAATTCATGTTTTCTTCATATTAACGAGTTCAAATTAGTGTTTTTCTCTCGGTAACGAGTTGTCCTTGAAGGAAAAAAGGTTATTTCTCGATAACGAGTGGACATCGCCGGAAATTTGTGTTTTCCCTTTATAACGAGTAGAAATTTGTGTTTTTTCTTTGGTAACGAGTTTGAATTCATGTTTTCTTCATATTAACGAGTTCAAATTCATGTTTTTCTCTGGTAACGAGTTTTCCTTGAAGAAAAAAAGGTTTTTTCTCTGATAACGAGTGGACATCGCCGGAAATTTGTGTTTTCCCTTTATAACGAGTAGAAATTTGTATTTTATCTTTGGTAACGAGTTCGAATTCATGTTTTCTTCATATTAACGAGTTCAAATTCGTGTTTTTCTCTGGTAACGAGTTGTCCTTGAAGAAAAAAAGGTTTTTTCTCTGATAACGAGTGGACATCGCCGGAAATTGGTGTTTTCCCTTTATAACGAGTAGAAATTTGTGTTTTATCTTTGGTAACGAGTTCGAATTCATGTTTTCTTCATATTAACGAGTTCAAATTCGTGTTTTTCTCTCGGTAACGAGTTGTCCTTGAAGAAAAAAAGGTTTTTTCTCTGATAACGAGTGAACATCGCCGGAAATTGGTGTTTTCCCTTTATAACGAGTAGAAATTTGTGTTTTATCTTTGGTAACGAGTTCGAATTCATGTTTTCTTCATATTAACGAGTTCAAATTCGTGTTTTTCTCTGGTAACGAGTTGTCCTTGAAGAAAAAAAGGTTTTTTCTCTGATAACGAGTGGACATCGCCGGAAATTTGTGTTTTCCCTTTATAACGAGTAGAAATTTGTGTTTTATCTTTGGTAACGAGTTCGAATTCATGTTTTCTTCATATTAACGAGTTCAAATTCGTGTTTTTCTCTCGGTAACGAGTTGTCCTTGAAGAAAAAAAGGTTTTTTCTCTGATAACGAGTGGACATCGCCGAAAATTTGTGTTTTCCCTTTATAACGAGTAGTAATTTGTGTTTTATCTTTGGTAACGAGTTCGAATTCATGTTTTCTTCATATTAACGAGTTCAAATTCGTGTTTTTCTCTAGTAACGAGTTGTCCTTGAAGAAAAAAAGGTTTTTTCTCTGATAACGAGTGGACATCGCCGGAAATTGGTGTTTTCCCTTTATAACGAGTAGAAATTTGTGTTTTATCTTTGGTAACGAGTTCGAATTCATGTTTTCTTCATATTAACGAGTTCAAATTCGTGTTTTTCTCTGGTAACGAGTTGTCCTTGAAGAAAAAAAGGTTTTTTCTCTCGGACATCGCCGGAAATTTGTGTTTTCCCTTATAACGAGTAGAAATTTGTGTTTTTTCTTTGGTAACGAGTTCGAATTCATGTTTTCTTCATATTAACGAGTTCAAATTCGTGTTTTTCTCTCGGTAACGAGTTGTCCTTGAAGAAAAAAAGGTTTTTTCTCGATAACGAGTGGACATCGCCGGAAATTGGTGTTTTCCCTTTATAACGAGTAGAAATTTGTGTTTTATCTTTGGTAACGAGTTCGAATTCATGTTTTCTTCATATTAACGAGTTCAAATTCGTGTTTTTCTCTCGGTAACGAGTTGTCCTTGAAGAAAAAAAGGTTTTTTCTCTCGATAACGAGTGAACATCGCCGGAAATTGGTGTTTTCCCTTTATAACGAGTAGAAATTTGTGTTTTATCTTTGGTAACGAGTTCGAATTCATGTTTTCTTCATATTAACGAGTTCAAATTCGTGTTTTTCTCTCGGTAACGAGTTGTCCTTGAAGAAAAAAAGGTTTTTTCTCTCGATAAGGAGTGGACATCGCCGGAAATTTGTGTTTTCCCTTTATAACGAGTAGAAATTTGTGTTTTATCTTTGGTAACGAGTTCGAATTCATGTTTTCTTCATATTAACGAGTTTAAATACGTGTTTTTCTCTGGTAACGAGTTGTCCTTGAAGAAAAAAGGGTTTTTTCTCTAATAACGAGTGGACATCGCCGGAAATTTGTGTTTTCCCTTTATAACGAGTAGAAATTTGTGTTTTATCTTTGGTAACGAGTTCGAATTCATGTTTTCTTCATATTAACGAGTTCAAATTCGTGTTTTTCTCTGGTAACGAGTTGTCCTTGAAGAAAAAAAGGTTTTTTCTCTGATAACGAGTGGACATCGCCGGAAATTTGTGTTTTCCCTTTATAACGAGTTGAAATTTGTGTTTTATCTTTGGTAACAAGTTCGAATTCATGTTTTCTTCATATTAACGAGTTCAAATTCGTGTTTTTCTCTGGTAACGAGTTGTCCTTGAAGAAAAAAAGGTTTTTTCTCTGATAACGAGTGGACATCGCCGGAAATTTGTGTTTTCCCATTATAACGAGTAGTAATTTGTGTTTTATCTTTGGTAACGAGTTCGAATTCATGTTTTCTTCATATTAACGAGTTCAAATTCGTGTTTTTCTCTGGTAACGAGTTGTCCTTGAAGAAAAAAAGGTTTTTTCTCGATAACGAGTGGACATCGCCGGAAATTGGTGTTTTCCCTTTATAACGAGTAGAAATTTGTGTTTTATCTTTGGTAACGAGTTCGAATTCATGTTTTCTTCATATTAACGAGTTCAAATTCGTGTTTTTCTCTGGTAACGAGTTGTCCTTGAAGAAAAAAAGGTTTTTTCTCTGATAACGAGTGGACATCGCCGGAAATTTGTGTTTTCCCTTTATAACGAGTAGAAATTTGTGTTTTATCTTTGGAAACGAGTTCGAATTCATGTTTTCTTCATATTAACGAGTTCAAATTCGTGTTTTTCTCTGGTAACGAGTTGTCCTTGAAGAAAAAAAGGTTTTTTCTCTGATAACGAGTGGACATCGCCGGAAATTTGTGTTTTCCCTTTATAACGAGTAGAAATTTGTGTTTTTTCTTTGGTAACGAGTTCGAATTCATGTTTTCTTCATATTAACGAGCTCAAATTCATGTTTTTCTCTGGTAACGAGTTGTCCTTGAAGAAAAAAAGGTTTTTTCTCTCGATAACGAGTGGACATCGCCGGAAATTTGTGTTTTCCCTTTATAACGAGTAGAAATTTGTGTTTTATCTTTGGTAACGAGTTCGAATTCATGTTTTCTTCATATTAACGAGTTCAAATTCGTGTTTTTCTCTCGGTAACGAGTTGTCTTTGAAAAAAAAAGGTTTTTTCTCTGATAACGAGTGGACATCGCCGGAAATTTGTGTTTTCCCTTTATAACGAGTAGAAATTTGTGTTTTTTCTTTGGTAACGAGTTCGAATTCATGTTTTCTTCATATTAACGAGTTCAAATTCATGTTTTTCTCTGGTAACGAGTTTTCCTTGAAGAAAAAAAGGTTTTTTCTATGATAACGAGTGGACATCGCCGGAAATTTGTGTTTTCCCTTTATAACGAGTAGAAATTTGTGTTTTATCTTTGGTAACGAGTTCGAATTCATGTTTTCTTCATATTAACGAGTTCAAATTCGTGTTTTTCTCTGGTAACGAGTTGTCCTTGAAGAAAAAAAGGTTTTTCTCGATAACGAGTGGACATCGCCGGAAATTTGTGTTTTCCCTTTATAACGAGTAGAAATTTGTGTTTTATCTTTGGAAACGAGTTCGAATTCATGTTTTCTTCATATTAACGAGTTCAAATTCGTGTTTTTCTCTCGGTAACGAGTTGTCCTTGAAGAAAAAAAGGTTTTTTCTCGATAACGAGTGGACATCGCCGGAAATTTGTGTTTTCCCTTTATAACGAGTAGAAATTTGTGTTTTTTCTTTGGTAACGAGTTCGAATTCATGTTTTCTTCATATTAACGAGCTCAAATTCATGTTTTTCTCTCGGTAACGAGTTGTCCTTGAAGAAAAAAAGGTTTTTTCTCTGATAACGAGTGGACATCGCCGGAAATTGGTGTTTTCCCTTTATAACGAGTAGAAATTTGTGTTTTATCTTTGGTAACGAGTTCGAATTCATGTTTTCTTCATATTAACGAGTTCAAATTCGTGTTTTTCTCTGGTAACGAGTTGTCCTTGAAGAAAAAAAGGTTTTTTCTCTGGACATCGCCGGAAATTTGTGTTTTCCCATTATAACGAGTAGAAATTTGTGTTTTTTCTTTGGTAACGAGTTCGAATTCATGTTTTCTTCATATTAACGAGTTCAAATTCGTGTTTTTCTCTGGTAACGAGTTGTCCTTGAAGAAAAAAAGGTTTTTTCTCTGATAACGAGTGGACATCGCCGGAAATTGGTGTTTTCCCTTTATAACGAGTAGAAATTTGTGTTTTATCTTTGGTAACGAGTTCGAATTCATGTTTTCTTCATATTAACGAGTTCAAATTCGTGTTTTTCTCTCGGTAACGAGTTGTCCTTGAAGAAAAAAAGGTTTTTTCTCGATAACGAGTGAACATCGCCGGAAATTGGTGTTTTCCCTTTATAACGAGTAGAAATTTGTGTTTTATCTTTGGTAACGAGTTCGAATTCATGTTTTCTTCATATTAACGAGTTCAAATTCGTGTTTTTCTCTCGGTAACGAGTTGTCCTTGAAGAAAAAAAGGTTTTTTCTCTGATAACGAGTGGACATCGCCGGAAATTTGTGTTTTCCCTTTATAACGAGTAGAAATTTGTGTTTTTTCTTTGGTAACGAGTTCGAATTCATGTTTTCTTCATATTAACGAGTTCAAATTAGTGTTTTTCTCTGGTAACGAGTTGTCCTTGAAGAAAAAAAGGTTTTTTCTCTGATAACGAGTGGACATCGCCGGAAATTTGTGTTTTCCCTTTATAACGAGTAGAAATTTGTGTTTTTTCTTTGGTAACGAGTTCGAATTCATGTTTTCTTCATATTAACGAGTTCAAATTCGTGTTTTTCTCTCGGTAACGAGTTGTCCTTGAAGAAAAAAAGGTTTTTTCTCGATAACGAGTGGACATCGCCGGAAATTTGTGTTTTCCCTTTATAACGAGTAGAAATTTGTGTTTTATCTTTGGTAACGAGTTCGAATTCATGTTTTCTTCATATTAACGAGTTCAAATTCGTGTTTTTCTCTGGTAACGAGTTGTCCTTGAAGAAAAAAAGGTTTTTTCTCTGATAACGAGTGGACATCGCCGGAAATTGGTGTTTTCCCTTTATAACGAGTAGAAATTTGTGTTTTATCTTTGGTAACGAGTTCGAATTCATGTTTTCTTCATATTAACGAGTTCAAATTCGTGTTTTTCTTTGGTAACGAGTTTTCCTTGAAGAAAAAAAGGTTTTTTCTCTGATAACGAGTGGACATCGCCGGAAATTTGTGTTTTCCCTTTATAACGAGTAGAAATTTGTGTTTTTTCTTTGGTAACGAGTTCGAATTCATGTTTTCTTCATATTAACGAGTTCAAATTAGTGTTTTTCTCTGGTAACGAGTAGTCCTTGAAGGAAAAAAGGTTATTTCTCTGATAACGAGTGGACATCGCCGGAAATTTGTGTTTTCCCTTTATAACGAGTAGAAATTTGTGTTTTTTCTTTGGTAACGAGTTTGAATTCATGTTTTCTTCATATTAACGAGTTCAAATTCATGTTTTTCTCTGGTAACGAGTTTTCCTTGAAGAAAAAAAGGTTTTTTCTCTGATAACGAGTGGACATCGCCGGAAATTTGTGTTTTCCCTTTATAACGAGTAGAAATTTGTATTTTATCTTTGGTAACGAGTTCGAATTCATGTTTTCTTCATATTAACGAGTTCAAATTCGTGTTTTTCTCTCGGTAACGAGTTGTCCTTGAAGAAAAAAAGGTTTTTTCTCTGATAACGAGTGGACATCGCCGGAAATTGGTGTTTTCCCTTTATAACGAGTAGAAATTTGTGTTTTATCTTTGGTAACGAGTTCGAATTCATGTTTTCTTCATATTAACGAGTTCAAATTCGTGTTTTTCTCTGGTAACGAGTTGTCCTTGAAGAAAAAAAGGTTTTTTCTCTGATAACGAGTGAACATCGCCGGAAATTGGTGTTTTCCCTTTATAACGAGTAGAAATTTGTGTTTTATCTTTGGTAACGAGTTCGAATTCATGTTTTCTTCATATTAACGAGTTCAAATTCGTGTTTTTCTCTGGTAACGAGTTGTCCTTGAAGAAAAAAAGGTTTTTTCTCTGATAACGAGTGGACATCGCCGGAAATTTGTGTTTTCCCTTTATAACGAGTAGAAATTTGTGTTTTTTCTTTGGTAACGAGTTCGAATTCATGTTTTCTTCATATTAACGAGTTCAAATTAGTGTTTTTCTCTGGTAACGAGTTGTCCTTGAAGAAAAAAGGTTTTTTCTCTGATAACGAGTGGACATCGCCGGAAATTTGTGTTTTCCCTTTATAACGAGTAGAAATTTGTGTTTTTTCTTTGGTAACGAGTTCGAATTCATGTTTTCTTCATATTAACGAGTTCAAATTCATGTTTTTCTCTGGTAACGAGTTGTCCTTGAAGAAAAAAAGGTTTTTTCTCTGATAACGAGTGGACATCGTCGGAAATTTGTGTTTTCCCTTTATAACGAGTAGAAATTTGTGTTTTATCTTTGGTAACGAGTTCGAATTCATGTTTTCTTCATATTAACGAGTTCAAATTCGTGTTTTTCTCTGGTAACGAGTTGTCCTTGAAGAAAAAAAGGTTTTTTCTCTGATAACGAGTGGACATCGCCGGAAATTGGTGTTTTCCCTTTATAACGAGTAGAAATTTGTGTTTTATCTTTGGTAACGAGTTTGAATTCATGTTTTCTTCATATTAACGAGTTCAAATTCGTGTTTTTCTTTGGTAACGAGTTGTCCTTGAAGAAAAAAGGTTTTTCTCTGATAACGAGTGGACATCGCCGGAAATTTGTGTTTTCCCTTTATAACGAGTAGAAATTTGTGTTTTTTCTTTGGTAACGAGTTCGAATTCATGTTTTCTTCATATTAACGAGTTCAAATTAGTGTTTTTCTCTCGGTAACGAGTAGTCCTTGAAGGAAAAAAGGTTATTTCTCCGATAACGAGTGGACATCGCCGGAAATTTGTGTTTTCCCTTTATAACGAGTAGAAATTTGTGTTTTTTCTTTGGTAACGAGTTTGAATTCATGTTTTCTTCATATTAACGAGTTCAAATTCATTTTTTTCTCTGGTAACGAGTTTTCCTTGAAGAAAAAAAGGTTTTTTCTCTGATAACGAGTGGACATCGCCGGAAATTTGTGTTTTCCCTTTATAACGAGTAGAAATTTGTATTTTATCTTTGGTAACGAGTTCGAATTCATGTTTTCTTCATATTAACGAGTTCAAATTCGTGTTTTTCTCTCGGTAACGAGTTGTCCTTGATGAAAAAAGGTTTTTTCTCTGATAACGAGTGGACATCGCCGGAAATTGGTGTTTTCCCTTTATAACGAGTAGAAATTTGTGTTTTTTCTTTGGTAACGAGTTCGAATTCATGTTTTCTTCATATTAACGAGTTCAAATTCGTGTTTTTCTCTCGGTAACGAGTTGTCCTTGAAGAAAAAAGGTTTTTTCTCGATAACGAGTAGACATCGCCGGAAATTTGTGTTTTCCCTTTATAACGAGTAGAAATTTGTGTTTTATCTTTGGTAACGAGTTCGAATTCATGTTTTCTTCATATTAACGAGTTCAAATTCGTGTTTTTCTCTCGGTAACGAGTTGTCCTTGAAGAAAAAAAGGTTTTTTCTCCGATAACGAGTGGACATCGCCGGAAATTTGTGTTTTCCCTTTATAACGAGTAGAAATTTGTGTTTTATCTTTGGTAACGAGTTCGAATTCATGTTTTCTTCATATTAACGAGTTCAAATTCGTGTTTTTCTCTCGGTAACGAGTTGTCCTTGAAGAAAAAGGTTTTGTCTCGATAACGAGTGGACATCGCCGGAAATTTGTGTTTTCCTTTTATAACGAGTAGAAATTTGTGTTTTATCTTTGGTAACGAGTTCGAATTCATGTTTTCTTCATATTAACGAGTTCAAATTCGTGTTTTTCTCTCGGTAACGAGTTGTCCTTGAAGAAAAAAAGGTTTTTTCTCTGATAATGAGTGGACATCGCCGGAAATTGGTGTTTTCCCTTTATAACGAGTAGAAATTTGTGTTTTATCTTTGGTAACGAGTTCGAATTCATGTTTTCTTCATATTGACGAGTTCAAATTCGTGTTTTTCTTTGGTAACGAGTTGTCCTTGAAGAAAAAAAGGTTTTTTCTCTGATAACGAGTGGACATCGCCGGAAATTTGTGTTTTCCCTTTATAACGAGTAGAAATTTGTGTTTTATCTTTGGTAACGAGTTCGAATTCATGTTTTCTTCATATTAACGAGTTCAAATTCGTGTTTTTCTCTCGGTAACGAGTTGTCCTTGAAGAAAAAAAGGTTTTTTCTCCGATAACGAGTGGACATCGCCGGAAATTTGTGTTTTCCCTTTATAACGAGTAGAAATTTGTGTTTTATCTTTGGTAACGAGTTCGAATTCATGTTTTCTTCATATTAACGAGTTCAAATTCGTGTTTTTCTCTGGTAACGAGTTGTCCTTGAAGAAAAAAAGGTTTTTCCTCTGATAACGAGTGGACATCGCCGGAAATTTGTGTTTTCTCTTTATAACGAGTAGAAATTTGTGTTTTATCTTTGGTAATTGATGACGGAAAAATTCATAGTTATTTTTTATAACTTTTTACCCCGTTTCTGATATCATTTTGAGCACTTTTATATCATTTCGAGTCTTTAATTCCTAAATTTCATAAAAATATATAAGTCATGAATATTTTATAAAATATCGTGTTTTTCGGGGTTTTTATTAGCTTTTGTACCGGTTTAATAACCGGAGTATCGTGTCAGATTTACGTTTGGTATTTTGGTGGTTTATTGCAGAATTATAGGTTGACCAAAATCCCGAGTAATGACACGTTTTGAGGCCTAAAAGATGTATTTTTAGGGATATAAGAGTGTGCCACTAACTTAAGTGGTCAAGTGGCTCAGTGGTTAGTGGTACCACTAACGAATTATATCTTCGACGAACAAATGGCTCATTAAAACGGCATTTTCTGAAGAAGTGTCCTTAATGAAAGTTGTGGATCTTTTCAAGAGCTTTCCAACGCACTTTGAATCACGTCAATCGGATGTATACAACTCAAGATATGGCCATTTTACTGAACTGCGATACCGTATAGACGAATTTTGACAATACGGATCAAGATTTTTGACCCGGATCGATCCTAGATGTTCCCGGATCGATCCGGCTGTTCTAATGATGAAAATGAACGTGCTGTTCATCATCTTCATCAGCCATATACATTCATATGCATACATATACATACATACACATATCTCCTATATATACTACCCCAAAATCCATCAAAAATCTTTGCTAATTAACCTCTCTTCTCCAACCTCTCTTCTCCAACCTCTCTTTTTCTTCTTCCCCCTCATCTTCTCCATCGTCCATGATCATCATCCATGATCATCAAGCTTTTTTTTTTTTTTTGTGATATAATTAGATCCATATATATATATATATATATATATATATATATATATATATATATATATATATATATATATATATATATATATTATATATATATATATCTATTCTTAGTTTTTCTTCTTTTGATCTTCTCCATCTTTTTATTTCTTCATCACCATCATCTTCATCACCATCTCTTTTGGGGCTATATATATATATATATAGATATATGTATATGTCTATGTATGTATATATATATATATATATGTATATGTTTTTATATAAATTAGTTAAAATATCGTTGTAATGGGATAATTATCAATAGATTAATGTTTTCGAGCTTTTATTTACTTTTACGCACTTATAACTATATATATATTTACTTACGCACTTATATATATATATATATATATATATATATATATATATATATATATATATATATATATATATATATGTATATATATATATTTACTTTTATGCACTTATATATATCTATCTATCTATGTAACTATATATATATAACTATAAGCACTTATTTACTATTTTTCATATGATGTTGAATTCGCTTTTACTTACTTGTCTTTAGTATAATTTTCTTTAATCATTCCGTTGTTATCACCATCATGAGTAACTAAATTTGTGTATAGTCGAATTATGTAAAATCGAGTGAAACGCCCTAAAGGGGATTAAACGGGAGTTGTGCAGCGCATAATTTTATGTTTTAATGATTAATCCACGTCCTAAAACTTATTTTAAACGCCTTTGAATTAGATTGATCACCTAGTTCACTATCACACACATCGAACCTATAGATGTATTTTGCGGTGAGATGTGGGATAAGGGGTTTTGGGATCGTTGAGTAGATTCGGCCTAGTTGTTAGGACCGTTTCCAATACAGAGGTTTGTCATCATTGTTCGAGCGACTCTAAGAGCGTAATCATGTTAGGTTAATCGATTTTCTAAAGGGAAAATTAATTAACTTCACATAGGGTGTTGAGTGAGAGTTGTTCAGACCTTAACACCAGAATTAGGAGTTGGCACCCGTGGATGTCGTTAAATTACTGTGGAAAGGTAGGTTGGTTAAAACACGCTCCCTGTCAAGTCTTCTTCTAGGGGTAAAAGTAACTCGTTGGATCATAATTCGGCTATACCTTTTAATAACTAGAACTACAACCGTTAGTTAATCTTTACTTTTGCACTAGTGTAATATCTCCCTACCATAATCTTGACCTGAACTAAGTTCTACGTCGACTTTGGTACTTAAACGTTATTCCCCGTGGATTCGACCTTGTTACCATTATACTACCGTTGACCCGATACTCTGTCGGTTAAAGTTAGCGATTAGTTATTTTGCTATCAAGCTTTTTGGCGCCGTTGCCGGGGAGGTAACGTTTGATATCTTGTAAGTTGACCGAAAGCTTGGGCTTAGGTCGTTTTTATTTTTTCTCGTTGTTTATTGTTTGTCGATGCATGACCCGAAGCTCCAAAGAACCACTCATCGATCCAATTGAAGAAATTGAAGCTTACGCACGTCATAGAAACGATCGGCGCCGAAGAGAACCTCGATTGCCGATCCGAACCCTTTGTTTGAGGAAGAAGGGGTAGTAGAGAGTTCATTGTCAGAATCCTCAGAGGGAATGGAGGATTCACCAACTCATAGAGATGGCAAAGAGCCCTTAAGCGAGCACAATGTACAAGGGCAAACCTCAGACACTACTAGTGGTAACGCAACACTACCATTGCATACTCTACCGAGGACCCCTCATCATGAGCCGTCAAGAGATGACAACACAGTGTTACGTCAGTTGGGAACTCCACAGTTTAATCAGAGGCCAGGGATTGGACGGACAGAGGCGGACAAGATGCTCAGGATACGCAGAACTTCAGACCCGAATTAGACCAAGAGACGGTAAATCGAGTACTGCGGATGCTGGAGAATCAAGGAAATCAACAGGGGTTCCAAAACCCGTATAACCCGTATGATCCACCTCCTCAGCAGCCGGTTTATCAGCAACAGATGGCTCAGCAAGCACAGGGACTGAGGGTTTGTCGAGATTACGTCACTACCCCACAGGAAGTTATAGGGCACAACCCAATTAGGGTACCCCCAATTAATGCGAATAACATGGATATTAAGCAAAATATTTTGAACATGTTGGGGGAACACGCCTTGTTCCACGGGAAATCGACTGAGAACCCGAATAGCTTTCGGATCACTTTCTCCCGGTTTGTGGAACAATGAAATATAACGGGGTAAGTGACGAGGCGGTAAAATTAATAGTTTTTCCGTTTGCATTAAGAGGAGAGCGCTAAAGATTGGTATGACTCTTTACCAAATGATTCGTTACATACATGGGCTGATGTAACGAGAGTGTTTCTGAAAAAGTTTTTTCCTCCGGCGAAGATTCTAGATTTGAAGGAAGGAATCTCTTCGTTTGACGGTCTCGAGGGAGAAACCTTAAAAGAGACTTATGAGAGATTCAGGGGTCTACTGAAGAGATGCCCTCCACACGGTATTTCTACAGTGGAACAGGTTATTATATTATTCAGGGCCTTAGAGCCAATGGACCAGAATAAGCTGAATGCCGCCAGTGGCGGAGATATCATGAATCTGCCGCCGGAGCAAGCTATGAGACAAATAGAGATTGCGGCAGATGGAGAAGGACAATGGGGGTCGAGCAGAAAGAAGAAGAAAGCCCCCCTGGAAAGTGTGAAGTCGCTAAAAGAAGAACTTGATAGAGAATCGGCCATACACGATAAGATGCAAGAAATGGTACTAAAGATGGACCGAATGGAGTTAGAACGAAAGAAGTCACAACAATGCCAACTTTGTGGAGGTGGACATTCTGCCATGGAATGTGCATCATCGAAAAAACCCACTTATCCACAACGCTTGACGCCTACTCCAAGATACAACAATGATCGGCAATCGAATGACCAAAGAACGGATGAATGTCTATGCGATGAGGCAAATGGATATGAATCGGCAAGAGTTTGGCCAAAGAACAACGGTGGAATCAAAACTTTGATAATCGGCAAGGGCCACAAATGGATTATGGTATGGGTGATGGTTCACAACAATATGAAGTGAATTATGTTGGACAAGGAAACCAGGGGCAATGGAATCGAATCGCCAGAATCAAGGTTGGAACCGGGGTCGAATCGAATTGGAATCGAAACAAGAATCGAACCAAGGCTTTAGGCAAAACCAAAGCCCGTACAACCGACCTTGGAATCGAACCCCCGAATCGAGTTCATACCGAATCGAATCAAGGTGGAATCAAAACAAATCGAACCCGCAATCTCGGTCACAAGGACAACAAAGCGGAATCGAATTGGAACCAAAATCAAGGCCGGAATCGAATCGGGGTCGCAAAACAATCAGAATCATCAAGTGAGCCAGCCGTTGAGAAGTACTAATTTCGGCACCTATCGCATCCGAATGCTCATCCGCACCGAACAACCAAAACAACAAGAATCAAACAATTCGGTGTTCGAAGACGCCCGCCGAGATACTTCGGAAAGATTAGACAGATCGTTTCGAGCTAAACAAGAATGCTTTGTAGAGCAAAAAGTGGCCACACATTCTCGCCATTCGGAACTTGGAGACCCAAGTGGGTCAAATAACCGACACATTGAAAACACATCTGATTGGTGGACTTCCAAGTAACACTGAGAGGAACCCAAAGGGTGTGAATGCTGTGTTCACACGAAGTGGTAAAGAGGTTGGGCTGAGTGATAGGAAGAAGGAATTATGGGCTGAAAAAGCAGAAACTGATAAGGCTGAGAAAGAGAAGGCAGTCGACCGTGAAGGGGCCATGTATGGTGAAGTCGAGATTGAGGACTTGGAAGTTGGCAGTGTGAAGAAAGAAATGGCTGCAATGAGGAAAGAATTGGAAGCGACGAAAAAGACATTGGCTGAGGCAAACCAGAAAGCAGTGGAAGGGGCAGCACCAAAGAATGACTATGTGGTATTGGACATCAAAGAAGAAGAAGCCTCGCCGCCTAAAGAAAGAGGTAAGAAAAACAGAATTCCTCCTCCTCCCCCTGATTTTGATGTTAATACTTTACCCTATCCTCCTAAGGGACCCAGAAAGGACATACTGACTCAAGGTCAGGAAAAATTTATGAATCTCTTAAGAAAGGTAGAGGTGAATATTCCCCTATTAGAGGCAATTTCGAGCATTCCCCCATATTTTAAATTTTTGAAAGGAATGTTGTCAAGTAAGGAGAAGATGCAACAGATGGTACATTTGAGTGAGGAATGTTCTGCAATCTTTGATAATAGAATACCCCCCAAGTTGCAGGATAGAGGTAGCTTTACCATCCCAATTACCATTGGAGAAATTGTGTTTAAAAATGTGCTATGTGATCTAGGGGCTTCTGTGAGCCTGATGCCTAGAGGAATTTATGAGAAATTGGGATTGGGAGCGTTAGAGCCAACAGAATGACCTTACGGATGGCGTATAGGTCTGTTAGGAAACCTCTGGGGTAGTCGAAGATGTGTTGGTACAGGTAGACAAGTTTGTTTTCCCCGTTGACTTCGTAGTCTTAGATATGGATATGGATACTAAAACCCCACTTTTGTTAGGTCGGCCTTTCTTGAACACAGGAGAGACCTTGATAGACGTTATGAGGGGAGAGATTATACTACGAGTCGGGAAGGAGAGTGTAGCCATAAATGTCTATAATGCAATGAAGCATCCCGATGATGAAAAGAGTGATTGTTTTTCTCGTTGATGCTATATATCCTTGTATTTTGGAGCACACTAACCCGGGGATACCAAGAACCAATGGAAGAATGCTTGATGAAGTCAAGCACCGCGAGAGGATGACGATCCACAAATGAGAGTTCGGGTATATCATTTGGAGGCAACTCCTTTTGTCGACGCAAGCCGGAATAAGAAGCTAGAGCTCGGTTTGATCGGCAAGCCGCCAAAGCCGTCAATCGAGGAACCACCTACGATCCGGAGCCGAAGCCACTTCCTAAGCATTTAAAGTATGTGTTTTTAGAACCCGATGAATTACTTCCTCTTATTGTTTCGTCCGCACTAACCGTTTTGCGGAAGCTAAGTTGATCCACGTCTTGAAGAAACACAAAAAGGCCTTCGGATGGAAGATGGTTGACATAAAAGGGATTAGTGCGATATCCGCAAGCACAAGATCATCCCGGAAGAAGGTGCCAAGCCGGTTAGGCGCTTTCGAGACGGCCGAACCCACATATGCATGAAGTGGTAAGAAAAGACGTGGTAAAGATGCTTGAGTTAGGGATAATCTACGCAATCTCCGACAGTGAATGGGTGAGCCCCACACAAGTCGTGCCTAAGAAAGGAGGCATCACAGTTGAGCTTAATGAAAAAGGTGTGCCCATTCCTACTCGTTTAGTTACTGGTCACAGAGTTTGTATTGATTTTCGCATGCTGAATGATAAGACTAGGAAAGATCATTTTCCCCTACCCTTTATTGATCAAATGCTAGAGTGTCTGAGTGGTCATGCATTTTACTGTTTTTTGGACGGTTTTAGTGGCTACTATCAAATTCACATCGATATACATGACCAGGATAAGACTACATTCACATGTCCGTATGGCACCTTTGCATTCAAAAGAATGCCGTTTGGGTTGTGTAATGCACCCGCGACGTTCCAGCGATGCATGATGGCTATCTTTGCCGATATGATAGAGAATTTCATGGAAGTTTTTATGGATGACTTTAGCGTTTTTGGTGATACTTTTGACGAGTGTTTGTCGAACATTGATAAGGTGCTTGCACGTTGTGAGGAGACAAACTTGGTTTTAAATTGGGAAAAGTGTCATTTCATGGTAACTGAAGGAATTGTTTTAGGACATAAGGTATCGGGTAAAGGAAAAGAGGTCGATAGAGCAAAAATAGAGGCAATTTCTAAGCTACCTATGCCTACAAATCTGAAGACTCCACGTTAATTCTTGGGACATGCAGGTTTTTATCGTAGATTCATTCCGGGTTTTTCCCACATTGCTAGACCTCTTACTCTTCAATTGATGAAGGGTGCCCCTTGTGTTTTTGATGCGGCATGCCTAGATGCTTTTCAAACTCTTAAGAAACTTCTTACTTCGGCTCCTATCTTGCTAGCACCTGATTGGTCTAAGGAGTTTGAAGTGATGTGTGATGCGAGTGATTATGCCGTAGGAGCTGTCCTAGGTCAGAAGGTTGACAAGTTGTTTCGCCCTATCTACTATGCAAGTCATACCATGAACTCGGCTCAACAAAAGTACGCCACAACTGAAAATGAACTTTTAGCTGTTGTTTTTGCTTTCGACAAATTCCGGTCATATTTGGTTGGATCGAAAGTCATAGTTCACACTGACCATGCTGCGTTGAAATACCTATTTGCCAAGAAGGATGCAAAACCACGCTTGTTAAGGTGGATCTTGCTTCTTCAAGAGTTCGATGTAGAGATTAAGAATAGAAAGGGGTGTGAGAACGTAGTAGCTGACCATCTGAGTAGGATGGAGCCGAGTGAAGAGAGATGTTTTACAAAAGTTGAGATTGATGACCGTTTTCGGGATGAGCAGTTGTTCGTAGTGGATACGATGCTCCCGGTTAAGCGAGGAAATTTTCTGCAGAGAGGAAAGAAAGGAAACCCATGGTATGCCCCATTCGTTAATTATCATGAGTGTTGATTTGTAGATCCTGAGTTTGATGAGAACCAGAAGAAGAAGTTCTATAGCGAGGTGAACCGATATGTGTGGGAGGATCCCTTACTTTTTAGGCTTTGTGCAGATGGAATCCTGAGGAGATGTGTTGATGACAGTGAGATAGTGAGTATTCTCTCGTTCTGCCATGATAAAGAGGCCGGTGGCCACTTCTCGGGCGAGAGAACATCATTGAAGGTGTTACAAAGTGGGTTCTACTGGCCCACTATTTTCAAGGATGCACATGCGTATGTTAAGACATGTAACGCATGTCAACGCTCGTGGAGGATTTCCAAGAGAAATGAGATGCCCCGTATACCGATAATAATGTGTGAAGTTTTTGATATATGGGGATTAGACTTCATGGGACCATATCCGTCTTCTTTCGGGAATCGGTACATTCTTGTCGCTGTGATTACGTTTCAAAGTGGGTTGAGGCAATTGCTTCGCCTACTAACGATAAACATGTAGTCATACGGTTTCTTAAGAAACATATTCTATCCCGGTTTGGAATACCTCGAGCAATAATCAGTGACAATGGAAGTCACTTTACAAATAGAGATTTCAATAAGCTTTTAATGAAGTATAGGGTCACTCATAAGTTGGGCACTGCCTACCACCCTCAGACTAGTGGCCAAGTAGAAGTGTCCAATCGGGGAATTAAAAGAATCTTGGAGAAGACAGTCAATTCTAATCTTAAGGATTGGTCAAAGAAGTTAGATGATGCGCTTTGGGCACACCGAACTGCGTTCAAGACACCAATAGGTATGTCACCCTACATGCTTGTTTTTGGCAAGGCTTGCCATCTCCCCGTAGAGTTAGAGCATAAGGCCTATTGGGCGATTAAGAATCTAAATATGGATGACGCATTAATCGGTGATAGAAGGATGGCTCAGTTGAACGAGTTAGATGAGTTTCACTTTCAAGCTTACGATTGTTCGGCGAAATATAAGGAAAAGACCAAAATGCTTCATGATAAGTTGATCAAACCTCGTATTTTCAACGTAGGTGTTGAGGTCCTTTTCTATAATACTCACCTCCATTTATTTCAAGGCAAACTTAAGTCAAGGTGGTCAGGACCATATACGGTATTGCGAGTTTTCGACTCAGGAGCCATCGAGGTAACACATCCGAAGCACGGAACTTTCATCACGAACGGCATTCGTCTAAAAAAGTATAAGAAGTTACCATTCGATGAGGCTCTCGAAATTGTGCATTTGACTGATCCTGAGTCTTGATAAATCGTTTCTGAGTTTTAGTCGAGCCAACGACGTTAAACAAAAGCGCTACCGGGAGGCAGCCCGTTAAATAATAATAATTTGGATAAGACTAGTCTTGATGAAATGTAGAATCTGTGGAAAGTATGATCATAATGAAAGGTGAACACAAAGCACAACCAAGTCTCGAGATGAAGGTTTGAATGTCATTAAACAGGGAACGATTAGGTGGTTTTCCGAAAATCCCGATGGAGAAAAAAGAAAACATTCAAATACATCATTTCTTGGACTTAGGTTGTTGAACCCTTGAGGATCTGGGTATAAAAGACTCAACGCTCTTTCACACATTTCATTTGATGATCTAGTCTGTTTCAAATTTCTGGTCGTTGTAGTATAATGGTGAGTTTTCTCGCCTTAATAAAACTGTGTGTAATAAAATTGAATCTAGGAATAGCTGACTTGACTATGATATATGCTCATGTGATACTCTCTATGATACGTATATGCTTAGATGTTCTGTGCTTTACCCGTATGGTGATTTTTCCATCTAAAGCTATTATGTGCTATATATTGCCTATCGAATTTTCTGACGTGACAGGGCCATTTTCTTATTATTCCCATATCCCTGTTCGATGTCTTGGCACGAGGACCATGTCCCGTGTTTTCTTTGTTTTGGTTTTGTATAGGGATTAGGGTCATGCTTTCTCATGGCTGTTACGGGATTCGGTAGCACCTTTCTGCCAGGTTTATAAGCTAAGTCTTCCTCTCTATCTCATTCACACGCTTGGGATATTGCAAGTTCGTAAGTGGGGGCTAGAGTCGAGGTTGGTCTAGTAATGGCATTAAGTATTTATTTTGTATCAGAAAATCCCTTAGTTTTTGATTTTTTTTTCGAGCATTATTTAGTTGATTAAAATAAATTGTATAAGGTATATATTTCATGGATTTGATGATGTAATGATCGATTTGGATGTATATAACCAAAGTGAACCGTAAGTGCATTTTAACCCCAAATTTATTTGTGTAACATGAATTCATTGTTCACGTAAGCCTTTGATATTGATGCGAAAATTTTAAACTCGTATCCATTCGGTATCCTAGTGGTTATTCTAGAGATAATTGCGGTAACTTAGTACCTAATTTTTGAACGTGTACTTGTGAATATCTGAAGGTTTGAATGTGATAGAAAGGATATAAGTTAAGTGGAATGAAAAGAAAAATACCAAATTAAGATGAACTATATATATGTCGGTTGTAGCTACCAATGATTTGAGTGCAGTAGGGCGTTATCACAAAACGTCCTATATCACTATGAGGTTTAAAAGCTCCCGACTGCCCGATGATAGTAGTCCAGCTAGGGTGTTATCATGAAACGTCCTATTGCTGGGAAAGAGGGCAACTGCCTGATGATAGTAGTCCAGCTAGGGGGTTATCACGAAACGTCCTATTGCTGGGAATGAAGGCATATGCTACACATGTGAAATTAAGTCCAGCTAGGGTGTTATCACGAAACATCCTATTGCTGGGAATGAATTAAGCATGGTTGAAAACTTAGTTATCTTCTGACTATCCCCAGTATAAACTGAATGATATGCTTTAGGGATTATCCTAATAAGTACACGGAAGGACTTTGTGTGGAAATGTTACTGCCTATACCTAGGAAAGTCATTAGGACTGTCTGAATGGATATTTGTGCGTTTGCTTGAATTATTCAAGAGAGGATAATGGAAATTGAAAAGGCTTGTCGCACACACACTCTGTTATACATTTATATTGAGGTTAACGCCTGGTTGTAATTCTAATGGTTATATCATCTGGTTGTCCCTTACATCTTATCTCTTCATGAATTTTTCCTCATTCATTTTATTTTATCGCTTGTTTTGCTCGAGGACGACCAAAAGCTAAGTGGGGGGTTGTGATGACGGAAAAATTCATAGTTATTTTTTATAACTTTTTACCCCGTTTCTGATATCATTTTGAGCACTTTTATATCATTTCGAGTCTTTAATTCCTAAATTTCATAAAAATATATAAGTCATGAATATTTTATAAAATATCGTGTTTTTATGTGTTTTTATTAGTTTTTGTACCGGTTTAATAACCGGAGTGTCGTGTCAGATTTACGTTTGGTTTTTGGTGGTTTATTGCAGAATTATAGGTTGACCAAAATCCCGAGTAATGACACGTTTTGAGGCCTAAAAGATGTATTTTTAGGGATATAAGAGTGTGCCACTAACTTAAGTGGTCAAGTGGCTCAGTGGTTAGTGGTACCACTAACGAATTATATCTTCGACGAATAAATGGCTCATTAAAACGGCATTTTCTGAAGAAGTGTCCTTAATTAAATTTGTAGATCTTTGCAAGTGCTTTCCAACGCACTTTGAATCACGTCAATCGGATGTCTACAACTCAAGATATGGCCATTTTACTGAACTGCGATACCGTATAGACGAATTTTGACAATACGGATCAAGATTTTTGACCCGGATCGATCCTAGATGTTCCCGGATCGATCCGGCTGTTCTAATGATGAAAATGAACGTGCTGTTCATCATCTTCATCAGCCATATACATTCATATGCATACATATACATACATAAACATATCTCCTATATATACTACCCCAAAATCCATCAAAAATCTTTGCTAATTAACCTCTCTTCTCAGACCTCTCTTCTCCAACCTCTCTTTTTCTTCTTCCCCCTCATCTTCTCCATCGTCCATGATCATCATCCATGATCATCAAGCTTTTTTTTTTGTGATATAATTAGATCCATATATATATATATATATATATCCTTATATATATATATCTATTCTTAGTTTTTCTTCTTTTGATCTTCTCCATCTTTTTATTTCTTCATCACCATCATCTTCATCACCATCTCTTTTGGGGCTATATATATATATATAGATATATGTATATGTCTATGTATGTATATATATATGTATATGTTTTTATATAAATTAGTTAAAATATCGTTGTAATGGGATAATTATCAATAGATTAATGTTTTCGAGCTTTTATTTACTTTTACGCACTTATAACTATATATATATTTACTTACGCATTTACTTACGCATTTAATTACGCACTTATATATATATATATATATAGGGTTGGGTTCCCCTACATACCATACTATCCATGCTTACCGTACATACTACTAAAATAGTGCATCTGATCACTATTTTAGTGCACCTGGTTATTGTTTCAGTGCAACTACAAATTGAGGAGCAGGTTTCTAGTTAGGTTTCTAGTATTACCTAATAGCAGATTTCCCCCGCTTCATTAACTAGGTGCACTCAAACAATAACCAGGTGCACTAAAATAGTGATCAGATGCACTATTTTAATAGTATGTACGGTAAGCATGGATCAATAGGTATGTATATGAACTCATTTATATATATATATATATATATATATATATATATATATATATATATATATATATATATATATATATATATATATATATATACATATATATATATATATATATTTATATATATTTACTTTTATGCACTTATATATATCTATCTATCTATGTAACTATATATATATAACTATAAGCACTTATTTACTTGTTTTTCATATGATGTTGAATTCGCTTTTACTTACTCGTCTTTAGTATAATTTCTTTTAATCATTCCGTTGTTATCACCATCATGAGTAACTAAATTTGTGTATAGTCGAATTATGTAAAATCGAGTGAAACGCCCTAAAGGGGATTAAACGGGAGTTGTGCAGCGCGTAATTTTATGTTTTAATGATTAATCCTCGTCCTAAAACTTATTTTAAACGTCTTTGAATTAGATTGATCACCTAGTTCACTATCACACACATCGAACCTATAGATGTATTTTGCGGTGAGATGTGGGATAAGGGGTTTTGGGATCGTTGCGTAGATTCGGCCTAGTTGTTAGGACCGTTTCCAATACGAAGTTTGTCATCGTTGTTCGAGCGACTCTAAGAGCGTAATCATGTTAGGTTAATCGGTTTTCTAAAGGGAAAATTAATTAACTTCACATAGGGTGTTGAGTGAGAGTTGTTCAGACCTTAACACCAGAATTAGGAGTTGGCACCCGTGGATGTCGTTAAATTACTCTGGAAAGGTAGGTTGGTTAAAAGACGCTCCCTGTCAAGTCTTCTCTTAGGGGTAAAAGTAACTCGTTGGATCATAATTCGGCTATACCTTTTAATAACTAGAACTACAACCGTTAGTTAATCTTTACTTTTGCACTAGTGTAATATCTCCCTACCATAATCTTGACTGAACTAAGTTCTACGTCGACTTTGGTACTTAAACGTTATTCCCCGTGGATTCGACCTTGTTACCATTATACTACGTTGACCCGATACTCGTCGGTTAAAGTTAGCGATTAGTTATTTTGCTACCGATAACGAGTTCGAATTCATGTTTTCTTCATATTAACGAGTTCAAATTCATGTTTTTCTCTCGGTAACGAGTTGTCCTTGAAGAAAAAAAGGTTTTTTCTCTGGATAACGAGTGGACATCGCCGGAAATTTGTGTTTTCCCTTTATAACGAGTAGAAATTTGTGTTTTATCTTTGGTAACGAGTTCGAATTCATGTTTTCTTCATATTAACGAGTTCAAATTCGTGTTTTTCTCTGGTAACGAGTTGTCCTTGAAGAAAAAAAGGTTTTTTCTCTGATAACGAGTGGACATCGCCGGAAATTTGTGTTTTCCCTTTATAACGAGTAGAAATTTGTGTTTTTTCTTTGGTAACGAGTTCGAATTCATGTTTTCTTCATATTAACGAGTTCAAATTCGTGTTTTTCTCTGGTAACGAGTTGTCCTTGAAGAAAAAAAGGTTTTTTCTCGGATAACGAGTGGACATCGCCGGAAATTTGTGTTTTCCCTTTATAACGAGTAGAAATTTGTGTTTTATCTTAGGTAACGAGTTCGAATTCATGTTTTCTTCATATTAACGAGTTCAAATTCGTGTTTTTCTCTGATAACGAGTTGTCCTTGAAGAAAAAAAGGTTTTTTCTCTGATAACGAGTGGACATCGCCGGAAATTTGTGTTTTCCCTTTATAACGAGTTGAAATTTGTGTTTTATCTTTGGTAATGTTAAGGGTGATTTTATGTGATTTATATCGTTATATTTTGTAGCAATTCTCTCCATATTCGTATAATTCGCATAGAAATTAAGCGTTTAATTGATTTATTGAGCAAATGAGTTTTAAAAGTATTTAAGTGCAAATTTGGGTTAATTATGTGATTTTATTGGTAAATATCTTTATATATGTGATGTTACACTTTGCACGTTTTTATTATTGTAGGTACAACGAGCATATCGTGGATGAGTCAACGAGTTGAAGGGTTTCGAGCTGCATTTTAATTGAAGATATATGTAGAAGGGTAAAATTGGAATTATCATATTTTTATTAGGGTTTTATTATTTTAAGAAAAGAAAAAAAAGAGATAATTGTTACCCTAGCTCGAAGAAGGTTATAAAAGGACGGCATTCGGCAGCAGCACAGAACACAAAATTTCATCTGGAACGGAGGCAGAACCCAAAAATCAAAAAAAAAAAAGATCACTCGGTCGACCGAGTGAACACCTTCGGTCGACCGAGCCAAAAAATTTTTTTTTGTTCTTTTTTTTCGTTCGGTCTGAGGATGAGTAGAGGCTGAGTCCGAATTGAACAAGCTTTGTGAAACCGTCTCGGCAACGTTTTGATCTCAACTTTGGATTGTCGTGAGTTTAATTAAAGTTGTATCTTTATTCTGTTTTATAAATAAATAAAAAATAATAATAATAATAATAATAATATTTTTTTTTGTTCGGTGGACCGAACCTGATCTCTCGGTCGACCGAGTGTTATAAAAAAAATATATATTTATATATATATATATATATTTTCTCGTTCTCTCGTTATGTTCGTATTATAGTCTTTTTTTTTCTGTTTTATTTACCTTTTTTTTTACTTTAGAGTTTAGTGTAGCCTTTGTAAGAAATTCGTGCGGACATCTTGTTTTTGGTTTTGGTTTATGCAAACTCGGAGTCAGAAGGGACCGTTACTATACACCCCTGACCCCGAGCGAACCGTAGTCCGGCCAAACAGGCGGATTTTCCGTTCTGCGTTTCTGGCAGACAGAGCCGAGCAAGATCTTGAGGATCAGCTAGCCAAGGAAATCACTGATTTTGTAATAATGGCTGCTAATGATAGACGTACGTTGGCAGACTACGCAATGCCTGGTGCGGTCACAGTCAACCCGGCTATCATCCTACCGGCCATTAATGCTCAGACCTTGGAGTTAAAGCCTGGCCTCATTCAGATGATGCAGCATGTATCAATCTTTCATGGGTTTCAGTCGGAAAATCCACACACTCACTTGCATACATTCTTGGAGATATGCGGCACCACACGCATCCAAGGAGTAAGTGAGGATGCCATCAAACTGAAACTCTTTCCTTTTTCGTTGAAGGGAGAAGCTAAGGAGTGGTATAGCTCTCTCCCAGCTGAATCTATAAATACTTGGGCAGAACTCAAAAAGGAGTTCTTGAGTCAATATTTCCCACCTTCCAAAACTGCCCAATGTTTGAACGAGATATTCACTTTCTATCAGAAAGAGAATGAATCCTTTTTCGAGTGTTGGAAGAGATTCAAGTCTCTTCTCAGAAAATGTCCCCACCATGGCTTGCCACTAGAAAAGGCAAATCAACACCTTCTTTAGTGGATTGACCGAGCTTACAAAATGCATGGTCAATAGTTCATCTGGTGGGGCGTTTTTGAAGAAAACGCATGATGAGGGGTGGGCACTGTTCGAGGACATTGCCAAGTATAACTACGCCCCCTCTTATCAAGCCATTCAAGCACCTCCTCCTCCTAAGGTTGAGGAAGTAAACATGCAAAGTTTGATTGCCATGCTTTGCGCGGCGTATGGCGATCTCAAGTTTCAAATCCGATAAATCAAACTTCTTCTTTTCCACGAACCCTCGGGTTCCGTATTGTGAGAGCCGTTGTCGGGCCGGCCACATGACGGCCGGTGTCAATTCAATCCCCCGCACCTTATCAAGTGAATGCTTTGTTCATGATTATGGACGGTATAATCAAGTCACATGTCGAATTGTGACGAGGTGGGGCACACATCTAGATTATGTCCTATGAACGGACGAGAATGCTGAAGTAAATGCATTCTATGGCCAGAACAATCAAAGGTTTAATCAATTTTACGCGAATCATTTCCAAAACCAAGGGTTCAATCAATCTTCAAGTTTCATTCCAAATTCTAATTTCAATCAGAATCAAAACTTCAATAGAAACCCTGGTTTTCCTCAGAACCAGAATTCCAATTTTTCCAATTCTAATCAAAGGTTCAATCGAATTGGCCCGCCAATTCTAATCCTGTCGCCCAAAGTCGGCCCAAATTTCCCACCCTATTCTCAAAATTTCCAAAACTCTCAAGGCCCCTCCCAATCTAACAATCTTGAAGCTAAATTGGAGGAGCAAAATAAAAGTATCCAACTCCCGATGAGTACAAACAAACACCTTGAGAGGCAAATCGGGCAACGGCCGAACGCAGGTTAGCTTCTAGACCCCCGGGCGTTTCGCCCGCCCGCCACCGAAAAGAATCCAAAGGGTGGTCAAGTTGCTCAAACCGATTTAAACAATGGCCAATGTACTGACCTCGTACCATCAATTCCATACGGTAGAGAGGAGGCCAGTGCAATGAATTTAAGAAGTGGTACTCAAGTTAGTGGTCCTTCCCACCAGGGAAACCACTAGCCCCTCCTGCCAGTGATAAGGCAGGAGGGGAAGCTGAGCGCCTACACTCCCCTTGGCCGAAAGAGAATACTCAGGTGGCTGATCCCCTGAGAGGTGAAAGAGTTGAGAGTCCTCAGGTGGCTGAACCCCTGAGGAATGAAGAATCAAGTGTGAGTCAGGAGGCTGATCCCCTGACTAATAAAAAGGTTGAAAAAGCTGTTAGGTGGAAAGATCTGGAAGACAAAGCGGTCAGTGCATCTACGAAGAAAGTCTTTTCTGAGAGTGATCTGAAAAAGCTTCCATTTCCGCCACGTAAGAGCAACATCCCCTTAAGTGAAGATAAGAAGTATGACAAGGTGCTGAGTCTTTTGAAAAATACTCAGGTGAATCTTCCATTATCAGAAGTCTTGGTTGAGATGCCTAAGTATACAAAATTTATCAAGGATGTTGTTTCCTCAAAACGGAAATTGTCAGACATGGAGAGGTTGATTGGTGAGGATTATTCAATGATCAACTATGAAGACTTACCAACCAAGAGAGGTGACCCTGGAAAGTTCGTGCTTACAGTGTTAATGGGAGGCCTGGTCTTCCCTAACTCTTTGTGTGACTTGGGTGCATCTATAAGCCTCATGCCATTGTCTGTATGCAAACAGCTGGGATTAATTGATCTTCTAGAACCCACTACCATGAATCTGCAATTTGCTGATAGATCTTCTAAGAAAGCAGCGGGAATCCTGAAAGACGTGCTAGTTCAAATCGACAGATTTACCTTTCCCGTCGACTGGTACGTCTTGGACATTGAAAAGGATGAAAATGTTGCCCTGATTCTTGGAAGACCTTTTTTGTCTACAGCTCGAGCCCTCATTGACTGCGATGGTGGGCGAGTGACGATCCGTGTTGGTGATGAAGAGGTAAGCTATAATGTCTCCAAATCCATTCAAATACCCTCTGGTCCTCCAACCGGTTTTTCCATTGAGGAGACGTCTGATGACTTCGATGATTTGATGGAAAAGCAAGTCATGGTCGTTGCAACGGAGTATGAGCGACGGTTGATAATTTGAATAATCATGGTGTGGTAAGTCTAGAGCGGTTAGAAGCCGAATTTAAGGATGAGTTGTTGGAATGTGAAGCTTTGGCAGTGGGACCGCTCAGTAAACTCAGCGATGTTGAGTTGAAAAGTGGAGATCTTAAATCTAGTTTAGAAGACCCCCCTGCAGATTTGGTGTTGAAGCCATTGCCTAAACATCTTAAGTATATGTTTTTAAGAGAAGGTGACAAGCTTCCATTGATTATATCTGCCAAGCTGTCTCGACTAGAAGAAATGAAATTAATCAACATCTTGAAGAAAAATGAAAAAGCCTTTGGATGGCAAGTAGGAGATATCAGAGGGATATCTCCGGACATCTGTATGCACAAGATCAAGACAAATGAGGGTGCAAAATGTGTTAGACAGCCCCAGAGGAGGCTCAACCCTCATATGCAAGAGGTGGTTAAGAAAGAAATCATCAAACTGCTGGACATGGGAATCATTTATGCCATCGCTGATAGTGAATGGGTTTCCCCGACTCAGGTAGTCCCCAAGAAAGGTGGAATTACGATTGAGAAGAATGAGAAGGGAGAGGAAATAGCATTGAGATTTGTCACTGGTTACAGAGTCTGCATCGATTATCGAAAGCTCAATGAAGTAACCATGAAGAATCACTTTCCTCTTCCATTCATTGACCAGATGCTTGAGCATCTGGCGGGACACGCATTATACTTTCTGGATGGATATTCAGGATACTTCCAAATACCCATTGATCCAGCTGACCAAGAGAAGACCACCTTCACCTGCCCTTATGGTACATTCGCTTACCGGCGAATGCCATTTGGTCTCTGCAATGCCCCAGCTACATTTCAAAGATGTATGCTGGCTATCTTTGACGGGCTCGTAGAAAAGTGTATGGAAATCTTTATGGACGATTTTTCGGTCTTTGGTCAGTCTTTTGATGATTGTCTTGACAACCTTGACCGAGTCTTATCCAGATGTGTGGAAAAGAACTTAGTGCTCAATTGGGAAAAATGCCATTTCATGGTAGATGAAGGAATAGTTCTTGGCCACAAAATCTCCGCCAAAGGTATAGAAGTTGACAGGGCGAAAGTAGAAGCTATCGAGAAGATGAGTTATCCCAAGAATGTGCGTGAAGTGAGAGGCTTTCTTGGACATGTTGGTTTCTACAGAAGATTCATTAAAGACTTCTCCAAGATAGCCAAGCCCCTGTCTACTTTACTTAAGGACGACGTTGAGTTCAATTTTGATAAGAGCTGCAAGCAAGCGTTTGAGGAGCTTAAAAACCGTTTAATCTCTGCTCCAATTCTTATATCGCCTGACTGGAACCTACCTTTCGAGCTTATGTGCGACGCATCAAACTATGCAGTTGGTGCTATTTTAGGCCAAAGAATCAAAGGGAAATTCCAGCCAATCTATTACGCCAGTCACACATTGAATCCCTCTCAAGTTAACTATACTACTACTGAAAAGGAATTATTGGCCGTAGTCTTTGCTATGGACAAGTTTCGTAGTTACTTGTTAGGAGCTCAAGTGATTGTGTGGACTGATCACGCTGCTTTGCGATATCTGATGACGAAGAAAGAGGCCAAACCGCGCCTACTGCGTTGGATACTGACCCTACAAGTGTTTGACGTACAAATTAAAGACAAAAAGGGCAGTGAAAACGTTGTGGCGGATCATGTTTCGAGAATGTTAAGTGAGAAAAAGGATGACCCTGACGATATAGATCTTTACTTTCCTCTGGAAAATATCATGCTTATCGATGGCTGCGCTCCGGATGTTCCATGGTATTCTTCCATTGTAAATTACCTTCATGCCCGATATCTTGATCCAGAACTGTCCTATCAGGAGAAGAAAAAGTTCTTCTCTGATTTGAAATCTTTCATTTGGGATGAACCTTATCTGTTTAAGATCTGTAAAGATGGTCTGCTTAGAAGATGTGTTCCAGAATCTGAGCAGCGCGATATTATTGAGCAATGCCACAGTGGACCCACTGGAGGTCACTTTGGTCCTTGGAAAACCGTTGCTAAGATCTTCCAATCCGGTTTCTATTGGCCTACGATCTTTAAAGATACGAAGCTTTACGTAAAGCGTGTGATAGATGCCAAAGAACCGGTACTCGACAAGGCGTTTTGACATGCCTTTGACACCCATCTTAGAATGCGAAGTCTTTGATGTATGGGGCATCGATTTTATGGGACCATTCCCATCATCCTGTGGTAACAAATACATCTTAGTCTGCGTAGATTACGTGTCCAAATGGGTGGAGGCTCAAGCCACTCCTCACAATGATCATAAGACGGTAATGAAATTCTTAAAGAAGAACATATTCGTGAGGTTTGGATGTCCACGTGCCTTGATCAGTGATGAAGGGATGCATTTCTGCAACCGACCCCTAGAGAAAGTTCTTGAGAAGTATGGTGCTCGTCACAAGACTGGCACACCATATCATCCTATGACGAGTGGTCAGGTTGAACGGAGCAACCAGAGCATTAAGAAAATCCTGGAAAAAACGGTCAACAGTCATAGAAAAGACTGGAGTTTGAAATTGGATGATGTACTATGGGCATACAGGACCGCCTATAAGACTCCTATGGGTACATCTCCATATCAAATGGTTTATGGTAAGCCATGTCATCTGCCAGTCGAGTTAGAGCATAGAGCTTATTGGGCCACAAAGTTTCTGAACTTTGATTCCCAATCTTGTGGTAAGCACCGACTGCAACAGTTGCATGAGTTGGACGAATTCAGACTCCAGGCCTACGAAAGCGCCAGGATCAGCAAAGATAAGATGAAATTCCTCCATGATGCCAAGATTAAGAAGAGAGAATTTCAAGTCGGGGAACAAGTTCTTTTGTATAATTCCAGGTTACATCTGTTTCCTGGAAAGTTGAGGACGTGTTGGTCCGGCCCCTTTGAAATTCTTCAAATTATTCCCGGAGGTGTTTTAGAGCTGAGAGGTCATGGTGACCAGCCGTTTAGAGTGAATGGTCAAAGGTGCAAGCACTATATTGGTCAACCCAAAGAGAAACCTTTGATTGTTCATTTCCTCGACATCCTCGGGTGTGGTACTTCGGAAGTCAATGAGTTTGACGAATTTTCGCCCGACTTGTTTTCTGAGGATGACGGCGGTGGTCCAGTAGAGGAAGTTCTGGCTGGTAGTTGGGATATGGAAGAGTTTAAACGGGAGGCCAAGTTAAAGAGGAAACTGAAGAAGAAGTCAACCATGGGGAAGTTTAAACGTGTTTGGAAAGCAGTAAGGAACCTAACCCCATGTGTTAGATGCTGTTTTTGTGGCCACACCAATCATCAGAGCTTACACGAAGTAGTGGCCGGAAAGAAGGTTAAATGGCCCGACCCGGACTGAATAAGAAGATTGTCGAGCCAACGACATAAACCAAAAGCTCCACTAGGGGGCATCCTAGATATCTATCTATATATATATATATATATATATATATATATATATATATATATATATATAGTCATTTTTCAATTACTCTTTTGTCTTTGGTTTATGTGTTTTAGTTTTAAGTCTAATAAGAGTGTTGTATGAATCTACTTCAGTTCAACTTTGTTTTGTTGCATCTAGCTCTGCTACGTTATAGTATCCTCAATCGCTACTTTTGCGCAATATGTTATATCCCCCTATGTTCCCCGAGATGTTTCCATGTTTGTTCAAGTGTGCAGGATATTTTCATTAGCGATTGTGAGCTTTTAGATGATATCAGTTTTCCGGTGGATGGTCCACAGTCTCCTGATTTCTTCAAGCATTTCCGGATTTGGATCTAGACCACCTTCAGAATTGCCACCTTCGAACTACAATCAACTAAGTACTTTATCTTTTCTTTAGTTCTGCACAACCTGAGGACATGTTGTCGTTTAAGTGTGGGGGAGGGGAATGGTTACGTGTATCTATCATTTGCTTATATTATGATTCTATGCTGAAATGAGCTAAATTATTTAAAATTTTTGTTTTGTCCCGAGTGAGCAAATGCATATTTTTGTTCGGTTTTAATATTCATGGATGTTGTATACTGTATGTTCAGTAAGTTAGTTGTTTCACCCGATATATATTTTTCACGAGCCATAGTGAATGATGAGCTAAAATATAAAGCTATACTCCTTTTGATTAGTGATTTTTGTTATCTTATAAGTCGTGTGCTTAGTGCTAATGTACGTATCGTGAGAATTATAATAGTTTGTGTTTAGATCCAAAGTATGACATACTGTGAATATCCGAGGTTTGAATGTGATAAGTGAAACATAACTAATGTGCTTTGAATAAGTTGTTTAAAATAAAAAAAAGTTGCGTTTATAATGAAGTAATTGGGTGTGTCGGAAGCTGGTCGATGATTTGAGTGCGGTAGGGCATATCTCGAATGTCCTATACCACTATGATGACCAAAAGCTCACGACAGTCAGAAGAAGCTGCCTTATGATTTGAGTAAGGTAGGGCATATCCCGAATGTCCTATTCTGCTATGACAGGGCAATGGCTCATTCTGATGTGCGTTTAAATGTGAAAATAGTTAAATCAACTTATATAAGAAGTGGTATGAATAGAAGACTTAGTTATCGTATACCTTATCCCAGTATAAACTGACAGATATGTTGTAGGGATTGTCCTCTGAGTATGTCAGAAAGGTCCTAAATGTATTCTATCATCTTTTTCGGGATATGTTACGTTTTGTAGGGTGCATCTTATAAGTATCAGTTATCTCTAGTTTGAAGGGGGTATTAGCTAGTTTGCTTTGAAATTTTCAAGTTTGGACTTAGTGGAAGTTTGTTATGGCTATGCACACACACACGTGGGTGAACTTCTAATTTATTGACTATGCATTGTATGTGCTGAAGTATCTATATTTTTCCCGAGCCTTTATCTTGTTTTGTTTTGCTCGGGACGAGCAAAAGCTAAGTGTGGGGGAGTTGTTAAGGGTGATTTTATGTGATTTATATCGTTATATTTTGTAGCAATTCTCTCCATATTCGTATAATTCGCATAGAAATTAAGCGTTTAATTGATTTATTGAGCAAATGAGTTTTAAAAGTATTTAAGTGCAAATTCGGGTTAATTATGTGATTTTATTGGTAAATATCTTTATATATGTGATGTTACACTTTGCACGTTTTTATTATTGTAGGTACAACGAGCATATCGTGGACGAGTCAACGAGTTGAAGGGTTTCGAGCTGCATTTTAATTGAAGATATATCTAGAAGGGTAAAATTGGAATTATCATATTTTTATTAGGGTTTTATTATTTTAAGAAAAGAAAAAAAAGAGATAATTGTTACCCTAGCTCGAAGAAGGTTATAAAAGGACGGCATTCAGCAGCAGCACAGAACACGAAATTTCATCTAGAATGGAGGCAGAACCCAAAAATAAAAAAAAAGAAGATCACTCGGTCAACCGAGTGAACACCTTCGGTCGACCGAGCCAAAAAAATATTTTTTTTTTCTTTTTTTTCGTTCGGTCTGAGGATGAGTAGAGGCTGAGTCCGAATTGAACAAGCTTTGTGAAACCGTCTCAGCAACGTTTTGATCTCAACTTTGGATTGTCTGTGAGTTTAATTAAAGTTGTATCTTTATTATGTTTTTATTGTTATTACGCAATTTCATTGATGAATGTATTGCTGTTTGATGTTTACTATTCGATGAGAATCGTGGTTAGACTGAGATCACCATAGTAAAGATTGTATTTTTAACCTAATTAACGATAGTTGTTAGGTTGAAATCTAGATTATGAGATTGAATAAATTTCACACCTTGGTAATTTAAGCGTTAATCTTTTCGTATCGATAGACGAAAAAGATTGATAGGTGAATTTTTCTAAGAGATTAGAAATTCATACTTATGATAGGTGAATCACAATTTTTATTAAATAATCACTAGACAATCCAGAGAAGAAATTGAACGTTGCGAGATAGGTGGATCATTGCTTGTTCGTTGTTAAATCAATTGAGAAAAAATCATTGTTGCTTATTCGTCGTAGCAATCTTAAAATTTTATTGTCTTTTTAGTTTATAAAGTAGAGTTATCTTAGTTAGTTCGGTCCGCAACTATCCTCGCTGGCTTTAGATTTTTGATCTTCTGTCCAGTTCATCGTTATTGTTTTCACAACTAGCTCGTTTTGGTTTTGTTATTCTAGTTGTAGTCTTTAATTGTTAAGTGTAGGTTAGTTTTATTTTTTGTGACAACTTACGGAAAATTAATCAAACTAGACAATCTCGATTCCCTGAGATCGACTCCGGTATTAATCGATATACTACGATCCCTACACTTGGGGAATACCGGATTTATAAATTTATTACTTGTTATTTTCCATTGATTAAATCCGTGACAGGTAACGAGTTCGAATTCATGTTTGCTTCATATTAACGAGTTCAAATTCGTGTTTTTCTCTCGGTAACGAGTTGTCCTTGAAGAAAAAAAGGTTTTTCCTCCGATAACGAGTGGACATCGCCGGAAATTTGTGTTTTCCCTTTATAACGAGTAGAAATTTGTGTTTTATCTTTGGTAACGAGTTCGAATTCATGTTTTCTTCATATTAACGAGTTCAAATTCGTGTTTTTCTCTCGGTAACGAGTTGTCCTTGAAGAAAAAAGGTTTTTTCTCGATAACGAGTGGACATCGCCGGAAATTTGTGTTTTCCCTTTATAACGAGTAGAAATTTGTGTTTTTCTTTGGTAACGAGTTCGAATTCATGTTTTCTTCATATTAACGAGTTCAAATTCGTGTTTTCTCTCGGTAACGAGTTGTCCTTGAAGAAAAAAAGGTTTTTTCTCTCGATAACGAGTGGACATCGCCGGAAATTTGTGTTTTCCCTTTATAACGAGTAGAAATTTGTGTTTTATCTTTGGTAACGAGTTCGAATTCATGTTTTCTTCATATTAACGAGTTCAAATTCGTGTTTTTCTCTCGGTAACGAGTTGTCCTTGAAGAAAAAAAGGTTTTTTCTCTCGATAACGAGTGGACATCGCCGGAAATTTGTGTTTTCCCTTTATAACGAGTAGAAATTTGTGTTTTATCTTTGGTAACGAGTTCGAATTCATGTTTTCTTCATATTAACGAGTTCAAATTCGTGTTTTTCTCTCGGTAACGAGTTGTCCTTGAAGAAAAAAAGGTTTTTTCTCCGATAACGAGTGGACATCGCCGGAAATTTGTGTTTTCCCTTTATAACGAGTAGAAATTTGTGTTTTATCTTTGGTAACGAGTTCGAATTCATGTTTTCTTCATATTAACGAGTTCAAATTCGTGTTTTTCTCTCGGTAACGAGTTGTCCTTGAAGAAAAAAAGGTTTTTTCTCTCGATAACGAGTGGACATCGCCGGAAATTTGTGTTTTCCCTTTATAACGAGTAGAAATTTGTGTTTTATCTTTGGTAACGAGTTCGAATTCATGTTTTCTTCATATTAACGAGTTCAAATTCGTGTTTTTCTCTCGGTAACGAGTTGTCCTTGAAGAAAAAAAGTTTTTTCTCTCGATAACGAGTGGACATCGCCGGAAATTTGTGTTTTCCCTTTATAACGAGTAGAAATTTGTGTTTTATCTTTGGTAACGAGTTCGAATTCATGTTTTCTTCATATTAACGAGTTCAAATTCGTGTTTTTCTCTCGGTAACGAGTTGTCCTTGAAGAAAAAAAGGTTTTTTCTCTCGATAACGAGTGGACATCGCCGGAAATTTGTGTTTTCCCTTTATAACGAGTAGAAATTTGTGTTTTATCTTTGGTAACGAGTTCGAATTCATGTTTTCTTCATATTAACGAGTTCAAATTCGTGTTTTTCTCTCGGTAACGAGTTGTCCTTGAAGAAAAAAAGGTTTTTTCTCCGATAACGAGTGGACATCGCCGGAAATTTGTGTTTTCCCTTTATAACGAGTAGAAATTTGTGTTTTATCTTTGGTAACGAGTTCGAATTCATGTTTTCTTCATATTAACGAGTTCAAATTCGTGTTTTTCTCTCGGTAACGAGTTGTCCTTGAAGAAAAAAAGGTTTTTTCTCTCGATAACGAGTGGACATCGCCGGAAATTTGTGTTTTCCCTTTATAACGAGTAGAAATTTGTGTTTTATCTTTGGTAACGAGTTCGAATTCATGTTTTCTTCATATTAACGAGTTCAAATTCGTGTTTTTCTCTCGGTAACGAGTTGTCCTTGAAGAAAAAAAGGTTTTTTCTCTCGATAACGAGTGGACATCGCCGGAAATTTGTGTTTTCCCTTTATAACGAGTAGAAATTTGTGTTTTATCTTTGGTGACGAGTTCGAATTCATGTTTTCTTCATATTAACGAGTTCAAATTCGTGTTTTTCTCTCGGTAACGAGTTGTCCTTGAAGAAAAAAAGGTTTTTTCTCCGATAACGAGTGGACATCGCCGGAAATTTGTGTTTTCCCTTTATAACGAGTAGAAATTTGTGTTTTATCTTTGGTAACGAGTTCGAATTCATGTTTTCTTCATATTAACGAGTTCAAATTCGTGTTTTTCTCTCGGTAACGAGTTGTCCTTGAAGAAAAAAAGGTTTTTTCTCCGATAACGAGTGGACATCGCCGGAAATTTGTGTTTTCCCTTTATAACGAGTAGAAATTTGTGTTTTATCTTTGGTAACGAGTTCGAATTCATGTTTTCTTCATATTAACGAGTTCAAATTCGTGTTTTTCTCTCGGTAACGAGTTGTCCTTGAAGAAAAAAAGGTTTTTTCTCTCGATAACGAGTGGACATCGCCGGAAATTTGTGTTTTCCCTTTATAACGAGTAGAAATTTGTGTTTTATCTTTGGTAACGAGTTCGAATTCATGTTTTCTTCATATTAACGAGTTCAAATTCGTGTTTTTCTCTCGGTAACGAGTTGTCCTTGAAGAAAAAAAGGTTTTTTCTCTGATAACGAGTGGACATCGCCGGAAATTTGTGTTTTCCCTTTATAACGAGTAGAAATTTGTGTTTTATCTTTGGTGACGAGTTCGAATTCATGTTTTCTTCATATTAACGAGTTCAAATTCGTGTTTTTCTCTGGTAACGAGTTGTCCTTGAAGAAAAAAAAGGTTTTTTCTCTGATAACGAGTGGACATCGCCGGAAATTTGTGTTTTCCCTTTATAACGAGTAGAAATTTGTGTTTTATCTTTGGTGACGAGTTCGAATTCATGTTTTCTTCATATTAACGAGTTCAAATTCGTGTTTTTCTCTGGTAACGAGTTGTCCTTGAAGAAAAAAAGGTTTTTTCTCTGATAACGAGTGGACATCGCCGGAAATTTGTGTTTTCCCTTTATAACGAGTAGAAATTTGTGTTTTATCTTTGGTAACGAGTTCGAATTCATGTTTTCTTCATATTAACGAGTTCAAATTCGTGTTTTTCTCTCGGTAACGAGTTGTCCTTGAAGAAAAAAAGGTTTTTTCTCTCGATAACGAGTGGACATCGCCGGAAATTTGTGTTTTCCCTTTATAACGAGTAGAAATTTGTGTTTTATCTTTGGTAACGAGTTCGAATTCATGTTTTCTTCATATTAACGAGTTCAAATTCGTGTTTTTCTCTCGGTAACGAGTTGTCCTTGAAGAAAAAAGGTTTTTTCTCTCGATAACGAGTGGACATCGCCGGAAATTTGTGTTTTCCCTTTATAACGAGTAGAAATTTGTGTTTTATCTTTGGTAACGAGTTCGAATTCATGTTTTCTTCATATTAACGAGTTCAAATTCGTGTTTTTCTCTCGGTAACGAGTTGTCCTTGAAGAAAAAAAGGTTTTTTCTCTCGATAACGAGTGGACATCGCCGGAAATTTGTGTTTTCCCTTTATAACGAGTAGAAATTTGTGTTTTATCTTTGGTGACGAGTTCGAATTCATGTTTTCTTCATATTAACGAGTTCAAATTCGTGTTTTTCTCTCGGTAACGAGTTGTCCTTGAAGAAAAAAAGGTTTTTTCTCTCGATAACGAGTGGACATCGCCGGAAATTTGTGTTTTCCCTTTATAACGAGTAGAAATTTGTGTTTTATCTTTGGTAACGAGTTCGAATTCATGTTTTCTTCATATTAACGAGTTCAAATTCGTGTTTTTCTCTCGGTAACGAGTTGTCCTTGAAGAAAAAAAGGTTTTTTCTCTCGATAACGAGTGGACATCGCCGGAAATTTGTGTTTTCCCTTTATAACGAGTAGAAATTTGTGTTTTATCTTTGGTAACGAGTTCGAATTCATGTTTTCTTCATATTAACGAGTTCAAATTCGTGTTTTTCTCTCGGTAACGAGTTGTCCTTGAAGAAAAAAAGGTTTTTTCTCTCGATAACGAGTGGACATCGCCGGAAATTTGTGTTTTCCCTTTATAACGAGTAGAAATTTGTGTTTTATCTTTGGTAACGAGTTCGAATTCATGTTTTCTTCATATTAACGAGTTCAAATTCGTGTTTTTCTCTCGGTAACGAGTTGTCCTTGAAGAAAAAAAGGTTTTTTCTCTCGATAACGAGTGGACATCGCCGGAAATTTGTGTTTTCCCTTTATAACGAGTAGAAATTTGTGTTTTATCTTTGGTAACGAGTTCGAATTCATGTTTTCTTCATATTAACGAGTTCAAATTCGTGTTTTTCTCTCGGTAACGAGTTGTCCTTGAAGAAAAAAAGGTTTTTTCTCCGATAACGAGTGGACATCGCCGGAAATTTGTGTTTTCCCTTTATAACGAGTAGAAATTTGTGTTTTATCTTTGGTAACGAGTTCGAATTCATGTTTTCTTCATATTAACGAGTTCAAATTCGTGTTTTTCTCTCGGTAACGAGTTGTCCTTGAAGAAAAAAAGGTTTTTTCTCTGATAACGAGTGGACATCGCCGGAAATTTGTGTTTTCCCTTTATAACGAGTAGAAATTTGTGTTTTATCTTTGGTGACGAGTTCGAATTCATGTTTTCTTCATATTAACGAGTTCAAATTCGTGTTTTTCTCTCGGTAACGAGTTGTCCTTGAAGAAAAAAAGGTTTTTTCTCTCGATAACGAGTGGACATCGCCGGAAATTTGTGTTTTCCCTTTATAACGAGTAGAAATTTGTGTTTTATCTTTGGTGACGAGTTCGAATTCATGTTTTCTTCATATTAACGAGTTCAAATTCGTGTTTTTCTCTCGGTAACGAGTTGTCCTTGAAGAAAAAAAGGTTTTTTCTCAGATAACGAGTGGACATCGCCGGAAATTTGTGTTTTCCCTTTATAACGAGTAGAAATTTGTGTTTTATCTTTGGTGACGAGTTCGAATTCATGTTTTCTTCATATTAACGAGTTCAAATTCGTGTTTTTCTCTCGGTAACGAGTTGTCCTTGAAGAAAAAAAGGTTTTTTCTCTCGATAACGAGTGGACATCGCCGGAAATTTGTGTTTTCCCTTTATAACGAGTAGAAATTTGTGTTTTATCTTTGGTAACGAGTTCGAATTCATGTTTTCTTCATATTAACGAGTTCAAATTCGTGTTTTTCTCTCGGTAACGAGTTGTCCTTGAAGAAAAAAAGGTTTTTTCTCTCGATAACGAGTGGACATCGCCGGAAATTTGTGTTTTCCCTTTATAACGAGTAGAAATTTGTGTTTTATCTTTGGTAACGAGTTCGAATTCATGTTTTCTTCATATTAACGAGTTCAAATTCGTGTTTTTCTCTCGGTAACGAGTTGTCCTTGAAGAAAAAAAGGTTTTTTCTCCGATAACGAGTGGACATCGCCGGAAATTTGTGTTTTCCCTTTATAACGAGTAGAAATTTGTGTTTTATCTTTGGTAACGAGTTCGAATTCATGTTTTCTTCATATTAACGAGTTCAAATTCGTGTTTTTCTCTCGGTAACGAGTTGTCCTTGAAGAAAAAAAGGTTTTTTCTCTCGATAACGAGTGGACATCGCCGGAAATTTGTGTTTTCCCTTTATAACGAGTAGAAATTTGTGTTTTATCTTTGGTAACGAGTTCGAATTCATGTTTTCTTCATATTAACGAGTTCAAATTCGTGTTTTTCTCTCGGTAACGAGTTGTCCTTGAAGAAAAAAAGGTTTTTTCTCTGATAACGAGTGGACATCGCCGGAAATTTGTGTTTTCCCTTTATAACGAGTAGAAATTTGTGTTTTATCTTTGGTGACGAGTTCGAATTCATGTTTTCTTCATATTAACGAGTTCAAATTCGTGTTTTTCTCTCGGTAACGAGTTGTCCTTGAAGAAAAAAAGGTTTTTTCTCTCGATAACGAGTGGACATCGCCGGAAATTTGTGTTTTCCCTTTATAACGAGTAGAAATTTGTGTTTTATCTTTGGTGACGAGTTCGAATTCATGTTTTCTTCATATTAACGAGTTCAAATTCGTGTTTTTCTCTCGGTAACGAGTTGTCCTTGAAGAAAAAAAGGTTTTTTCTCTCGATAACGAGTGGACATCGCCGGAAATTTGTGTTTTCCCTTTATAACGAGTAGAAATTTGTGTTTTATCTTTGGTGACGAGTTCGAATTCATGTTTTCTTCATATTAACGAGTTCAAATTCGTGTTTTTCTCTCGGTAACGAGTTGTCCTTGAAGAAAAAAAGGTTTTTTCTCTCGATAACGAGTGGACATCGCCGGAAATTTGTGTTTTCCCTTTATAACGAGTAGAAATTTGTGTTTTATCTTTGGTAACGAGTTCGAATTCATGTTTTCTTCATATTAACGAGTTCAAATTCGTGTTTTTCTCTCGGTAACGAGTTGTCCTTGAAGAAAAAAAGGTTTTTTCTCTCGATAACGAGTGGACATCGCCGGAAATTTGTGTTTTCCCTTTATAACGAGTAGAAATTTGTGTTTTATCTTTGGTAACGAGTTCGAATTCATGTTTTCTTCATATTAACGAGTTCAAATTCGTGTTTTTCTCTCGGTAACGAGTTGTCCTTGAAGAAAAAAAGGTTTTTTCTCTCGATAACGAGTGGACATCGCCGGAAATTTGTGTTTTCCCTTTATAACGAGTAGAAATTTGTGTTTTATCTTTGGTGACGAGTTCGAATTCATGTTTTCTTCATATTAACGAGTTCAAATTCGTGTTTTTCTCTCGGTAACGAGTTGTCCTTGAAGAAAAAAAGGTTTTTTCTCCGATAACGAGTGGACATCGCCGGAAATTTGTGTTTTCCCTTTATAACGAGTAGAAATTTGTGTTTTATCTTTGGTAACGAGTTCGAATTCATGTTTTCTTCATATTAACGAGTTCAAATTCGTGTTTTTCTCTCGGTAACGAGTTGTCCTTGAAGAAAAAAAGGTTTTTTCTCGATAACGAGTGGACATCGCCGGAAATTTGTGTTTTCCCTTTATAACGAGTAGAAATTTGTGTTTTATCTTTGGTAACGAGTTCGAATTCATGTTTTCTTCATATTAACGAGTTCAAATTCGTGTTTTTCTCTCGGTAACGAGTTGTCCTTGAAGAAAAAAAGGTTTTTTCTCTCGATAACGAGTGGACATCGCCGGAAATTTGTGTTTTCCCTTTATAACGAGTAGAAATTTGTGTTTTATCTTTGGTAACGAGTTCGAATTCATGTTTTCTTCATATTAACGAGTTCAAATTCGTGTTTTTCTCTCGGTAACGAGTTGTCCTTGAAGAAAAAAAGGTTTTTTCTCTCGATAACGAGTGGACATCGCCGGAAATTTGTGTTTTCCCTTTATAACGAGTAGAAATTTGTGTTTTATCTTTGGTAACGAGTTCGAATTCATGTTTTCTTCATATTAACGAGTTCAAATTCGTGTTTTTCTCTCGGTAACGAGTTGTCCTTGAAGAAAAAAAGGTTTTTTCTCCGATAACGAGTGGACATCGCCGGAAATTTGTGTTTTCCCTTTATAACGAGTAGAAATTTGTGTTTTATCTTTGGTAACGAGTTCGAATTCATGTTTTCTTCATATTAACGAGTTCAAATTCGTGTTTTTCTCTCGGTAACGAGTTGTCCTTGAAGAAAAAAAGGTTTTTTCTCTCGATAACGAGTGGACATCGCCGGAAATTTGTGTTTTCCCTTTATAACGAGTAGAAATTTGTGTTTTATCTTTGGTAACGAGTTCGAATTCATGTTTTCTTCATATTAACGAGTTCAAATTCGTGTTTTTCTCTCGGTAACGAGTTGTCCTTGAAGAAAAAAAGGTTTTTTCTCCGATAACGAGTGGACATCGCCGGAAATTTGTGTTTTCCCTTTATAACGAGTAGAAATTTGTGTTTTATCTTTGGTAACGAGTTCGAATTCATGTTTTCTTCATATTAACGAGTTCAAATTCGTGTTTTTCTCTCGGTAACGAGTTGTCCTTGAAGAAAAAAAGGTTTTTTCTCTCGATAACGAGTGGACATCGCCGGAAATTTGTGTTTTCCCTTTATAACGAGTAGAAATTTGTGTTTTATCTTTGGTGACGAGTTCGAATTCATGTTTTCTTCATATTAACGAGTTCAAATTCGTGTTTTTCTCTCGGTAACGAGTTGTCCTTGAAGAAAAAAAGGTTTTTTCTCCGATAACGAGTGGACATCGCCGGAAATTTGTGTTTTCCCTTTATAACGAGTAGAAATTTGTGTTTTATCTTTGGTAACGAGTTCGAATTCATGTTTTCTTCATATTAACGAGTTCAAATTCGTGTTTTTCTCTCGGTAACGAGTTGTCCTTGAAGAAAAAAAGGTTTTTTCTCTCGATAACGAGTGGACATCGCCGGAAATTTGTGTTTTCCCTTTATAACGAGTAGAAATTTGTGTTTTATCTTTGGTAACGAGTTCGAATTCATGTTTTCTTCATATTAACGAGTTCAAATTCGTGTTTTTCTCTCGGTAACGAGTTGTCCTTGAAGAAAAAAAGGTTTTTTCTCTCGATAACGAGTGGACATCGCCGGAAATTTGTGTTTTCCCTTTATAACGAGTAGAAATTTGTGTTTTATCTTTGGTAACGAGTTCGAATTCATGTTTTCTTCATATTAACGAGTTCAAATTCGTGTTTTTCTCTCGGTAACGAGTTGTCCTTGAAGAAAAAAAGGTTTTTTCTCTCGATAACGAGTGGACATCGCCGGAAATTTGTGTTTTCCCTTTATAACGAGTAGAAATTTGTGTTTTATCTTTGGTAACGAGTTCGAATTCATGTTTTCTTCATATTAACGAGTTCAAATTCGTGTTTTTCTCTCGGTAACGAGTTGTCCTTGAAGAAAAAAAGGTTTTTTCTCTCGATAACGAGTGGACATCGCCGGAAATTTGTGTTTTCCCTTTATAACGAGTAGAAATTTGTGTTTTATCTTTGGTAACGAGTTCGAATTCATGTTTTCTTCATATTAACGAGTTCAAATTCGTGTTTTTCTCTCGGTAACGAGTTGTCCTTGAAGAAAAAAAGGTTTTTTCTCCGATAACGAGTGGACATCGCCGGAAATTTGTGTTTTCCCTTTATAACGAGTAGAAATTTGTGTTTTATCTTTGGTAACGAGTTCGAATTCATGTTTTCTTCATATTAACGAGTTCAAATTCGTGTTTTTCTCTCGGTAACGAGTTGTCCTTGAAGAAAAAAAGGTTTTTTCTCTCGATAACGAGTGGACATCGCCGGAAATTTGTGTTTTCCCTTTATAACGAGTAGAAATTTGTGTTTTATCTTTGGTAACGAGTTCGAATTCATGTTTTCTTCATATTAACGAGTTCAAATTCGTGTTTTTCTCTCGGTAACGAGTTGTCCTTGAAGAAAAAAAGGTTTTTTCTCCGATAACGAGTGGACATCGCCGGAAATTTGTGTTTTCCCTTTATAACGAGTAGAAATTTGTGTTTTATCTTTGGTAACGAGTTCGAATTCATGTTTTCTTCATATTAACGAGTTCAAATTCGTGTTTTTCTCTCGGTAACGAGTTGTCCTTGAAGAAAAAAAGGTTTTTTCTCTCGATAACGAGTGGACATCGCCGGAAATTTGTGTTTTCCCTTTATAACGAGTAGAAATTTGTGTTTTATCTTTGGTAACGAGTTCGAATTCATGTTTTCTTCATATTAACGAGTTCAAATTCGTGTTTTTCTCTCGGTAACGAGTTGTCCTTGAAGAAAAAAAGGTTTTTTCTCCGATAACGAGTGGACATCGCCGGAAATTTGTGTTTTCCCTTTATAACGAGTAGAAATTTGTGTTTTATCTTTGGTAACGAGTTCGAATTCATGTTTTCTTCATATTAACGAGTTCAAATTCGTGTTTTTCTCTCGGTAACGAGTTGTCCTTGAAGAAAAAAAGGTTTTTTCTCTCGATAACGAGTGGACATCGCCGGAAATTTGTGTTTTCCCTTTATAACGAGTAGAAATTTGTGTTTTATCTTTGGTAACGAGTTCGAATTCATGTTTTCTTCATATTAACGAGTTCAAATTCGTGTTTTTCTCTCGGTAACGAGTTGTCCTTGAAGAAAAAAAGGTTTTTTCTCTCGATAACGAGTGGACATCGCCGGAAATTTGTGTTTTCCCTTTATAACGAGTAGAAATTTGTGTTTTATCTTTGGTAACGAGTTCGAATTCATGTTTTCTTCATATTAACGAGTTCAAATTCGTGTTTTTCTCTCGGTAACGAGTTGTCCTTGAAGAAAAAAAGGTTTTTTCTCTGATAACGAGTGGACATCGCCGGAAATTTGTGTTTTCCCTTTATAACGAGTAGAAATTTGTGTTTTATCTTTGGTGACGAGTTCGAATTCATGTTTTCTTCATATTAACGAGTTCAAATTCGTGTTTTTCTCTGGTAACGAGTTGTCCTTGAAGAAAAAAAGGTTTTTTCTCTCGATAACGAGTGGACATCGCCGGAAATTTGTGTTTTCCCTTTATAACGAGTAGAAATTTGTGTTTTATCTTTGGTAACGAGTTCGAATTCATGTTTTCTTCATATTAACGAGTTCAAATTCGTGTTTTTCTCTCGGTAACGAGTTGTCCTTGAAGAAAAAAAGGTTTTTTCTCTCGATAACGAGTGGACATCGCCGGAAATTTGTGTTTTCCCTTTATAACGAGTAGAAATTTGTGTTTTATCTTTGGTGACGAGTTCGAATTCATGTTTTCTTCATATTAACGAGTTCAAATTCGTGTTTTTCTCTCGGTAACGAGTTGTCCTTGAAGAAAAAAAGGTTTTTTCTCCGATAACGAGTGGACATCGCCGGAAATTTGTGTTTTCCCTTTATAACGAGTAGAAATTTGTGTTTTATCTTTGGTAACGAGTTCGAATTCATGTTTTCTTCATATTAACGAGTTCAAATTCGTGTTTTTCTCTCGGTAACGAGTTGTCCTTGAAGAAAAAAAGGTTTTTTCTCTCGATAACGAGTGGACATCGCCGGAAATTTGTGTTTTCCCTTTATAACGAGTAGAAATTTGTGTTTTATCTTTGGTAACGAGTTCGAATTCATGTTTTCTTCATATTAACGAGTTCAAATTCGTGTTTTTCTCTCGGTAACGAGTTGTCCTTGAAGAAAAAAAGGTTTTTTCTCTCGATAACGAGTGGACATCGCCGGAAATTTGTGTTTTCCCTTTATAACGAGTAGAAATTTGTGTTTTATCTTTGGTAACGAGTTCGAATTCATGTTTTCTTCATATTAACGAGTTCAAATTCGTGTTTTTCTCTCGGTAACGAGTTGTCCTTGAAGAAAAAAAGGTTTTTTCTCCGATAACGAGTGGACATCGCCGGAAATTTGTGTTTTCCCTTTATAACGAGTAGAAATTTGTGTTTTATCTTTGGTAACGAGTTCGAATTCATGTTTTCTTCATATTAACGAGTTCAAATTCGTGTTTTTCTCTCGGTAACGAGTTGTCCTTGAAGAAAAAAAGGTTTTTTCTCTCGATAACGAGTGGACATCGCCGGAAATTTGTGTTTTCCCTTTATAACGAGTAGAAATTTGTGTTTTATCTTTGGTAACGAGTTCGAATTCATGTTTTCTTCATATTAACGAGTTCAAATTCGTGTTTTTCTCTCGGTAACGAGTTGTCCTTGAAGAAAAAAAGGTTTTTTCTCTCGATAACGAGTGGACATCGCCGGAAATTTGTGTTTTCCCTTTATAACGAGTAGAAATTTGTGTTTTATCTTTGGTAACGAGTTCGAATTCATGTTTTCTTCATATTAACGAGTTCAAATTCGTGTTTTTCTCTCGGTAACGAGTTGTCCTTGAAGAAAAAAAGGTTTTTTCTCTCGATAACGAGTGGACATCGCCGGAAATTTGTGTTTTCCCTTTATAACGAGTAGAAATTTGTGTTTTATCTTTGGTAACGAGTTCGAATTCATGTTTTCTTCATATTAACGAGTTCAAATTCGTGTTTTTCTCTCGGTAACGAGTTGTCCTTGAAGAAAAAAAGGTTTTTTCTCCGATAACGAGTGGACATCGCCGGAAATTTGTGTTTTCCCTTTATAACGAGTAGAAATTTGTGTTTTATCTTTGGTAACGAGTTCGAATTCATGTTTTCTTCATATTAACGAGTTCAAATTCGTGTTTTTCTCTCGGTAACGAGTTGTCCTTGAAGAAAAAAAGGTTTTTTCTCCTCGATAACGAGTGGACATCGCCGGAAATTTGTGTTTTCCCTTTATAACGAGTAGAAATTTGTGTTTTATCTTTGGTGACGAGTTCGAATTCATGTTTTCTTCATATTAACGAGTTCAAATTCGTGTTTTTCTCTCGGTAACGAGTTGTCCTTGAAGAAAAAAAGGTTTTTTCTCCGATAACGAGTGGACATCGCCGGAAATTTGTGTTTTCCCTTTATAACGAGTAGAAATTTGTGTTTTATCTTTGGTAACGAGTTCGAATTCATGTTTTCTTCATATTAACGAGTTCAAATTCGTGTTTTTCTCTCGGTAACGAGTTGTCCTTGAAGAAAAAAAGGTTTTTTCTCTCGATAACGAGTGGACATCGCCGGAAATTTGTGTTTTCCCTTTATAACGAGTAGAAATTTGTGTTTTATCTTTGGTAACGAGTTCGAATTCATGTTTTCTTCATATTAACGAGTTCAAATTCGTGTTTTTCTCTCGGTAACGAGTTGTCCTTGAAGAAAAAAAGGTTTTTTCTCCGATAACGAGTGGACATCGCCGGAAATTTGTGTTTTCCCTTTATAACGAGTAGAAATTTGTGTTTTATCTTTGGTAACGAGTTCGAATTCATGTTTTCTTCATATTAACGAGTTCAAATTCGTGTTTTTCTCTCGGTAACGAGTTGTCCTTGAAGAAAAAAAAGGTTTTTTCTCTCGATAACGAGTGGACATCGCCGGAAATTTGTGTTTTCCCTTTATAACGAGTAGAAATTTGTGTTTTATCTTTGGTAACGAGTTCGAATTCATGTTTTCTTCATATTAACGAGTTCAAATTCGTGTTTTTCTCTCGGTAACGAGTTGTCCTTGAAGAAAAAAAGGTTTTTTCTCCGATAACGAGTGGACATCGCCGGAAATTTGTGTTTTCCCTTTATAACGAGTAGAAATTTGTGTTTTATCTTTGGTAACGAGTTCGAATTCATGTTTTCTTCATATTAACGAGTTCAAATTCGTGTTTTTCTCTCGGTAACGAGTTGTCCTTGAAGAAAAAAAGGTTTTTTCTCTCGATAACGAGTGGACATCGCCGGAAATTTGTGTTTTCCCTTTATAACGAGTAGAAATTTGTGTTTTATCTTTGGTAACGAGTTCGAATTCATGTTTTCTTCATATTAACGAGTTCAAATTCGTGTTTTTCTCTCGGTAACGAGTTGTCCTTGAAGAAAAAAAGGTTTTTTCTCTCGATAACGAGTGGACATCGCCGGAAATTTGTGTTTTCCCTTTATAACGAGTAGAAATTTGTGTTTTATCTTTGGTAACGAGTTCGAATTCATGTTTTCTTCATATTAACGAGTTCAAATTCGTGTTTTTCTCTCGGTAACGAGTTGTCCTTGAAGAAAAAAAGGTTTTTTCTCTCGATAACGAGTGGACATCGCCGGAAATTTGTGTTTTCCCTTTATAACGAGTAGAAATTTGTGTTTTATCTTTGGTAACGAGTTCGAATTCATGTTTTCTTCATATTAACGAGTTCAAATTCGTGTTTTTCTCTCGGTAACGAGTTGTCCTTGAAGAAAAAAAGGTTTTTTCTCTCGATAACGAGTGGACATCGCCGGAAATTTGTGTTTTCCCTTTATAACGAGTAGAAATTTGTGTTTTATCTTTGGTAACGAGTTCGAATTCATGTTTTCTTCATATTAACGAGTTCAAATTCGTGTTTTTCTCTCGGTAACGAGTTGTCCTTGAAGAAAAAAAGGTTTTTTCTCCGATAACGAGTGGACATCGCCGGAAATTTGTGTTTTCCCTTTATAACGAGTAGAAATTTGTGTTTTATCTTTGGTAACGAGTTCGAATTCATGTTTTCTTCATATTAACGAGTTCAAATTCGTGTTTTTCTCTCGGTAACGAGTTGTCCTTGAAGAAAAAAAGGTTTTTTCTCTCGATAACGAGTGGACATCGCCGGAAATTTGTGTTTTCCCTTTATAACGAGTAGAAATTTGTGTTTTATCTTTGGTAACGAGTTCGAATTCATGTTTTCTTCATATTAACGAGTTCAAATTCGTGTTTTTCTCTCGGTAACGAGTTGTCCTTGAAGAAAAAAAGGTTTTTTCTCTCGATAACGAGTGGACATCGCCGGAAATTTGTGTTTTCCCTTTATAACGAGTAGAAATTTGTGTTTTATCTTTGGTAACGAGTTCGAATTCATGTTTTCTTCATATTAACGAGTTCAAATTCGTGTTTTTCTCTCGGTAACGAGTTGTCCTTGAAGAAAAAAAGGTTTTTTCTCTCGATAACGAGTGGACATCGCCGGAAATTTGTGTTTTCCCTTTATAACGAGTAGAAATTTGTGTTTTATCTTTGGTAACGAGTTCGAATTCATGTTTTCTTCATATTAACGAGTTCAAATTCGTGTTTTTCTCTCGGTAACGAGTTGTCCTTGAAGAAAAAAAGGTTTTTTCTCTCGATAACGAGTGGACATCGCCGGAAATTTGTGTTTTCCCTTTATAACGAGTAGAAATTTGTGTTTTATCTTTGGTAACGAGTTCGAATTCATGTTTTCTTCATATTAACGAGTTCAAATTCGTGTTTTTCTCTCGGTAACGAGTTGTCCTTGAAGAAAAAAAGGTTTTTTCTCTCGATAACGAGTGGACATCGCCGGAAATTTGTGTTTTCCCTTTATAACGAGTAGAAATTTGTGTTTTATCTTTGGTAACGAGTTCGAATTCATGTTTTCTTCATATTAACGAGTTCAAATTCGTGTTTTTCTCTCGGTAACGAGTTGTCCTTGAAGAAAAAAAGGTTTTTTCTCTCGATAACGAGTGGACATCGCCGGAAATTTGTGTTTTCCCTTTATAACGAGTAGAAATTTGTGTTTTATCTTTGGTAACGAGTTCGAATTCATGTTTTCTTCATATTAACGAGTTCAAATTCGTGTTTTTCTCTCGGTAACGAGTTGTCCTTGAAGAAAAAAAGGTTTTTTCTCTCGATAACGAGTGGACATCGCCGGAAATTTGTGTTTTCCCTTTATAACGAGTAGAAATTTGTGTTTTATCTTTGGTGACGAGTTCGAATTCATGTTTTCTTCATATTAACGAGTTCAAATTCGTGTTTTTCTCTCGGTAACGAGTTGTCCTTGAAGAAAAAAAGGTTTTTTCTCCGATAACGAGTGGACATCGCCGGAAATTTGTGTTTTCCCTTTATAACGAGTAGAAATTTGTGTTTTATCTTTGGTAACGAGTTCGAATTCATGTTTTCTTCATATTAACGAGTTCAAATTCGTGTTTTTCTCTCGGTAACGAGTTGTCCTTGAAGAAAAAAAGGTTTTTTCTCGATAACGAGTGGACATCGCCGGAAATTTGTGTTTTCCCTTTATAACGAGTAGAAATTTGTGTTTTATCTTTGGTAACGAGTTCGAATTCATGTTTTCTTCATATTAACGAGTTCAAATTCGTGTTTTTCTCTCGGTAACGAGTTGTCCTTGAAGAAAAAAAGGTTTTTTCTCTCGATAACGAGTGGACATCGCCGGAAATTTGTGTTTTCCCTTTATAACGAGTAGAAATTTGTGTTTTATCTTTGGTAACGAGTTCGAATTCATGTTTTCTTCATATTAACGAGTTCAAATTCGTGTTTTTCTCTCGGTAACGAGTTGTCCTTGAAGAAAAAAAGGTTTTTTCTCTCGATAACGAGTGGACATCGCCGGAAATTTGTGTTTTCCCTTTATAACGAGTAGAAATTTGTGTTTTATCTTTGGTAACGAGTTCGAATTCATGTTTTCTTCATATTAACGAGTTCAAATTCGTGTTTTTCTCTCGGTAACGAGTTGTCCTTGAAGAAAAAAAGGTTTTTTCTCTGATAACGAGTGGACATCGCCGGAAATTTGTGTTTTCCCTTTATAACGAGTAGAAATTTGTGTTTTATCTTTGGTGACGAGTTCGAATTCATGTTTTCTTCATATTAACGAGTTCAAATTCGTGTTTTTCTCTCGGTAACGAGTTGTCCTTGAAGAAAAAAAGGTTTTTTCTCTCGATAACGAGTGGACATCGCCGGAAATTTGTGTTTTCCCTTTATAACGAGTAGAAATTTGTGTTTTATCTTTGGTAACGAGTTCGAATTCATGTTTTCTTCATATTAACGAGTTCAAATTCGTGTTTTTCTCTCGGTAACGAGTTGTCCTTGAAGAAAAAAAGGTTTTTTCTCCGATAACGAGTGGACATCGCCGGAAATTTGTGTTTTCCCTTTATAACGAGTAGAAATTTGTGTTTTATCTTTGGTAACGAGTTCGAATTCATGTTTTCTTCATATTAACGAGTTCAAATTCGTGTTTTTCTCTCGGTAACGAGTTGTCCTTGAAGAAAAAAAGGTTTTTTCTCTCGATAACGAGTGGACATCGCCGGAAATTTGTGTTTTCCCTTTATAACGAGTAGAAATTTGTGTTTTATCTTTGGTAACGAGTTCGAATTCATGTTTTCTTCATATTAACGAGTTCAAATTCGTGTTTTTCTCTCGGTAACGAGTTGTCCTTGAAGAAAAAAAGGTTTTTTCTCTCGATAACGAGTGGACATCGCCGGAAATTTGTGTTTTCCCTTTATAACGAGTAGAAATTTGTGTTTTATCTTTGGTAACGAGTTCGAATTCATGTTTTCTTCATATTAACGAGTTCAAATTCGTGTTTTTCTCTCGGTAACGAGTTGTCCTTGAAGAAAAAAAGGTTTTTTCTCCGATAACGAGTGGACATCGCCGGAAATTTGTGTTTTCCCTTTATAACGAGTAGAAATTTGTGTTTTATCTTTGGTAACGAGTTCGAATTCATGTTTTCTTCATATTAACGAGTTCAAATTCGTGTTTTTCTCTCGGTAACGAGTTGTCCTTGAAGAAAAAAAGGTTTTTTCTCTCGATAACGAGTGGACATCGCCGGAAATTTGTGTTTTCCCTTTATAACGAGTAGAAATTTGTGTTTTATCTTTGGTAACGAGTTCGAATTCATGTTTTCTTCATATTAACGAGTTCAAATTCGTGTTTTTCTCTCGGTAACGAGTTGTCCTTGAAGAAAAAAAGGTTTTTTCTCTCGATAACGAGTGGACATCGCCGGAAATTTGTGTTTTCCCTTTATAACGAGTAGAAATTTGTGTTTTATCTTTGGTAACGAGTTCGAATTCATGTTTTCTTCATATTAACGAGTTCAAATTCGTGTTTTTCTCTCGGTAACGAGTTGTCCTTGAAGAAAAAAAGGTTTTTTCTCTCGATAACGAGTGGACATCGCCGGAAATTTGTGTTTTCCCTTTATAACGAGTAGAAATTTGTGTTTTATCTTTGGTAACGAGTTCGAATTCATGTTTTCTTCATATTAACGAGTTCAAATTCGTGTTTTTCTCTCGGTAACGAGTTGTCCTTGAAGAAAAAAAAGGTTTTTTCTCGATAACGAGTGGACATCGCCGGAAATTTGTGTTTTCCCTTTATAACGAGTAGAAATTTGTGTTTTATCTTTGGTAACGAGTTCGAATTCATGTTTTCTTCATATTAACGAGTTCAAATTCGTGTTTTTCTCTCGGTAACGAGTTGTCCTTGAAGAAAAAAAGGTTTTTTCTCTCGATAACGAGTGGACATCGCCGGAAATTTGTGTTTTCCCTTTATAACGAGTAGAAATTTGTGTTTTATCTTTGGTGACGAGTTCGAATTCATGTTTTCTTCATATTAACGAGTTCAAATTCGTGTTTTTCTCTCGGTAACGAGTTGTCCTTGAAGAAAAAAAGGTTTTTTCTCTCGATAACGAGTGGACATCGCCGGAAATTTGTGTTTTCCCTTTATAACGAGTAGAAATTTGTGTTTTATCTTTGGTAACGAGTTCGAATTCATGTTTTCTTCATATTAACGAGTTCAAATTCGTGTTTTTCTCTCGGTAACGAGTTGTCCTTGAAGAAAAAAAGGTTTTTTCTCCGATAACGAGTGGACATCGCCGGAAATTTGTGTTTTCCCTTTATAACGAGTAGAAATTTGTGTTTTATCTTTGGTAACGAGTTCGAATTCATGTTTTCTTCATATTAACGAGTTCAAATTCGTGTTTTTCTCTCGGTAACGAGTTGTCCTTGAAGAAAAAAAGGTTTTTTCTCTCGATAACGAGTGGACATCGCCGGAAATTTGTGTTTTCCCTTTATAACGAGTAGAAATTTGTGTTTTATCTTTGGTAACGAGTTCGAATTCATGTTTTCTTCATATTAACGAGTTCAAATTCGTGTTTTTCTCTCGGTAACGAGTTGTCCTTGAAGAAAAAAAGGTTTTTTCTCTCGATAACGAGTGGACATCGCCGGAAATTTGTGTTTTCCCTTTATAACGAGTAGAAATTTGTGTTTTATCTTTGGTAACGAGTTCGAATTCATGTTTTCTTCATATTAACGAGTTCAAATTCGTGTTTTTCTCTCGGTAACGAGTTGTCCTTGAAGAAAAAAAGGTTTTTTCTCTCGATAACGAGTGGACATCGCCGGAAATTTGTGTTTTCCCTTTATAACGAGTAGAAATTTGTGTTTTATCTTTGGTAACGAGTTCGAATTCATGTTTTCTTCATATTAACGAGTTCAAATTCGTGTTTTTCTCTCGGTAACGAGTTGTCCTTGAAGAAAAAAAGGTTTTTTCTCTCGATAACGAGTGGACATCGCCGGAAATTTGTGTTTTCCCTTTATAACGAGTAGAAATTTGTGTTTTATCTTTGGTAACGAGTTCGAATTCATGTTTTCTTCATATTAACGAGTTCAAATTCGTGTTTTTCTCTCGGTAACGAGTTGTCCTTGAAGAAAAAAAGGTTTTTTCTCTCGATAACGAGTGGACATCGCCGGAAATTTGTGTTTTCCCTTTATAACGAGTAGAAATTTGTGTTTTATCTTTGGTAACGAGTTCGAATTCATGTTTTCTTCATATTAACGAGTTCAAATTCGTGTTTTTCTCTCGGTAACGAGTTGTCCTTGAAGAAAAAAAGGTTTTTTCTCTCGATAACGAGTGGACATCGCCGGAAATTTGTGTTTTCCCTTTATAACGAGTAGAAATTTGTGTTTTATCTTTGGTAACGAGTTCGAATTCATGTTTTCTTCATATTAACGAGTTCAAATTCGTGTTTTTCTCTCGGTAACGAGTTGTCCTTGAAGAAAAAAAGGTTTTTTCTCTCGATAACGAGTGGACATCGCCGGAAATTTGTGTTTTCCCTTTATAACGAGTAGAAATTTGTGTTTTATCTTTGGTGACGAGTTCGAATTCATGTTTTCTTCATATTAACGAGTTCAAATTCGTGTTTTTCTCTCGGTAACGAGTTGTCCTTGAAGAAAAAAAGGTTTTTTCTCTCGATAACGAGTGGACATCGCCGGAAATTTGTGTTTTCCCTTTATAACGAGTAGAAATTTGTGTTTTATCTTTGGTAACGAGTTCGAATTCATGTTTTCTTCATATTAACGAGTTCAAATTCGTGTTTTTCTCTCGGTAACGAGTTGTCCTTGAAGAAAAAAAGGTTTTTTCTCGATAACGAGTGGACATCGCCGGAAATTTGTGTTTTCCCTTTATAACGAGTAGAAATTTGTGTTTTATCTTTGGTAACGAGTTCGAATTCATGTTTTCTTCATATTAACGAGTTCAAATTCGTGTTTTTCTCTCGGTAACGAGTTGTCCTTGAAGAAAAAAAGGTTTTTTCTCTCGATAACGAGTGGACATCGCCGGAAATTTGTGTTTTCCCTTTATAACGAGTAGAAATTTGTGTTTTATCTTTGGTAACGAGTTCGAATTCATGTTTTCTTCATATTAACGAGTTCAAATTCGTGTTTTTCTCTCGGTAACGAGTTGTCCTTGAAGAAAAAAAGGTTTTTTCTCTCGATAACGAGTGGACATCGCCGGAAATTTGTGTTTTCCCTTTATAACGAGTAGAAATTTGTGTTTTATCTTTGGTAACGAGTTCGAATTCATGTTTTCTTCATATTAACGAGTTCAAATTCGTGTTTTTCTCTCGGTAACGAGTTGTCCTTGAAGAAAAAAAGGTTTTTTCTCTCGATAACGAGTGGACATCGCCGGAAATTTGTGTTTTCCCTTTATAACGAGTAGAAATTTGTGTTTTATCTTTGGTAACGAGTTCGAATTCATGTTTTCTTCATATTAACGAGTTCAAATTCGTGTTTTTCTCTCGGTAACGAGTTGTCCTTGAAGAAAAAAAGGTTTTTTCTCTGATAACGAGTGGACATCGCCGGAAATTTGTGTTTTCCCTTTATAACGAGTAGAAATTTGTGTTTTATCTTTGGTGACGAGTTCGAATTCATGTTTTCTTCATATTAACGAGTTCAAATTCGTGTTTTTCTCTCGGTAACGAGTTGTCCTTGAAGAAAAAAAGGTTTTTTCTCGATAACGAGTGGACATCGCCGGAAATTTGTGTTTTCCCTTTATAACGAGTAGAAATTTGTGTTTTATCTTTGGTAACGAGTTCGAATTCATGTTTTCTTCATATTAACGAGTTCAAATTCGTGTTTTTCTCTCGGTAACGAGTTGTCCTTGAAGAAAAAAAGGTTTTTTCTCCGATAACGAGTGGACATCGCCGGAAATTTGTGTTTTCCCTTTATAACGAGTAGAAATTTGTGTTTTATCTTTGGTAACGAGTTCGAATTCATGTTTTCTTCATATTAACGAGTTCAAATTCGTGTTTTTCTCTCGGTAACGAGTTGTCCTTGAAGAAAAAAAGGTTTTTTCTCTCGATAACGAGTGGACATCGCCGGAAATTTGTGTTTTCCCTTTATAACGAGTAGAAATTTGTGTTTTATCTTTGGTAACGAGTTCGAATTCATGTTTTCTTCATATTAACGAGTTCAAATTCGTGTTTTTCTCTCGGTAACGAGTTGTCCTTGAAGAAAAAAAGGTTTTTTCTCCGATAACGAGTGGACATCGCCGGAAATTTGTGTTTTCCCTTTATAACGAGTAGAAATTTGTGTTTTATCTTTGGTAACGAGTTCGAATTCATGTTTTCTTCATATTAACGAGTTCAAATTCGTGTTTTTCTCTCGGTAACGAGTTGTCCTTGAAGAAAAAAAGGTTTTTTCTCTCGATAACGAGTGGACATCGCCGGAAATTTGTGTTTTCCCTTTATAACGAGTAGAAATTTGTGTTTTATCTTTGGTAACGAGTTCGAATTCATGTTTTCTTCATATTAACGAGTTCAAATTCGTGTTTTTCTCTCGGTAACGAGTTGTCCTTGAAGAAAAAAAGGTTTTTTCTCTGATAACGAGTGGACATCGCCGGAAATTTGTGTTTTCCCTTTATAACGAGTAGAAATTTGTGTTTTATCTTTGGTGACGAGTTCGAATTCATGTTTTCTTCATATTAACGAGTTCAAATTCGTGTTTTTCTCTGGTAACGAGTTGTCCTTGAAGAAAAAAAGGTTTTTTCTCTCGATAACGAGTGGACATCGCCGGAAATTTGTGTTTTCCCTTTATAACGAGTAGAAATTTGTGTTTTATCTTTGGTAACGAGTTCGAATTCATGTTTTCTTCATATTAACGAGTTCAAATTCGTGTTTTTCTCTCGGTAAGAGTTGTCCTTGAAGAAAAAAAGGTTTTTTCTCTCGATAACGAGTGGACATCGCCGGAAATTTGTGTTTTCCCTTTATAACGAGTAGAAATTTGTGTTTTATCTTTGGTAACGAGTTCGAATTCATGTTTTCTTCATATTAACGAGTTCAAATTCGTGTTTTTCTCTCGGTAACGAGTTGTCCTTGAAGAAAAAAAGGTTTTTTCTCTCGATAACGAGTGGACATCGCCGGAAATTTGTGTTTTCCCTTTATAACGAGTAGAAATTTGTGTTTTATCTTTGGTAACGAGTTCGAATTCATGTTTTCTTCATATTAACGAGTTCAAATTCGTGTTTTTCTCTCGGTAACGAGTTGTCCTTGAAGAAAAAAAGGTTTTTTCTCTCGATAACGAGTGGACATCGCCGGAAATTTGTGTTTTCCCTTTATAACGAGTAGAAATTTGTGTTTTATCTTTGGTGACGAGTTCGAATTCATGTTTTCTTCATATTAACGAGTTCAAATTCGTGTTTTTCTCTCGGTAACGAGTTGTCCTTGAAGAAAAAAAGGTTTTTTCTCTCGATAACGAGTGGACATCGCCGGAAATTTGTGTTTTCCCTTTATAACGAGTAGAAATTTGTGTTTTATCTTTGGTAACGAGTTCGAATTCATGTTTTCTTCATATTAACGAGTTCAAATTCGTGTTTTTCTCTCGGTAACGAGTTGTCCTTGAAGAAAAAAAGGTTTTTTCTCCGATAACGAGTGGACATCGCCGGAAATTTGTGTTTTCCCTTTATAACGAGTAGAAATTTGTGTTTTATCTTTGGTAACGAGTTCGAATTCATGTTTTCTTCATATTAACGAGTTCAAATTCGTGTTTTTCTCTCGGTAACGAGTTGTCCTTGAAGAAAAAAAGGTTTTTTCTCTCGATAACGAGTGGACATCGCCGGAAATTTGTGTTTTCCCTTTATAACGAGTAGAAATTTGTGTTTTATCTTTGGTAACGAGTTCGAATTCATGTTTTCTTCATATTAACGAGTTCAAATTCGTGTTTTTCTCTCGGTAACGAGTTGTCCTTGAAGAAAAAAAGGTTTTTTCTCTCGATAACGAGTGGACATCGCCGGAAATTTGTGTTTTCCCTTTATAACGAGTAGAAATTTGTGTTTTATCTTTGGTAACGAGTTCGAATTCATGTTTTCTTCATATTAACGAGTTCAAATTCGTGTTTTTCTCTCGGTAACGAGTTGTCCTTGAAGAAAAAAAGGTTTTTTCTCTCGATAACGAGTGGACATCGCCGGAAATTTGTGTTTTCCCTTTATAACGAGTAGAAATTTGTGTTTTATCTTTGGTAACGAGTTCGAATTCATGTTTTCTTCATATTAACGAGTTCAAATTCGTGTTTTTCTCTCGGTAACGAGTTGTCCTTGAAGAAAAAAAGGTTTTTTCTCTCGATAACGAGTGGACATCGCCGGAAATTTGTGTTTTCCCTTTATAACGAGTAGAAATTTGTGTTTTATCTTTGGTAACGAGTTCGAATTCATGTTTTCTTCATATTAACGAGTTCAAATTCGTGTTTTTCTCTCGGTAACGAGTTGTCCTTGAAGAAAAAAAAGGTTTTTTCTCTCGATAACGAGTGGACATCGCCGGAAATTTGTGTTTTCCCTTTATAACGAGTAGAAATTTGTGTTTTATCTTTGGTAACGAGTTCGAATTCATGTTTTCTTCATATTAACGAGTTCAAATTCGTGTTTTTCTCTCGGTAACGAGTTGTCCTTGAAGAAAAAAAGGTTTTTTCTCTCGATAACGAGTGGACATCGCCGGAAATTTGTGTTTTCCCTTTATAACGAGTAGAAATTTGTGTTTTATCTTTGGTAACGAGTTCGAATTCATGTTTTCTTCATATTAACGAGTTCAAATTCGTGTTTTTCTCTCGGTAACGAGTTGTCCTTGAAGAAAAAAAGGTTTTTTCTCTCGATAACGAGTGGACATCGCCGGAAATTTGTGTTTTCCCTTTATAACGAGTAGAAATTTGTGTTTTATCTTTGGTGACGAGTTCGAATTCATGTTTTCTTCATATTAACGAGTTCAAATTCGTGTTTTTCTCTCGGTAACGAGTTGTCCTTGAAGAAAAAAAGGTTTTTTCTCTCGATAACGAGTGGACATCGCCGGAAATTTGTGTTTTCCCTTTATAACGAGTAGAAATTTGTGTTTTATCTTTGGTAACGAGTTCGAATTCATGTTTTCTTCATATTAACGAGTTCAAATTCGTGTTTTTCTCTCGGTAACGAGTTGTCCTTGAAGAAAAAAAGGTTTTTTCTCCGATAACGAGTGGACATCGCCGGAAATTTGTGTTTTCCCTTTATAACGAGTAGAAATTTGTGTTTTATCTTTGGTAACGAGTTCGAATTCATGTTTTCTTCATATTAACGAGTTCAAATTCGTGTTTTTCTCTCGGTAACGAGTTGTCCTTGAAGAAAAAAAGGTTTTTTCTCTCGATAACGAGTGGACATCGCCGGAAATTTGTGTTTTCCCTTTATAACGAGTAGAAATTTGTGTTTTATCTTTGGTAACGAGTTCGAATTCATGTTTTCTTCATATTAACGAGTTCAAATTCGTGTTTTTCTCTCGGTAACGAGTTGTCCTTGAAGAAAAAAAGGTTTTTTCTCTCGATAACGAGTGGACATCGCCGGAAATTTGTGTTTTCCCTTTATAACGAGTAGAAATTTGTGTTTTATCTTTGGTGACGAGTTCGAATTCATGTTTTCTTCATATTAACGAGTTCAAATTCGTGTTTTTCTCTCGGTAACGAGTTGTCCTTGAAGAAAAAAAGGTTTTTTCTCCGATAACGAGTGGACATCGCCGGAAATTTGTGTTTTCCCTTTATAACGAGTAGAAATTTGTGTTTTATCTTTGGTAACGAGTTCGAATTCATGTTTTCTTCATATTAACGAGTTCAAATTCGTGTTTTTCTCTCGGTAACGAGTTGTCCTTGAAGAAAAAAAGGTTTTTTCTCTCGATAACGAGTGGACATCGCCGGAAATTTGTGTTTTCCCTTTATAACGAGTAGAAATTTGTGTTTTATCTTTGGTGACGAGTTCGAATTCATGTTTTCTTCATATTAACGAGTTCAAATTCGTGTTTTTCTCTCGGTAACGAGTTGTCCTTGAAGAAAAAAAGGTTTTTTCTCTCGATAACGAGTGGACATCGCCGGAAATTTGTGTTTTCCCTTTATAACGAGTAGAAATTTGTGTTTTATCTTTGGTAACGAGTTCGAATTCATGTTTTCTTCATATTAACGAGTTCAAATTCGTGTTTTTCTCTCGGTAACGAGTTGTCCTTGAAGAAAAAAAGGTTTTTTCTCTCGATAACGAGTGGACATCGCCGGAAATTTGTGTTTTCCCTTTATAACGAGTAGAAATTTGTGTTTTATCTTTGGTAACGAGTTCGAATTCATGTTTTCTTCATATTAACGAGTTCAAATTCGTGTTTTTCTCTCGGTAACGAGTTGTCCTTGAAGAAAAAAAAGGTTTTTTCTCGATAACGAGTGGACATCGCCGGAAATTTGTGTTTTCCCTTTATAACGAGTAGAAATTTGTGTTTTATCTTTGGTAACGAGTTCGAATTCATGTTTTCTTCATATTAACGAGTTCAAATTCGTGTTTTTCTCTCGGTAACGAGTTGTCCTTGAAGAAAAAAAGGTTTTTTCTCCGATAACGAGTGGACATCGCCGGAAATTTGTGTTTTCCCTTTATAACGAGTAGAAATTTGTGTTTTATCTTTGGTAACGAGTTCGAATTCATGTTTTCTTCATATTAACGAGTTCAAATTCGTGTTTTTCTCTCGGTAACGAGTTGTCCTTGAAGAAAAAAAGGTTTTTTCTCCGATAACGAGTGGACATCGCCGGAAATTTGTGTTTTCCCTTTATAACGAGTAGAAATTTGTGTTTTATCTTTGGTAACGAGTTCGAATTCATGTTTTCTTCATATTAACGAGTTCAAATTCGTGTTTTTCTCTCGGTAACGAGTTGTCCTTGAAGAAAAAAAGGTTTTTTCTCTCGATAACGAGTGGACATCGCCGGAAATTTGTGTTTTCCCTTTATAACGAGTAGAAATTTGTGTTTTATCTTTGGTAACGAGTTCGAATTCATGTTTTCTTCATATTAACGAGTTCAAATTCGTGTTTTTCTCTCGGTAACGAGTTGTCCTTGAAGAAAAAAAGGTTTTTTCTCTCGATAACGAGTGGACATCGCCGGAAATTTGTGTTTTCCCTTTATAACGAGTAGAAATTTGTGTTTTATCTTTGGTAACGAGTTCGAATTCATGTTTTCTTCATATTAACGAGTTCAAATTCGTGTTTTTCTCTCGGTAACGAGTTGTCCTTGAAGAAAAAAAGGTTTTTTCTCCGATAACGAGTGGACATCGCCGGAAATTTGTGTTTTCCCTTTATAACGAGTAGAAATTTGTGTTTTATCTTTGGTAACGAGTTCGAATTCATGTTTTCTTCATATTAACGAGTTCAAATTCGTGTTTTTCTCTCGGTAACGAGTTGTCCTTGAAGAAAAAAAGGTTTTTTCTCTCGATAACGAGTGGACATCGCCGGAAATTTGTGTTTTCCCTTTATAACGAGTAGAAATTTGTGTTTTATCTTTGGTAACGAGTTCGAATTCATGTTTTCTTCATATTAACGAGTTCAAATTCGTGTTTTTCTCTCGGTAACGAGTTGTCCTTGAAGAAAAAAAGGTTTTTTCTCTCGATAACGAGTGGACATCGCCGGAAATTTGTGTTTTCCCTTTATAACGAGTAGAAATTTGTGTTTTATCTTTGGTAACGAGTTCGAATTCATGTTTTCTTCATATTAACGAGTTCAAATTCGTGTTTTTCTCTCGGTAACGAGTTGTCCTTGAAGAAAAAAAGGTTTTTTCTCTCGATAACGAGTGGACATCGCCGGAAATTTGTGTTTTCCCTTTATAACGAGTAGAAATTTGTGTTTTATCTTTGGTAACGAGTTCGAATTCATGTTTTCTTCATATTAACGAGTTCAAATTCGTGTTTTTCTCTCGGTAACGAGTTGTCCTTGAAGAAAAAAAAGGTTTTTTCTCCGATAACGAGTGGACATCGCCGGAAATTTGTGTTTTCCCTTTATAACGAGTAGAAATTTGTGTTTTATCTTTGGTAACGAGTTCGAATTCATGTTTTCTTCATATTAACGAGTTCAAATTCGTGTTTTTCTCTCGGTAACGAGTTGTCCTTGAAGAAAAAAAGGTTTTTTCTCTCGATAACGAGTGGACATCGCCGGAAATTTGTGTTTTCCCTTTATAACGAGTAGAAATTTGTGTTTTATCTTTGGTAACGAGTTCGAATTCATGTTTTCTTCATATTAACGAGTTCAAATTCGTGTTTTTCTCTCGGTAACGAGTTGTCCTTGAAGAAAAAAAGGTTTTTTCTCTCGATAACGAGTGGACATCGCCGGAAATTTGTGTTTTCCCTTTATAACGAGTAGAAATTTGTGTTTTATCTTTGGTAACGAGTTCGAATTCATGTTTTCTTCATATTAACGAGTTCAAATTCGTGTTTTTCTCTCGGTAACGAGTTGTCCTTGAAGAAAAAAAGGTTTTTTCTCTCGATAACGAGTGGACATCGCCGGAAATTTGTGTTTTCCCTTTATAACGAGTAGAAATTTGTGTTTTATCTTTGGTAACGAGTTCGAATTCATGTTTTCTTCATATTAACGAGTTCAAATTCGTGTTTTTCTCTCGGTAACGAGTTGTCCTTGAAGAAAAAAAGGTTTTTTCTCTCGATAACGAGTGGACATCGCCGGAAATTTGTGTTTTCCCTTTATAACGAGTAGAAATTTGTGTTTTATCTTTGGTAACGAGTTCGAATTCATGTTTTCTTCATATTAACGAGTTCAAATTCGTGTTTTTCTCTCGGTAACGAGTTGTCCTTGAAGAAAAAAAGGTTTTTTCTCTCGATAACGAGTGGACATCGCCGGAAATTTGTGTTTTCCCTTTATAACGAGTAGAAATTTGTGTTTTATCTTTGGTAACGAGTTCGAATTCATGTTTTCTTCATATTAACGAGTTCAAATTCGTGTTTTTCTCTCGGTAACGAGTTGTCCTTGAAGAAAAAAAGGTTTTTTCTCTCGATAACGAGTGGACATCGCCGGAAATTTGTGTTTTCCCTTTATAACGAGTAGAAATTTGTGTTTTATCTTTGGTAACGAGTTCGAATTCATGTTTTCTTCATATTAACGAGTTCAAATTCGTGTTTTTCTCTCGGTAACGAGTTGTCCTTGAAGAAAAAAAAGGTTTTTTCTCCGATAACGAGTGGACATCGCCGGAAATTTGTGTTTTCCCTTTATAACGAGTAGAAATTTGTGTTTTATCTTTGGTAACGAGTTCGAATTCATGTTTTCTTCATATTAACGAGTTCAAATTCGTGTTTTTCTCTCGGTAACGAGTTGTCCTTGAAGAAAAAAAGGTTTTTTCTCTCGATAACGAGTGGACATCGCCGGAAATTTGTGTTTTCCCTTTATAACGAGTAGAAATTTGTGTTTTATCTTTGGTAACGAGTTCGAATTCATGTTTTCTTCATATTAACGAGTTCAAATTCGTGTTTTTCTCTCGGTAACGAGTTGTCCTTGAAGAAAAAAAGGTTTTTTCTCCGATAACGAGTGGACATCGCCGGAAATTTGTGTTTTCCCTTTATAACGAGTAGAAATTTGTGTTTTATCTTTGGTAACGAGTTCGAATTCATGTTTTCTTCATATTAACGAGTTCAAATTCGTGTTTTTCTCTCGGTAACGAGTTGTCCTTGAAGAAAAAAAGGTTTTTTCTCTCGATAACGAGTGGACATCGCCGGAAATTTGTGTTTTCCCTTTATAACGAGTAGAAATTTGTGTTTTATCTTTGGTAACGAGTTCGAATTCATGTTTTCTTCATATTAACGAGTTCAAATTCGTGTTTTTCTCTCGGTAACGAGTTGTCCTTGAAGAAAAAAAGGTTTTTTCTCGATAACGAGTGGACATCGCCGGAAATTTGTGTTTTCCCTTTATAACGAGTAGAAATTTGTGTTTTATCTTTGGTAACGAGTTCGAATTCATGTTTTCTTCATATTAACGAGTTCAAATTCGTGTTTTTCTCTCGGTAACGAGTTGTCCTTGAAGAAAAAAAGGTTTTTTCTCTCGATAACGAGTGGACATCGCCGGAAATTTGTGTTTTCCCTTTATAACGAGTAGAAATTTGTGTTTTATCTTTGGTAACGAGTTCGAATTCATGTTTTCTTCATATTAACGAGTTCAAATTCGTGTTTTTCTCTCGGTAACGAGTTGTCCTTGAAGAAAAAAAGGTTTTTTCTCCGATAACGAGTGGACATCGCCGGAAATTTGTGTTTTCCCTTTATAACGAGTAGAAATTTGTGTTTTTTCTTTGGTAACGAGTTCGAATTCATGTTTTCTTCATATTAACGAGTTCAAATTCGTGTTTTTCTCTCGGTAACGAGTTGTCCTTGAAGAAAAAAAGGTTTTTTCTCCGATAACGAGTGGACATCGCCGGAAATTTGTGTTTTCCCTTTATAACGAGTAGAAATTTGTGTTTTATCTTTGGTAACGAGTTCGAATTCATGTTTTCTTCATATTAACGAGTTCAAATTCGTGTTTTTCTCTCGGTAACGAGTTGTCCTTGAAGAAAAAAAGGTTTTTTCTCGATAACGAGTGGACATCGCCGGAAATTTGTGTTTTCCCTTTATAACGAGTAGAAATTTGTGTTTTATCTTTGGTGACGAGTTCGAATTCATGTTTTCTTCATATTAACGAGTTCAAATTCGTGTTTTTCTCTCGGTAACGAGTTGTCCTTGAAGAAAAAAAGGTTTTTTCTCTCGATAACGAGTGGACATCGCCGGAAATTTGTGTTTTCCCTTATAACGAGTAGAAATTTGTGTTTTATCTTTGGTAACGAGTTCGAATTCATGTTTTCTTCATATTAACGAGTTCAAATTCGTGTTTTTCTCTCGGTAACGAGTTGTCCTTGAAGAAAAAAAGGTTTTTTCTCTCGATAACGAGTGGACATCGCCGGAAATTTGTGTTTTCCCTTTATAACGAGTAGAAATTTGTGTTTTATCTTTGGTGACGAGTTCGAATTCATGTTTTCTTCATATTAACGAGTTCAAATTCGTGTTTTTCTCTCGGTAACGAGTTGTCCTTGAAGAAAAAAAGGTTTTTTCTCTCGATAACGAGTGGACATCGCCGGAAATTTGTGTTTTCCCTTTATAACGAGTAGAAATTTGTGTTTTATCTTTGGTAACGAGTTCGAATTCATGTTTTCTTCATATTAACGAGTTCAAATTCGTGTTTTTCTCTCGGTAACGAGTTGTCCTTGAAGAAAAAAAGGTTTTTTCTCTCGATAACGAGTGGACATCGCCGGAAATTTGTGTTTTCCCTTTATAACGAGTAGAAATTTGTGTTTTATCTTTGGTAACGAGTTCGAATTCATGTTTTCTTCATATTAACGAGTTCAAATTCGTGTTTTTCTCTCGGTAACGAGTTGTCCTTGAAGAAAAAAAGGTTTTTTCTCTCGATAACGAGTGGACATCGCCGGAAATTTGTGTTTTCCCTTTATAACGAGTAGAAATTTGTGTTTTATCTTTGGTAACGAGTTCGAATTCATGTTTTCTTCATATTAACGAGTTCAAATTCGTGTTTTTCTCTCGGTAACGAGTTGTCCTTGAAGAAAAAAAGGTTTTTTCTCTCGATAACGAGTGGACATCGCCGGAAATTTGTGTTTTCCCTTTATAACGAGTAGAAATTTGTGTTTTATCTTTGGTAACGAGTTCGAATTCATGTTTTCTTCATATTAACGAGTTCAAATTCGTGTTTTTCTCTCGGTAACGAGTTGTCCTTGAAGAAAAAACGGTTTTTTCTCCGATAACGAGTGGACATCGCCGGAAATTTGTGTTTTCCCTTTATAACGAGTAGAAATTTGTGTTTTATCTTTGGTAACGAGTTCGAATTCATGTTTTCTTCATATTAACGAGTTCAAATTCGTGTTTTTCTCTCGGTAACGAGTTGTCCTTGAAGAAAAAAAGGTTTTTTCTCTCGATAACGAGTGGACATCGCCGGAAATTTGTGTTTTCCCTTTATAACGAGTAGAAATTTGTGTTTTATCTTTGGTGACGAGTTCGAATTCATGTTTTCTTCATATTAACGAGTTCAAATTCGTGTTTTTCTCTCGGTAACGAGTTGTCCTTGAAGAAAAAAAAAGGTTTTTTCTCTCGATAACGAGTGGACATCGCCGGAAATTTGTGTTTTCCCTTTATAACGAGTAGAAATTTGTGTTTTATCTTTGGTAACGAGTTCGAATTCATGTTTTCTTCATATTAACGAGTTCAAATTCGTGTTTTTCTCTCGGTAACGAGTTGTCCTTGAAGAAAAAAAAGGTTTTTTCTCTCGATAACGAGTGGACATCGCCGGAAATTTGTGTTTTCCCTTTATAACGAGTAGAAATTTGTGTTTTATCTTTGGTAACGAGTTCGAATTCATGTTTTCTTCATATTAACGAGTTCAAATTCGTGTTTTTCTCTCGGTAACGAGTTGTCCTTGAAGAAAAAAAGGTTTTTTCTCTCGATAACGAGTGGACATCGCCGGAAATTTGTGTTTTCCCTTTATAACGAGTAGAAATTTGTGTTTTATCTTTGGTAACGAGTTCGAATTCATGTTTTCTTCATATTAACGAGTTCAAATTCGTGTTTTTCTCTCGGTAACGAGTTGTCCTTGAAGAAAAAAAGGTTTTTTCTCTCGATAACGAGTGGACATCGCCGGAAATTTGTGTTTTCCCTTTATAACGAGTAGAAATTTGTGTTTTATCTTTGGTGACGAGTTCGAATTCATGTTTTCTTCATATTAACGAGTTCAAATTCGTGTTTTTCTCTCGGTAACGAGTTGTCCTTGAAGAAAAAAAGGTTTTTTCTCGATAACGAGTGGACATCGCCGGAAATTTGTGTTTTCCCTTTATAACGAGTAGAAATTTGTGTTTTATCTTTGGTAACGAGTTCGAATTCATGTTTTCTTCATATTAACGAGTTCAAATTCGTGTTTTTCTCTCGGTAACGAGTTGTCCTTGAAGAAAAAAAGGTTTTTTCTCGATAACGAGTGGACATCGCCGGAAATTTGTGTTTTCCCTTTATAACGAGTAGAAATTTGTGTTTTATCTTTGGTAACGAGTTCGAATTCATGTTTTCTTCATATTAACGAGTTCAAATTCGTGTTTTTCTCTCGGTAACGAGTTGTCCTTGAAGAAAAAAAGGTTTTTTCTCTCGATAACGAGTGGACATCGCCGGAAATTTGTGTTTTCCCTTTATAACGAGTAGAAATTTGTGTTTTTCTTTGGTAACGAGTTCGAATTCATGTTTTCTTCATATTAACGAGTTCAAATTCGTGTTTTTCTCTCGGTAACGAGTTGTCCTTGAAGAAAAAAAGGTTTTTTCTCTCGATAACGAGTGGACATCGCCGGAAATTTGTGTTTTCCCTTTATAACGAGTAGAAATTTGTGTTTTATCTTTGGTAACGAGTTCGAATTCATGTTTTCTTCATATTAACGAGTTCAAATTCGTGTTTTTCTCTCGGTAACGAGTTGTCCTTGAAGAAAAAAAGGTTTTTTCTCTCGATAACGAGTGGACATCGCCGGAAATTTGTGTTTTCCCTTTATAACGAGTAGAAATTTGTGTTTTATCTTTGGTGACGAGTTCGAATTCATGTTTTCTTCATATTAACGAGTTCAAATTCGTGTTTTTCTCTCGGTAACGAGTTGTCCTTGAAGAAAAAAAGGTTTTTTCTCTCGATAACGAGTGGACATCGCCGGAAATTTGTGTTTTCCCTTTATAACGAGTAGAAATTTGTGTTTTATCTTTGGTAACGAGTTCGAATTCATGTTTTCTTCATATTAACGAGTTCAAATTCGTGTTTTTCTCTCGGTAACGAGTTGTCCTTGAAGAAAAAAAGGTTTTTTCTCTCGATAACGAGTGGACATCGCCGGAAATTTGTGTTTTCCCTTTATAACGAGTAGAAATTTGTGTTTTATCTTTGGTAACGAGTTCGAATTCATGTTTTCTTCATATTAACGAGTTCAAATTCGTGTTTTTCTCTCGGTAACGAGTTGTCCTTGAAGAAAAAAAGGTTTTTTCTCGATAACGAGTGGACATCGCCGGAAATTTGTGTTTTCCCTTTATAACGAGTAGAAATTTGTGTTTTATCTTTGGTAACGAGTTCGAATTCATGTTTTCTTCATATTAACGAGTTCAAATTCGTGTTTTTCTCTCGGTAACGAGTTGTCCTTGAAGAAAAAAAGGTTTTTTCTCGATAACGAGTGGACATCGCCGGAAATTTGTGTTTTCCCTTTATAACGAGTAGAAATTTGTGTTTTTTCTTTGGTAACGAGTTCGAATTCATGTTTTCTTCATATTAACGAGTTCAAATTCGTGTTTTTCTCTCGGTAACGAGTTGTCCTTGAAGAAAAAAAGGTTTTTTCTCTCGATAACGAGTGGACATCGCCGGAAATTTGTGTTTTCCCTTTATAACGAGTAGAAATTTGTGTTTTATCTTTGGTAACGAGTTCGAATTCATGTTTTCTTCATATTAACGAGTTCAAATTCGTGTTTTTATCTCGGTAACGAGTTGTCCTTGAAGAAAAAAAGGTTTTTTCTCTCGATAACGAGTGGACATCGCCGGAAATTTGTGTTTTCCCTTTATAACGAGTAGAAATTTGTGTTTTATCTTTGGTGACGAGTTCGAATTCATGTTTTCTTCATATTAACGAGTTCAAATTCGTGTTTTTCTCTCGGTAACGAGTTGTCCTTGAAGAAAAAAAGGTTTTTTCTCGATAACGAGTGGACATCGCCGGAAATTTGTGTTTTCCCTTTATAACGAGTAGAAATTTGTGTTTTATCTTTGGTAACGAGTTCGAATTCATGTTTTCTTCATATTAACGAGTTCAAATTCGTGTTTTTCTCTCGGTAACGAGTTGTCCTTGAAGAAAAAAAGGTTTTTTCTCTCGATAACGAGTGGACATCGCCGGAAATTTGTGTTTTCCCTTTATAACGAGTAGAAATTTGTGTTTTATCTTTGGTAACGAGTTCGAATTCATGTTTTCTTCATATTAACGAGTTCAAATTCGTGTTTTTCTCTCGGTAACGAGTTGTCCTTGAAGAAAAAAGGTTTTTTCTCTCGATAACGAGTGGACATCGCCGGAAATTTGTGTTTTCCCTTTATAACGAGTAGAAATTTGTGTTTTTCTTTGGTAACGAGTTCGAATTCATGTTTTCTTCATATTAACGAGTTCAAATTCGTGTTTTTCTCTCGGTAACGAGTTGTCCTTGAAGAAAAAAAGGTTTTTTCTCGATAACGAGTGGACATCGCCGGAAATTTGTGTTTTCCCTTTATAACGAGTAGAAATTTGTGTTTTATCTTTGGTAACGAGTTCGAATTCATGTTTTCTTCATATTAACGAGTTCAAATTCGTGTTTTTCTCTCGGTAACGAGTTGTCCTTGAAGAAAAAAAGGTTTTTCTCCGATAACGAGTGGACATCGCCGGAAATTTGTGTTTTCCCTTTATAACGAGTAGAAATTTGTGTTTTATCTTTGGTGACGAGTTCGAATTCATGTTTTCTTCATATTAACGAGTTCAAATTCATGTTTTTCTCTCGGTAACGAGTTGTCCTTGAAGAAAAAAAGGTTTTTTCTCTCGATAACGAGTGGACATCGCCGGAAATTTGTGTTTTCCCTTTATAACGAGTAGAAATTTGTGTTTTATCTTTGGTAACGAGTTCGAATTCATGTTTTCTTCATATTAACGAGTTCAAATTCGTGTTTTTCTCTCGGTAACGAGTTGTCCTTGAAGAAAAAAAGGTTTTTTCTCCGATAACGAGTGGACATCGCCGGAAATTTGTGTTTTCCCTTTATAACGAGTAGAAATTTGTGTTTTTTCTTTGGTAACGAGTTCGAATTCATGTTTTCTTCATATTAACGAGTTCAAATTCGTGTTTTTCTCTGGTAACGAGTTGTCCTTGAAGAAAAAAAGGTTTTTTCTCTAATAACGAGTGGACATCGCCGGAAATTTGTGTTTTCCCTTTATAACGAGTAGAAATTTGTGTTTTATCTTTGGTAACGAGTTCAAATTCATGTTTTCTTCATATTAACGAGTTCAAATTCATGTTTTTCTCTGGTAACGAGTTGTCCTTGAAGAAAAAAAGGTTTTTTCTTTGATAACGAGTGGACATCGCCGGAAATTTGTGTTTTCCTTTATAACGAGTAGAAATTTGTGTTTTATCTTTGGTAACGAGTTCGAATTCATGTTTTCTTCATATTAACGAGTTCAAATTCGTGTTTTTCTCTCGGTAACGAGTTGTCCTTGAAGAAAAAAAGGTTTTTTCTCGATAACGAGTGGACATCGCCGGAAATTTGTGTTTTCCCTTTATAACGAGTAGAAATTTGTGTTTTTTCTTTGGTAACGAGTTCGAATTCATGTTTTCTTCATATTAACGAGTTCAAATTCATGTTTTTCTCTCGGTAACGAGTTGTCCTTGAAGAAAAAAAGGTTTTTTCTCGATAACGAGTGGACATCGCCGGAAATTTGTGTTTTCCCTTTATAACGAGTAGAAATTTGTGTTTTATCTTTGGTGACGAGTTCGAATTCATGTTTTCTTCATATTAACGAGTTCAAATTCATGTTTTTCTCTCGGTAACGAGTTGTCCTTGAAGAAAAAAAGGTTTTTTCTCGATAACGAGTGGACATCGCCGGAAATTTGTGTTTTCCCTTTATAACGAGTAGAAATTTGTGTTTTATCTTTGGTGACGAGTTCGAATTCATGTTTTCTTCATATTAACGAGTTCAAATTCGTGTTTTTCTCTCGGTAACGAGTTGTCCTTGAAGAAAAAAAGGTTTTTTCTCGATAACGAGTGGACATCGCCGGAAATTTGTGTTTTCCCTTTATAACGAGTAGAAATTTGTGTTTTATCTTTGGTGACGAGTTCGAATTCATGTTTTCTTCATATTAACGAGTTCAAATTCGTGTTTTTCTCTCGGTAACGAGTTGTCCTTGAAGAAAAAAAGGTTTTTTCTCGATAACGAGTGGACATCGCCGGAAATTTGTGTTTTCCCTTTATAACGAGTAGAAATTTGTGTTTTTTCTTTGGTAACGAGTTCGAATTCATGTTTTCTTCATATTAACGAGTTCAAATTCGTGTTTTTCTCTGGTAACGAGTTGTCCTTGAACAAAAAAAGGTTTTTTCTTTGATAACTGTTGGTCCCTTGAAAAGGCTTTAGTTAAGTTTAGAGGGGGGGGGGGGTGAATAAACTTAACAATTAAAACTTTGGAGTTAACAAATTACGCAACTTCGGCGGCACTGGCGATACTTCGATGAGTCTGCGAGACCTCGATAACCTGGATAAACGGTAGTCTCGCGACGGTTCGATTTGCTTTGAATTTGTGCGGCGGAATAATATCAAAATTAAGCCTTGTTACTTGTTGTTAAATATGTTACTAAGTATTAGATACTCGGTTGTATGTGTGTGATTTCGGTTGCTAGATTCAGCGGGTTGATATGAATAAAGACTAAGTGCGAAAAATAAATGCGGTAAGTAAGTAGAGAGATTTTTATAGTGGTTCCGGGTGATGTAATCCTGTACGTCCACTCTTCTCTGTGATGTTGGAGGAAATTCACTAGTAATCTTTGAGTTATACGTTACAAAGAATCCTAGGTTGCTTGTCCTTCACCAATAACTATGGCTTCACAAGGCGAAAACTAAGAACGGGTAGGATTCTTTGCTCTGAGTCTTCCACTTGGTCCTTGAAGGGTAGAATTGCCTCTTCACCGGCTTCACCACAAACCAACGATCTTTCACACCTAACGGATGCTTCTTGTCTTCGGCGGGTTCTTTATAAAATAAAGAATGAATCAAATAAATGATTCGGTTGCGGCGACTTGATTAGGATGATATAATCGAGCGGCTTGCGGTCTTCAAGTGTGTATGCTTGATGCGGCTTGAACACGAATGCACTTGAAGAAAATAACTAGATCGGCGGCCTTAAGCTCGGTAAGTTCGACGGGGTGTTTTTCGGCTCGGTGTTATCACTTAAAGTTTATCCCAAAATTCATCTTCTTCTTCTTGAGTTGAAAGTCCTCTATTTATAGGTAGGAATGCATGTGACTTGAATTTGAAATTCAAATGTGACCGTTCCTTGTATTTGTCCCATCGCACGCATTCATCACTATTCATAGGGCCGACCTTTGTCGGGATTACTTTTTGACGGTGCGATCTGTCCACCCCTTTGACTTGTATCCAATGGATAAAAATATGGATCATCCCAACGTCTTTTTAATCTCGGCCTTTGATTTGCTTGATAAGTCGAGAGGTAGTTGGGTTCTTATCCATGTAACTTCCCAATAATCTTGAATTGATCGAGGTATATATCGGCGGGTTCATCGATCTGTTTGTAAAACCAATCGATCTGTTTGAACATCATATTTTTGTACGTAAAATATAATGCGGTGAATCTTTTTATCCAACTTTTGTATGTGAAGTTAGATTACATCATTTAAAGTATAACCAAGTTCCAAACATCATCCAACTTGTGGAACTTAGACCTTACACAAGGTATATGTAATCGGTTTAGGTCATCACGAGACTTGCCTAAATTCGATTCCATATCCTTGACATTAAATACTAAGTTTGATCCCTTAGCCTTCATTAACGAGTTTGAACCCTCGGCCTTCGGTCTTCGGTCTTCGGCGGGTTCTAGACCGGTCTGCGACCTATCTACCCTGCGACCTAGATCGGTCTGGCGATAAACAATCGGCGGCCATTTACGATGCTTGTTTGATCAAACCTATTTATGAATCAAACTCTAATAAACCTATACATTTTATCTAGACATCTTTTTGCCTTTGCACTATAACGACTAGTATGGCACTCATCATCAAAACTAAGAAATAAGTCCAACAATTTCCCCTTTTTGGTGATGATGCCACTACCCTCACCTAATCGGCAAAGCAAAAAGATAAAAACACAAACGAGAACAAATTTAGTCAATTCTCATTATAAATATTTGTTCACGGTTATTACAACTAGATACGGCAAAGATAAACAATGAAAAGTAGGCGATCTATTGTCTCTTTTCTCTTTCTTGTCTAGCCTTCTCGGCTTGCTCTTGATAGGCTCGATCTCTTCTATCATTTCAACCATCCATTCATTCTCAATAAGTGTAAAGTCAATATAAGAATTGACTTGTTTCCACCAATTCCATGCTTCGGGCGGGACAAGATTGATCGATTCACCACGAAGCCAAACTTCATATACTGACTCCTTAAATTCATTCGGTGAATCTTTTGCTTTTGTAATTGGCGGCACCTTTTCACCTCTGCTACTCCTTGTCTCGGTAGATGCTCTTAAAGCTCTAATCCTTGCCTCCCAAAACTTTAAACTCAAGAAGGAGTTGAGACCTTCATGAAATCCCATGTCACGATAGGGTCTCCTTACATTGTAAAACTCTTTCTTGTCTTGTGATAGGAGATCATCGGTAAGTTGCACTCGCCAGTGCGGGTTGCCTAAAGGCATTTGTATCATCGAGTCCATCTCTTTTGTGCAAAGAGTCTAGCGACCTCCTTTCTTTGCGGTGATTGGCCCTCTTCCCCTTAGTGACATCATCAACAAAACGTGAGATGAGGCCATGAATAGCTTCTGTGATACTATCACTCTGTGTAATTGACCTGCCATAGTTCCGGTTCTAGTATCAAGAGAAGTAATCCTTGATTGCGAGTCTCTTCCGGTCGTTGATCCTTTCGGTAAATTTGGGATCGGGCATAGCGGGTTGTTGTGCGGCGGCGGGCTCGGCGGCTTCGACAAGCTTGTCAAGTTTTTGATGAACGGATGTAAGTTGATCTTTCAAAAACTTGTCCTTCGGTGTGTTCCCTTGCTTGATATATCTTACATCATATATCATATCATTCAAAGCATTTTGAGTGGAAGCAAAGTTTGAAGCATTTGTAGTAGCAGTTGTCTTTTTCATTGACCATCTTCATCGGTTCTTCAAATCTCTGTTCTTACTGTCCAATTGAGTTCTTAAGCTGTTGCATATCATTTCTTACAGTTCTTAACTCATTGACAACTTCAATTGGCACTCCATGGCCATTCTACGTCGGTAGATCCATCGACGAGCTCCTCGGCTACTCTATATTGTGCACTGTTGTCTGCGATGACCATGGCCCTACTCAAATCTCTCCCGGCGGGGGGAGGTCCTTCCTCAACCATTGCACCAAGAATGTCTTCCATGACCGGATCTTGTGCGGGTTCCTCAACAACTTCTTCTGTCCAAAAATTTGAAATTCTTCATCAACGTAATTATAGTCCGGCGGTTGCTCATCCTCATTAACGGCGGTCTGCGACTATCTTTTCCTACGGTGGCATTGGCTCCGGCGGGCTCCACTACGGCGGCCTCATCAATAACGGGGGTTTCCTCCAAACCCAAACCTGGTTCCAACCTTTGTCCGAGTCTTTGTTTGAGACTCGGCGGCTGTACCTCTGTTCCAACCTTTGTGCGAGTCTTTGTTTGTATCCCGACAACTTTGTACCTCCTCTTCAACTTCCTGTGGATTGAATATATTGGTATTATCCACTTGGAAACCTTCGACATGACCAATCTTGGTCGGAATCATGGCGAGTTTTGGTGAGAATTCCTTCAAAGTCAAATCCTCTTTGATATTCAATGGATTCCTCGGAACTAGCACTTGGTTCAACGAAGTCGGTGGTCTTTTCCACATCCAAATCGACGTTACGTACATCTTCGGGTTGTGCGGTAGGCTCTACAACATGAAATGTACTTGGTTCATCGGCCGACCTACCGGTACTCAAATTTATTCCTTCATTTATCAAGGCTTCTAGATCATCCATGGTGAGATCTTGTAGATCCTCATCCATTTCTCCGGTCTGTTGGCCCTGACGACTTACTTACCGATACCGGTGGACATTGTGCGGGTGGATCATTTATCAAAGCGGTCCCCCACTAGGTTCTCACAGGTCCCGAGGAAAATCTCCTCTACTATCGATGATGAAGAGGAATCATCGGGACCATCTCTTGGATCTCTAAATTTGATACCCTCCTCCATTTTGCTCATCAAACGGATCCATCGATCTTGATTGCGGCAAGGTTGTATCAATCGGATCCGGCAAGTTTTCCACTCCTAACTTGTCAAAAACCCATTCTTCAAAATCTTGTCATTGGTTGAGCGGTGGTTTTTGTCTTTTGTAGAACCCAAACTTCCACTTTGGAAGTAATCGGCAATTTCTTTGAAGTTTGGGATCCACAAACTCTTCGGTTTTCTTGCTCTTTTTCACATGCCTCTCAAATGGCATAAAAGATCTTACGGGAGCGACTCCGGTAGCTTGTTGACCTCCAAAGGTTCCAACAAGCGATTCAAGGTATCTTCTACGGATGTTTGAAAGTCGGCGGGTTCTTTGTGATGGTGCATTTGTACCTACTACTTCCATCTGTATCACACTTGGTTCCCACGACTTACATGCTCATCGAGCGGGGTTAGCGACGGACCCTCTTCCCCCGAACTATTGCCAAATTTGCGGGGTCTTCAACCAAGTCTCCAATCACCTCTTCAACCACCACGGCGGGTTCGGGTTCGGTGGTTTGCTTGTGGTTCTTCGGTGGATGCTACGGCGGGCTCGGGGTCGATGGCTGCTTGTACATCCTCTACATTGCTCAAAAACAACTTGTTCGGCATCAGTGGACTTGATAACTTCTTCATTGGAGGAATCACTGATAACAACTGGTGGAATGATAGTTAGAGGCTCAGCTTCAACAGCCTCTTCTTCCTCCTCTACTGATGCTTCTTCTTGGGCCCTCTGTGCCTCCAAATCTTTCAACTCTTTCCCCTTGCCATATTTATTCTTTTTGGCAACTTCCTTCATCCTCTTGGATAGGGGTTCATCATCATCATCTTTTCTAGTCAATTTTCTTTTTCTACTTGCTTCCTTCTGTTGTTCTCTAAGAATTTCAACAACAGTTCTTCTTGCAGCTACAGCAGGGTCAGTAACCTCCACTTGACCCTCAGCAGACTCAGCAGTCTGTGCTGTTTCCTTTCTTGTTCTCTTTGATTTCAAGATTTCAGTAATCTTTCTATCATCAGCACTCTTCTTCCTCTTCCCAGCAGTTTTCTTTGGTGCAGCAGGTTTGATAGAAATCTTCTTAGTTGGTTGAACCTGCTCACCACCAGTATCACCATCATCTCCATCATCATTATCATCGGCGGCTTCTTCGGCAATTTCTTCATCATCATCAAGTCCGGGGATTGCATAATCAATCTCCTTTTTGTATACGGACCGATTTATATCAAGCGGTTCAATGTCGGGAACCTCCAAGTGATTCGACGGGGTTTGAATCATCAAACCTAAGGGTAAGGCCTTTGATTTCCTTTTCCCTAGTTTGTCCTCCTTTGCAACTTTCTTCATATAGTGAATAAAGTATCCAGCCCAGTCAAACTTCATGCTCCTGCAGATGATAATCATCGGCTCTATCTTGGGTCCCGATAGAGTATCCATACGCCGAGTTAGCCCAAGTATGTTCTTTGCAATGAGCTTGCTCGGCGGACTATATTCATTCCCAATGTGTACGCAATTGATGCCGAACGATTTGGTGGTTTGATTTGTCTTGATTTGATCTACAAACGCCAACTTGTCCAATCCCATTGCTTCGGGATTCACCGGACCATTTTCCACTTCTTCAAATCCAAACACTTCCCTCGGCGGACCGGGGAGATAACAAGCTCCTCGGCATTCACGGTTGTATTGAATGCTTCGGTTCCTTCTTCCACCACCATGTTCTTCCGAGAAATCAACAACATTGGTGTATGAAATTGTGTCTAATCGATATTGAGCTTGTTCTCCAAGCCTCGCAAACCTCCTTATTCTTCGACCTATATTAATGGCCAACTCTGTTTGGTTTGCATCAACAACATAGCCTCTTACACTTTGGCTAGATTCGATTTGAACTTCAACTCTTTCCGCCATTGAAATAAGAAAAAGATGAAGAAGAGTTCCTCTCAAATCTGTGTTCACACGAAGTAGAATTTGCAGAGATAAAGCATAAGATGCAAGTGGTGAATCTGCTATGTAACGATCGATTATATAGACGGTGGGTAGTTGAAATAGCTTGTCATAGCACGTACATTGAGGTAACCACGATTAATCCGAATAAATTAGGTCTTGACACGTGGCCCATTACTCCACCATAATGTTTGTAACCGTTGGATGGTTTAAGCGTGGTAATAATGGATAAAATAAATATCCCGCCAATATGCTTTTTGACTTTAATTATTTTGACCGAGTAACGTTCCCTCCAAAAGCAAGGTATCCCTCGATGCGGGGTGGGCTCGGCGGTCTGGCGATAATGTGCTTCGACGGTTCTTTGGTATACTTGGTTTGATGAATGAAGATTCCATCCTTTATTTGTTTGACTTGCAATCCCAAAAAGTAGTTCATTTCTCCCATCATACTCATTTGGAATTTACTTTTCATTAGATTTGCAAACTTTTCACAAAGTAAATCATTTTCGAGCCAAAAATTATGTCATCAACATAAATTTGTACCGGCGAGGGTGTTGTCCCTTCACGATTCGAAGAGAGTCTTGTCAATGGTCCCTTTTGTAAAACCATTGTCCACCAAGAATTGAGATAGAGTCTCATACCATGCTCTTGGTGCTGTTTCAATCCATAAAGTGCTTTGTTGAGTCTATACACTTTATCTTCTTGATCTTTAACTTCAAATCCGGGAGGTTCTTGAACATACACTTCCTCCTCTAGGATACCATTCAAAAATGCACTCTTGACATCCATTTGATATACTTTGAAGTTCTTATATGCGGCATGTGCCAAGAATAATCGATAGCTTCCAATCTTGCAACGGGTGCATAAGTTTCATCAAAATCTATTCCTTCCTTGAGAATAGCCTTTTGCAACTAGTCGGCCTTATTTCTTACAATGGTACCGATTCATCAAGTTTATTTCGTATACCCACTTAGTACCAATGATATTTGCATGAGTGGCCTTTCAACTAGTGTCCAAACTTGATTTCTTTCAAATTCATTTAATTCTTCTGCATGGCAATTATCCAATCTGGATCGAAATTGCTTCTTCAACAACTTTAGGTTCCATTTGAGATAGAAAACAAGTAAACATAGCTTCCGGTTGTCTTCTAGTCCTCACACCTTGCTTTGTACATTGCCAATAACTTGTTCGGCGGGGTGATTCCTTAACCATTGTGGATTTTGGTTATTTTGATTTTCGGGAATATCATCTTCGGTAGGGTCTGCTTGTAGTTTCTTCTACGGGGGTCGGCGGATCCTTGAATTGCTTCGGTTGTTGCATCGGTAACATTGTCGGCGGGGTGTTCGGCGGGGGCGATATCGAAACTTTTAGGTCATTGAATCTTTCCAAAACTTCAACACAATCTGGATCGGTGATTTGTTGACTTTCGACGAGTTCACACTCTTTATCTTCCATACCGTAAACTTAGGTTCATCAAACACAACATTGATTGTTTCTTCATGTTTCGGTGTTCTTTTGTTCGGTACCACGAATGCTCTGTTTGGCGAAGAATATCCTAAGAAAATTCCTTCATCGATTTTGGTTGGAAAGTTTTCAAATGAACTTTATGATTTAGAATAAAACATTTGCTTCCAAATGGGTGGAAATAGGATATATTAGGTATCCTTCCATTCCGGATCTCATAAGGTGTCTTCGGCGGCTTCTTGTTTACTTGATGTTCTATTTTGTGTATAGCATCTTGTATTCTTGCTTGACCCAATATCTTTCGGGTAGCAAAGCTTCACGGATCATTGTTCTTCCCGCTGCTTCCTTTAATGTCCTGTTTCTTCTTTCGGCAACCCCATTTCTTTGAGGTGTACCAACGACGACAAGTTGATGAAGTACACCATTACGTTCACGATATTCTCTTATAACTTTGTTGAGAAATTCGGTACCACGATCGATCTAATCTTTATGACTGTTAGACTTTTCTCATTTTGTAATCTTTTCAAAAGACTAGGTAAGCTTTGGAGAGTCTCACTTTTCTTGTTCATGAATATCACCCAAGTGTATCTAGAAAAATCATCCACAACCACTAAGGTGTATTTCTTCCTGTCACACTTGTTGGAGTTATTGGTCCAAAAAGATCCATGTGCATAAGCTCCAACACTCTGTTAGTTGATTGTTTAGTCTTTGACTTGAAACTTGACTTTATCTGTTTACCTTGTGACATGCATCACGGATAGCATCCTTCTTGAATGTAATCTCGGGTAAACCAACCACTAACTTCTTCTTCACTAGCGATTAATATCATCAAAATTTAGATGATTTAACTTCTTGTGCCATAACCAATTGAGTTCGGATTTGGTATGCACAATCGAGCGAGTTTCTGGGCTGAGTAGACCAATCCACAACATACATGTTCTGTTGCCTTCTACCAAGCAAGTACAACTTGATCACCTCTTTCACTAATGACAATACGGTTGTTTTTGTCAAAAGTGACCTTGTATCCCATATCACGAAATTGTCCGGTGCTCGGCAAGTTGTAATCCGGTCCTTCCACATATGCAACATTCTTGATTGTAAGTCCATTTCGATAAGTGTGCCATATCCTCTTGTATAACCGGTGTATTTTTGTTGCCAAAATTCACCCTTGGACCATCTTTTGCCACAAAATTTGTAAGACAGTGCTTATTCTTTGTCATGTGTCCGGAACATCCTTTGTCAAAGTACCGGACACCCTACAAAACAAAGTTAATGCATTTTAGGTACCCAAACTTTGTTTGGGTCCATAGTGGTCGATGGCAAGCATGACCCTTGGTATGTTTCCATAAGGTCTTCTCCTAAATGTGTCATACTTTGGTTCATACTTTGGTTCATACATGTATTTCACACATCCATAAGTTCTAACGAGTAGGTTGTGTAGGAACCACATATGTTTTACGGCCTTTTGGTACATAATCTTGTTTGAAATGATTCTTGTTGTTAGAAACATTTGCATAGCCATAGATGTCTTTGTCTGTTAGGAGCGACCACAGTAATATGGAGTCTGCTTTGAGGTCTTATGTAAGTCCTCTGCTTGATTCCATTGTCTAGGTTTTACCACTAGCGGTATGGTTATCTTGTTGTTTCTAGCATTAGATGCGGGAATATTCCAATCATTATCGGCGGGGAACGATCTACCTTTCCCCCGAGATAAGTATCCCTTGAATGATCAACATTTTTGGATTTGGGATTCTTATTCTTGGAATATTTCTGTTTCTTTCCTTACGTGGTCCGGCGGACTTGGTAGCAGTGTACGCTATCGGCGAGCTTAGAAGGTACGACGATCCTATTTTTGGATTTATTCTTTTTACTAGGAGCCGTTGACTTCGAGACTTCGATTTTGCTTCTTTGAGGCGTTCTCATTTGGTTTTACTTGCTTCGGCGGCCTTGCTTGGGAGATGGATCTAGTGCGGGCACAAACTTAGGACCAATTACGGTACTAGGTTCGGTAACCTTCTTGGATCCACTCTTGTTAGATTCTTGAGTTCCAAATCCAAGCCCGATTCTATCTCCATAAGGCTTTCTGATTTGTATGCGGTATTGGAACAAGATGGTTCGAGCGGATTCGAGGCTGCTTGGATGTGCGACGGACTTATGCTTGATTCTGTCCAACATCTTTTTCCTTACCTTTGAAAACCCTTAATTCGGCTTTCAATCTTCCAACTTCTAACTCAAGAGCCTCTTTTTCGGCCTTCACAATCTCGCCCGATTGTATTATCCTCGATTGATTAAGGATGGCATCCAAAGTCTCATTGTTGTCGAATTTCTAGGATTTGAACCACGGGTTGATTCACAATCACTTCCGGCGGGAGTGTTTATAGATACGGTGTTGTATACCTCCTCGGTTTCATCCATGTTGGCCATCAAAGCATAATCCTCCATATCGGCAACTAGTCTTTGTGTCATCGACTCATTTCCTTTTTCGGATCCCACTTCATATCTGATTCATCTTCGGCAACCATAGCCTTCTTGCCATGTCTCCTTTGTTGACTTTTGGTCTTCGGTAGGTCCGGACAATCGAGTCTAAAATGTCCGGCTTCTTACGGTTGAAGCAAAGATAATCGGGTTCCTTGCCTTGTTTCAATTCGGGACAATCGGTCGAAGTGTCTGGTTTCTTGCAATGAAAGCATAGATAGTCATTATCTTTCTTTGGTTCTTCTTTCCTTCTCTCGGTAGGCCTCTTTGTGAAATTTCTTGTAGGGGCCTTTCCGGTCTTCATCATTCGATTTTCTTGCTCGGTAGGGCAATTTGCTCTTGCATCTCATCCGGCATGTCATCCTGTCCTCCCGATGTTTCTTCATGATGTGAAGCGACCAATGCGATGGTCTTTGGCTCTTCCTTTTCGATTTCGAGGCACTAACTTCTTGCTAAATTCATAGGCCTTAAGATCGAGAGAACAATTTGAAGGTGTCTTCCTCATACGACTTTCTCATTTCTTCAATTGCGGTCACCTTCATTTTCCAAACATCTCTTGCGGTAAAGCTTCCAAGATTTTGGTGTTTACTTCCTCTTTTGAATAACTTACACTCGGCGAGTAAGTTCATCCAAGATTGCATTGAATGCGGACTCCATTTGCTCAATGGTTTCATTAGGTAGCATTTTGAACTTTTGAAACCTTTTTACGCCACACTTGATTTTGTTCTTCTTTATTGCATCGGTGCCTTCACGGATTAAGTGAATCTTATCCCAAAGTTCCTTTGCGGTCTTGCAATCTTTGACTTTCATGTACATATTGCTATCCAAGGTTACGTAGATGATATCAATAGCAATGTTGTTGAGGTTTGCTCTTTTCTGTCTTCGCATTCCATTCTCTCTTTGGTTTAGGAATGTACTCGGTTCTGTCACCCACTTTATTCTTGCCTTTGTAATCTCCGGTGGTCCTTCGGTTAGTACATCCATCATCTCATCATGAGTAGCGACAAGATATGCACGCATTCGACGTTTATACTCATCAAATCTATCAAGAGAGCACATCAACATGGTTCTAGCATACTTGTGTGTTATCCATGATGCAAGTCTTGAAAATCGGTAACTTGAAAGAAAGTTTTAAAGAATTTTCACAAGCACAACAAGTAGGATTCCTTGAACGAAACCTTTGCTCCGATACCAATTGTTGGTCCCTTGAAAAGGCTTTAGTTAAGTTTAGAGGGGGGGGGGGGGGTGAATAAACTTAACAATTAAAACTTTGAAGTTAACAAATTACGCAACTTCGGCGGCTGCGATACTTCGATGTCTGCGAGACCTCGATAACTGGCGATAAACGATAGTCTGCGACGGTTCGATTTGCTTTGAATTTGTGCGGCGGAATAATATCAAAATTAAGCCTTGTTACTTGTTGTTAAATATGTTACTAAGTATTAGATACTCGGTAGTGTATGTGTGTGATTTCGGTTGCTAGATTCGACGAGTTGATATGAATAAAGACTAAGTGCGAAAAATAAATGCGGTAAGTAAGTAGAGAGATTTTTATAGTGGTTCCGGGTGATGTAATCCTGTACGTCCACTCTTCTCCTGTGATGTTGGAGGAAATTCACTAGTAATCTTTGAGTTATCTGTTACAAAGAATCCTAGGTTGCTTGTCCTTCACCAATAACTATGGCTTCACAAACTGAAAACTAAGAACAGGTAGGATTCTTTGCTCTGAGTCTTCCACTTGGTCCTTGAAGGGTAGAATTGCCTCTTCACCGGCTTCACCACAAACCAACGATCTTTCACACCTAACGGATGCTTCACTTGTCTTCGACGGGTTCTTTATAAAATAAAGAATGAATCAAATAAATGATTCGGTTACGGCGACTTGATTAGGATGATATAATCGACGGCTTGCGGTCTTCAAGTGTGTATGCTTGATGCGGCTTGAACACGAAATGCACTTGAAGAAAATAACTAGATCAGCAGCCTTAAGCTCAGTAAGTTCAGCAGGGTGTTTTTCAGCTCAGTGTTATCACTTAAAGTTTATCCCAAAATTCATCTTCTTCTTCTTGAGTTGAAAGTCCTCTATTTATAGGTAGGAATGCATGTGACTTGAATTTGAAATTCAAATGTGACCGTTCCTTGTATTTGTCCCATCTGCACGCATTCATCACTATTCATAGGGGCGACACTTCGTCGGGATTACTTTTTGACAAGCAAGATCTGTCCACCCCTTTGACTTGTATCCAATGGATAAAAATATGGATCATCCCAACGTCTTTTTAATCTCGGCCTTTGATTTGCTTGATAAGTCGAGAGGTAGTTGGGCATTCTTATCCATGTAACTTCCCAATAATCTTGAATTGATCGAGGTATATATCGGCGGGTTCATCGATCTGTGTGTAAAACCAATCGATCTGCGAACATCATATTTTTGTCCGTAAAATATAATGTAGTGAATCTTTTTATCCAACTTTTGTATGTGAAGTTAGATTACATCATTTAAAGTATAACCAAGTTCCAAACATCATCCAACTTGTGGAACTTAGACCTTCTACACAAGGTATATGTAATCAGTTTAGGTCATCACAGACTTGCCTAAATTCTGATTCCATATCCTTGACATTAAATACTAAGTTTGATCCCTTAGCCTTCATTAACTGAGTTTGAACCCTCAGCCTTCAGTCTTCAGTCTTCAGCAGGTTCTAGACCAGTCTACTGACCTATCTACCCTACTGACCTAGATCAGTCTGCTGATAAACAATCAGCAGCCATTTACAGTGCTTGTTTGATCAAACCTATTTATGAATCAAACTCTAATAAACCTATACATTTTATCTAGACATCTTTTTGCCTTTGCACTATAACAGCTAGTATGGCACTCATCATCAAAACTAAGAAATAAGTCCAACAATAACGAGTGGACATCGCCGGAAATTTGTGTTTTCCCTTTATAACGAGTAGAAATTTGTGTTTTTTCTTTGGTAACGAGTTCGAATTCATGTTTTCTTCATATTAACGAGTTCAAATTCGTCTTTTTCTCTGGTAACGAGTTGTCCTTGAAGAAAAAAAGGTTTTTTCTCTGATAACGAGTGGACTTCGCCGGAAATTTGTGTTTTTCCCATTATAACGAGTAGAAATTTGTGTTTTATCTTTGGTATCGAGTTCGAATTCATGTTTTCTTCATATTAACGAGTTCAAATTCGTGTTTTTCTCTCGGTAACGAGTTGTCCTTGTAGAAAAAAAGGTTTTTCTCTCGATAACGAGTGGACATCGCCGGAAATTTGTGTTTTCCTTTATAACGAGTAGAAATTTGTGTTTTATCTTTGGTGACGAGTTCGAATTCATGTTTTCTTCATATTAACGAGTTCAAATTCATGTTTTTCTCTCGGTGACGAGTTGTCCTTGAAGAAAAAAAGGTTTTTTCTCGATAACGAGTGGACATCGCCGGAAATTTGTGTTTTCCCTTTATAACGAGTAGAAATTTGTGTTTTATCTTTGGTAACGAGTTCGAATTCATGTTTTCTTCATATTAACGAGTTCAAATTCGTGTTTATCTCTCGGTAACGAGTTGTCCTTGAAGAAAAAAAGGTTTTTTCTCGATAACGAGTGGACATCGCCGGAAATTTGTGTTTTCCCTTTATAACGAGTAGAAATTTGTGTTTTATCTTTGGTAACGAGATCGAATTCATGTTTTCTTCATATTAACGAGTTCAAATTCGTGTATTTCTCTGGTAACGAGTTGTCCTTGAAGAAAAAAAGGTTTGTTCTCTAATAACGAGTGGACATCGCCGGAAATTTGTGTTTTCCCATTATAACGAGTAGAAATTTGTGTTTTTCCTTTGGTAACGAGTTCGAATTCATGTTTTCTTCATATTAACGTGGTCAAATTCGTGTTTTTCTCTGGTAACGAGTTGTCCTTGAAGAAAAAAAGGTTTTTTCTCTGATAACGAGTGGACATCGCCGGAAATTTGTGTTTTTCCCATTATAACGAGTAGAAATTTGTGTTTTATCTTTGGTAACGAGTTCGAATTCATGTTTTCTTCATATTAACGAGTTCAAATTCGTGTTTTTCTCTGGTAACGAGTTGTCCTTGAAGAAAAAAAAGGTTTCTTCTCTGATAACGAGTGGACATCGTCGGAAATTTGTGTTTTCCCTTTATAACGAGTAGAAATTTGTGTTTTATCTTTGGTAACGAGTTCGAATTCATGTTTTCTTCATATTAACGAGTTCAAATTCGTGTTTTTCTCTGGTAACGAGTTGTCCTTGAAGAAAAAAAGGTTTTTCTCGATAACGAGTGGACATCGCCGGAAATTTGTGTTTTCCCTTTATAACGAGTAGAAATTTGTGTTTTTTCTTTGGTAACGAGTTCGAATTCATGTTTTCTTCATATTAACGAGTTCAAATTCGTTTTTTTCTCTGGTAACAAGTTGTCCTTGAAGAAAAAAAGGTTTTTTCTCTGATAACGAGTGGACATCGCCGGAAATTTGTGTTTTCCCTTTATAACGAGTTGAAATTTGTGTTTTATCTTTGGTAACGAGTTCAAATTCATGTTTTCTTCATATTAACGAGTTCAAATTCGTGTTTTTCTCTGGTAACGAGTTGTCCTTGAAGAAAAAAAGGTTTTTTCTCTGATAACAAGTGGACATCGCCGGAAATTTGTGTTTTCCCTTTATAACGAGTAGAAATTTGTGTTTTTTCTTTGGTAACGAGTTCGAATTCATGTTTTCTTCATATTAACGAGTTCAAATTCGTGTTTTTCTCTGGTAACGAGTTGTCCTTGAAGAAAAAACGGTTTTTTCTCGATAACGAGTGGACATCGCCGGAAATTTGTGTTTTCCCTTTATAACGAGTAGAAATTTGTGTTTTATCTTTGGTAACGAGTTCGAATTCATGTTTTCTTCATATTAACGAGTTCAAATTCGTGTTTTTATCTCGGTAACGAGTTGTCCTTGAAGAAAAAAAGGTTTTTTCTCTGATAACGAGGGGACATCGCCTGAAATTTGTGTTTTCCCTTTATAACGAGTAGAAATTTGTGTTTTATCTTTGGTGACGAGTTCGAATTCATGTTTTCTTCATATTAACGAGGTCAAATTCGTGTTTTTCTCTGGTAACGAGTTGTCCTTGAAGAAAAAAAGGTTTTTTCTCTCGATAACGAGTGGACATCGCCGGAAATTTGTGTTTTCCCTTTATAACGAGTAGAAATTTGTGTTTTATCTTTGGTGACGAGTTCGAATTCATGTTTTCTTCATATTAACGAGTTCAAATTCGTGTTTTTCTCTCGGTAACGAGTTGTCCTTGAAGAAAAAAAGGTTTTTTCTCTCCGATAACGAGTGGACATCGCCGGAAATTTGTGTTTTCCCTTTATAACGAGTAGAAATTTGTGTTTTTTCTTTGGTAACGAGTTCGAATTCATGTTTTCTTCATATTAACGAGTTCAAATTCGTGTTTTTCTCTGGTAACGAGTTGTCCTTGAACAAAAAAAGGTTTTTTCTTTGATAACGAGTGGACATCGCCGGAAATTTGTGTTTTCCCTTTATAACGAGTAGAAATTTGTGTTTTTTCTTTGGTAACGAGTTCGAATTCATGTTTTCTTCATATTAACGAGTTCAAATTCGTGTTTTTCTCTGGTAACGAGTTGTCCTTGAAGAAAAAAAGGTTTTTTCTCTGATAACGAGTGGACTTCGCCGGAAATTTGTGTTTTTCCCATTATAACGAGTAGAAATTTGTGTTTTATCTTTGGTATCGAGTTCGAATTCATGTTTTCTTCATATTAACGAGTTCAAATTCGTGTTTTTCTCTGGTAACGAGTTGTCCTTGTAGAAAAAAAGGTTTTTTCTCTGATAACGAGTGGACATCGCCGGAAATTTGTGTTTTCCCTTTATAACGAGTAGAAATTTGTGTTTTATCTTTGGTGACGAGTTCGAATTCATGTTTTCTTCATATTAACGAGTTCAAATTCATGTTTTTCTCTGGTGACGAGTTGTCCTTGAAGAAAAAAAGGTTTTTTCTCTGATAACGAGTGGACATCGCCGGAAATTTGTGTTTTCCCTTTATAACGAGTAGAAATTTGTGTTTTATCTTTGGTAACGAGTTCGAATTCATGTTTTCTTCATATTAACGAGTTCAAATTCGTGTTTATCTCTGGTAACGAGTTGTCCTTGAAGAAAAAAAGGTTTTTTCTCTGATAACGAGTGGACATCGCCGGAAATTTGTGTTTTCCCTTTATAACGAGTAGAAATTTGTGTTTTATCTTTGGTAACGAGATCGAATTCATGTTTTCTTCATATTAACGAGTTCAAATTCGTGTATTTCTCTGGTAACGAGTTGTCCTTGAAGAAAAAAAGGTTTGTTCTCTAATAACGAGTGGACATCGCCGGAAATTTGTGTTTTCCCATTATAACGAGTAGAAATTTGTGTTTTTCCTTTGGTAACGAGTTCGAATTCATGTTTTCTTCATATTAACGTGGTCAAATTCGTGTTTTTCTCTGGTAACGAGTTGTCCTTGAAGAAAAAAAGGTTTTTTCTCTGATAACGAGTGGACATCGCCGGAAATTTGTGTTTTTCCCATTATAACGAGTAGAAATTTGTGTTTTATCTTTGGTAACGAGTTCGAATTCATGTTTTCTTCATATTAACGAGTTCAAATTCGTGTTTTTCTCTGGTAACGAGTTGTCCTTGAAGAAAAAAAAGGTTTCTTCTCGATAACGAGTGGACATCGTCGGAAATTTGTGTTTTCCCTTTATAACGAGTAGAAATTTGTGTTTTATCTTTGGTAACGAGTTCGAATTCATGTTTTCTTCATATTAACGAGTTCAAATTCGTGTTTTTCTCTCGGTAACGAGTTGTCCTTGAAGAAAAAAAGGTTTTTTCTCGATAACGAGTGGACATCGCCGGAAATTTGTGTTTTCCCTTTATAACGAGTAGAAATTTGTGTTTTTTCTTTGGTAACGAGTTCGAATTCATGTTTTCTTCATATTAACGAGTTCAAATTCGTTTTTTCTCTCGGTAACAAGTTGTCCTTGAAGAAAAAAAGGTTTTTTCTCTGATAACGAGTGGACATCGCCGGAAATTTGTGTTTTCCCTTTATAACGAGTTGAAATTTGTGTTTTATCTTTGGTAACGAGTTCAAATTCATGTTTTCTTCATATTAACGAGTTCAAATTCGTGTTTTTCTCTGGTAACGAGTTGTCCTTGAAGAAAAAAAGGTTTTTTCTCTGATAACGAGTGGACATCGCCGGAAATTTGTGTTTTCCCTTTATAACGAGTAGAAATTTGTGTTTTATCTTTGGTGACGAGTTCGAATTCATGTTTTCTTCATATTAACGAGTTCAAATTCGTGTTTTTCTCTGGTGACGAGTTGTCCTTGAAGAAAAAAAGGTTTTTTCTCTGATAACGAGTGGACATCGCCGGAAATTTGTGTTTTCCCTTTATAACCGAGTAGAAATTTGTGTTTTATCTTTGGTAACGAGTTCGAATTCATATTTTCTTCATATTAATGAGTTCAAATTCGTGTTTTTCTCTCGGTAACGAGTTGTCCTTGAACAAAAAAAGGTTTTTTCTCGATAACGAGTGGACATCGCCGGAAATTTGTGTTTTCCCTTTATAACGAGTAGAAATTTGTGTTTTTTCTTTGGTAACGAGTTCGAATTCATGTTTTCTTCATATTAACGAGTTCAAATTCGTGTTTTTCTCTCGGTAACGAGTTGTCCTTGAACAAAAAAAGGTTTTTTCTCTGATAACGAGTGGACATCGCCGGAAATTTGTGTTTTCCCTTTATAACGAGTAGAAATTTGTGTTTTTTCTTTGGTAACGAGTTCTAATTCATGTTTTCTTCATATTAACGAGTTCAAATTCGTGTTTTTCTCTGGTAACGAGTTGTCCTTGAAGAAAAAAAGGTTTTTTCTCTGATAACGAGTGGACATCGCCGGAAATTTGTGTTTTTCCCATTATAACGAGTAGAAATTTGTGTTTTATCTTTGGTAACGAGTTCGAATTCATGTTTTCTTCATATTAACGAGTTCAAATTCGTGTTTTTCTCTGGTGACGAGTTGTCCTTGAAGAAAAAAAGGTTTTTTCTCTAATAACGAGTGGACATCGCCGGAAATTTGTGTTTTCCCTTTATAACGAGTAGAAATTTGTGTTTTATCTTTGGTAACGAGTTCGAATTCATGTTTTCTTCATATTAACGAGTTCAAATTCGTGTTTTTCTCTGGTAACGAGTTGTCCTTGAAGAGAAAAGGTTTTTTCTCTAATAACGAGTGGACATCGCCGGAAATTTGTGTTTTCCCTTTATAACGAGTAGAAATTTGTGTTTTATCTTTGGTAACGAGTTCGAATTCATGTTTTCTTCATATTAACGAGTTCAAATTCGTGTTTTTCTATGGTAACGAGTTGTCCTTGAAGAAAAAAATGTTTTTTCTCTGATAACGAGTGGACATCGCCGGAAATTTGTGTTTTCCCTTTATAACGTGTAGAAATTTGTGTTTTTTCTTTGGTAACGAGTTCGAATTCATGTTTTCTTAATATTAACGAGTTCAAATTCGTGTTTTTCTCTGGTAAAATGTTTTCCTTGAAGAAAAAAAGGTTTTTTCTCTGATAACGAGTGGACATCGCCGGAAATTTGTGTTTTCCCTTTATAACGAGTAGAAATTTGTGTTTTATCTTTGGTAACGAGTTCGAATTCATGTTTTCTTCATATTAAAGAGTTCAAATTCGTGTTTTTCTCGGGTAACGAGTTGTCCTTGAAGAAAAAAAGGTTTTTTCTCTGATAACGAGTGGACATCGCCGGAAATTTGTGTTTTCCCTTTATAACGAGTAGAAATTTGTGTTTTATCTTTGGTAACGAGTTCGAATTCATGTTTTCTTCATATTAACGAATTCAAATTCGTGTTTTTCTCTCGTAACGAGTTGTCCTTGAAGAAAAAAAGGTTTTTTCTCTGATAACGAGTGGACATCGCCGGAAATTTGTGTTTTCACTTTATAACGAGTAGAAATTTGTGTTTTATCTTTGGTAACGAGTTCGAATTCATGTTTTCTTCATATTAACGAGTTCAAATTCGTGTTTTTCTCTGGTAACGAGTTGTCCTTGAAGAAAAAAAGGTTTTTTCTATGATAACGAGCGGACATCGCCGGAAATTTGTGTTTTCCCTTTATAACGAGTAGAAATTTGTGTTTTATCTTTGGTGACGAGTTCGAATTCATGTTTTCTTCATATTAACGAGTTCAAATTCATGTTTTTCTCTGGTAACGAGTTGTCCTTGAAGAAAAAAAGGTTTTTTCTCGATAACGAGTGGACATCGCCGGAAATTTGTGTTTTCCCTTTATAACGAGTAGAAATTTGTGTTTTTTCTTTGGTAACGAGTTCGAATTCATGTTTTCTTCATATTAACGAGTTCAAATTAATGTTTTTCTCTGGTAACGAGTTGTCCTTGAAGAAAAAAAAGGTTTTTTCTCTGATAACGAGTGGACATCGCCGGAAATTTGTGTTTTTCCTTTATAACGAGTAGAAATTTGTGTATTTTCTTTGGTAACGAGTTTGAATTCCTGTTTTCTTCATATTAACGAGTTCAAATTCATGTTTTTCTCTGGTAACGAGTTGTCCTTGAAGAAAAAAAGGTTTTTTCTCTGATAACGTGTGGACATCGCCGGAAATTTGTGTTTTCCCTTTATAACGAGTAGAAATTTGTGTTTTATCTTTGGTATCGAGTTCGAATTCATGTTTTCTTCATATTAACGAGTTCAAATTCGTGTTTTTCTCTGGTAACGAGTAGTCCTTGAAGAAAAAAAGGTTTTTTCTCGATAACGAGTGGACATCGCCGGAAATTTGTGTTTTCCCTTTATAACGAGTAGAAATTTGTGTTTTATCTTTGGTATCGAGTTCGAATTCATGTTTTCTTCATATTAACAAGTTCAAATTCGTGTTTTTCTCTGGTAACGAGTAGTCCTTGAAGAAAAAAAGGTTTTTTCTCTGATAACGAGTGGACATCGCCGGAAATTTGTGTTTTCCCTTTATAACGAGTAGAAATTTGTGTTTTATCTTTGGTATCGAGTTCGAATTCATGTTTTCTTCATATTAACGAGTTCAAATTCGTGTTTTTCTCTGGTAACGAGTTGTCCTTGAAGAAAAAAAAGTTTTTTTCTCTCGATAACGAGTGGACATCGCCGGAAATTTGTGTTTTCCCTTTATAACGAGTAGAAATTTGTGTTTTATCTTTGGTAACGAGTTCGAATTCATGTTTTCTTCATATTAACGAGTTCAAATTCGTGTTTTTCTCTCGGTAACGAGTTGTCCTTGAAGAGAAAAAGGTTTTTCCTCTGATAACGAGTGGACATCGCCGGAAATTTGTGTTTTCCCTTTATAACGAGTAGAAATTTGTGTTTTATCTTTGGTAACGAGTTCGAATTCATGTTTTCTTCATATTAACGAGTTCAAATTCGTGTTTTTCTCTCGGTAACGAGTTGTCCTTGAAGAAAAAAAGGTTTTTTCTCGATAACGAGTGGACATCGCCGGAAATTTGTGTTTTCCCTTTATAACGTGTAGAAATTTGTGTTTTTTCTTTGGTAACGAGTTCGAATTCATGTTTTCTTAATATTAACGAGTTCAAATTCGTGTTTTTCTCTCGGTAACAAGTTGTCCTTGAAGAAAAAAGGTTTTTTCTCTCGATAACGAGTGGACATCGCCGGAAATTTGTGTTTTCCCTTTATAACGAGTAGAAATTTGTGTTTTATCTTTGGTAACGAGTTCGAATTCATGTTTTCTTCATATTAACGAGTTCAAATTCGTGTTTTTCTCTCGGTAACGAGTTGTCCTTGAAGAAAAAAAGGTTTTTTCTCTCGATAACGAGTGGACATCGCCGTAAATTTGTGTTTTCCCTTTATAACGAGTAGAAATTTGTGTTTTATCTTTGGTAACGAGTTCGAATTCATGTTTTCTTCATATTAACGAATTCAAATTCGTGTTTTTCTCTAGTAACGAGTTGTCCTTGAAGAAAAAAAGGTTTTTTCTCTGATAACGAGTGGACATCGCCGGAAATTTGTGTTTTCCCTTTATAACGAGTAGAAATTTGTGTTTTATCTTTGGTAACGAGTTCGAATTCATGTTTTCTTCATATTAACGAGTTCAAATTCGTGTTTTTCTCTGGTAACGAGTTTTCCTTGAAGAAAAAAGGTTTTTTCTCTGATAACGAGTGGACATCGCCGGAAATTTGTGTTTTCACTTTATAACGAGTAGAAATTTGTGTTTTATCTTTGGTAACGAGTTCGAATTCATGTTTTCTTCATATTAACGAGTTCAAATTCGTGTTTTTCTCTCGGTAACGAGTTGTCCTTGAAGAAAAAAAGGTTTTTTCTATGATAACGAGTGGACATCGCCGGAAATTTGTGTTTTCCCTTTATAACGAGTAGAAATTTGTGTTTTATCTTTGGTAACGAGTTCGAATTCATGTTTTCTTCATATTAACGAGTTCAAATTCGTGTTTTTCTCTCGGTAACGAGTTGTCCTTGAAGAAAAAAAAGGTTTTTTCTCTGATAACAAGTGGACATCGCCGGAAATTTGTGTTTTCCCTTTATAACGAGTAGAAATTTGTGTTTTATCTTTGGTAACGAGTTCGAATTCATGTTTTCTTCATATTAACGAGTTCAAATTCGTGTTTTTCTCTCGGTAACGAGTTGTCCTTGAAGAAAAAAAGTTTTTTTCGCTGATAACGAGTGGACATCGCCGGAAATTTGTGTTTTCCCTTTATAACGAGTAGAAATTTGTGTTTTATCTTTGGTAACGAGTTCGAATTCATGTTTTCTTCATATTAACGAGTTCAAATTCGTGTTTTTCTCTCGGTAACGAGTTGTCCTTGAAGAAAAAAAGGTTTTTTCTATGATAACGAGTGGACATCGCCGGAAATTTGTGTTTTCCCTTTATAACGAGTAGAAATTTGTGTTTTATCTTTGGTAACGAGTTCGAATTCATGTTTTCTTCATATTAACGAGTTCAAATTCGTGTTTTTCTCTCGGTAACGAGTTGTCCTTGAAGAAAAAAAGGTTTTTTCTCTCGATAACGAGTGGACATCGCCGTAAATTTGTGTTTTCCCTTTATAACGAGTAGAAATTTGTGTTTTATCTTTGGTATCGAGTTCGAATTCATGTTTTCTTCATATTAACAAGTTCAAATTCGTGTTTTTCTCTCGGTAACGAGTAGTCCTTGAAGAAAAAAAGGTTTTTTCTCTCGATAACGAGTGGACATCGCCGGAAATTTGTGTTTTCCCTTTATAACGAGTAGAAATTTGTGTTTTATCTTTGGTATCGAGTTCGAATTCATGTTTTCTTCATATTAACGAGTTCAAATTCGTGTTTTTCTCTGGTAACGAGTTGTCCTTGAAGAAAAAAAAGTTTTTTTCTCTGATAACGAGTGGACATCGCCGGAAATTTGTGTTTTCCCTTTATAACGAGTAGAAATTTGTGTTTTATCTTTGGTAACGAGTTCGAATTCATGTTTTCTTCATATTAACGAGTTCAAATTCGTGTTTTTCTCTGGTAACGAGTTGTCCTTGAAGAGAAAAAGGTTTTTCCTCTAATAACGAGTGGACATCGCCGGAAATTTGTGTTTTCCCTTTATAACGAGTAGAAATTTGTGTTTTATCTTTGGTAACGAGTTCGAATTCATGTTTTCTTCATATTAACGAGTTCAAATTCGTGTTTTTCTCTGGTAACGAGTTGTCCTTGAAGAAAAAAAGGTTTTTTCTCTGATAACGAGTGGACATCGCCGGAAATTTGTGTTTTCCCTTTATAACGTGTAGAAATTTGTGTTTTTTCTTTGGTAACGAGTTCGAATTCATGTTTTCTTAATATTAACGAGTTCAAATTCGTGTTTTTCTCTCGGTAACAAGTTGTCCTTGAAGAAAAAAAGGTTTTTTCTCGATAACGAGTGGACATCGCCGGAAATTTGTGTTTTCCCTTTATAACGAGTAGAAATTTGTGTTTTATCTTTGGTAACGAGTTCGAATTCATGTTTTCTTCATATTAACGAGTTCAAATTCGTGTTTTTCTCCGGTAACGAGTTGTCCTTGAAGAAAAAAAGGTTTTTTCTCTGATAACGAGTGGACATCGCCGGAAATTTGTGTTTTCCCTTTATAACGAGTAGAAATTTGTGTTTTATCTTTGGTAACGAGTTCGAATTCATGTTTTCTTCATATTAACGAATTCAAATTCGTGTTTTTCTCTAGTAACGAGTTGTCCTTGAAGAAAAAAAGGTTTTTTCTCTGATAACGAGTGGACATCGCCGGAAATTTGTGTTTTCCCTTTATAACGAGTAGAAATTTGTGTTTTATCTTTGGTAACGAGTTCGAATTCATGTTTTCTTCATATTAACGAGTTCAAATTCGTGTTTTTCTCTGGTAACGAGTTTTCCTTGAAGAAAAAAAGGTTTTTTCTCTGATAACGAGTGGACATCGCCGGAAATTTGTGTTTTCACTTTATAACGAGTAGAAATTTGTGTTTTATCTTTGGTAACGAGTTCGAATTCATGTTTTCTTCATATTAACGAGTTCAAATTCGTGTTTTTCTCTGGTAACGAGTTGTCCTTGAAGAAAAAAAGGTTTTTTCTATGATAACGAGTGGACATCGCCGGAAATTTGTGTTTTCCCTTTATAACGAGTAGAAATTTGTGTTTTATCTTTGGTAACGAGTTCGAATTCATGTTTTCTTCATATTAACGAGTTCAAATTCGTGTTTTTCTCTCGGTAACGAGTTGTCCTTGAAGAAAAAAAAGGTTTTTTCTCTCGATAACAAGTGGACATCGCCGGAAATTTGTGTTTTCCCTTTATAACGAGTAGAAATTTGTGTTTTATCTTTGGTAACGAGTTCGAATTCATGTTTTCTTCATATTAACGAGTTCAAATTCGTGTTTTTCTCTCGGTAACGAGTTGTCCTTGAAGAAAAAAAGTTTTTTTCTCTCGATAACGAGTGGACATCGCCGGAAATTTGTGTTTTCCCTTTATAACGAGTAGAAATTTGTGTTTTATCTTTGGTAACGAGTTCGAATTCATGTTTTCTTCATATTAACGAGTTCAAATTCGTGTTTTTCTCTGGGTAACAAGTTGTCCTTGAAGAGAAAAAGGTTTTTTCTCTAATAACGAGTGGACATCGCCGGAAATTTGTGTTTTCCCTTTATAACGAGTAGAAATTTGTGTTTTATCTTTGGTAACGAGTTCGAATTCATGTTTTCTTCATATTAACGAGTTCAAATTCGTGTTTTTCTCTGGTAACGAGTTGTCCTTGAAGAAAAAAAGGTTTTTTCTCTCGATAACGAGTGGACATCGCCGAAATTTGTGTTTTCCCTTTATAACGAGTAGAAATTTGTGTTTTATCTTTGGTAACGAGTTCGAATTCATGTTTTCTTCATATTAACGAATTCAAATTCGTGTTTTTCTCTAGTAACGAGTTGTCCTTGAAGAAAAAAAGGTTTTTTCTCGATAACGAGTGGACATCGCCGGAAATTTGTGTTTTCCCTTTATAACGAGTAGAAATTTGTGTTTTATCTTTGGTAACGAGTTCGAATTCATGTTTTCTTCATATTAACGAGTTCAAATTCGTGTTTTTCTCTCGGTAACGAGTTTTCCTTGAAGAAAAAAAGGTTTTTTCTCTCGATAACGAGTGGACATCGCCGGAAATTTGTGTTTTCACTTTATAACGAGTAGAAATTTGTGTTTTATCTTTGGTAACGAGTTCGAATTCATGTTTTCTTCATATTAACGAGTTCAAATTCGTGTTTTTCTCTCGGTAACGAGTTGTCCTTGAAGAAAAAAAGGTTTTTTCTATGATAACGAGTGGACATCGCCGGAAATTTGTGTTTTCCCTTTATAACGAGTAGAAATTTGTGTTTTATCTTTGGTAACGAGTTCGAATTCATGTTTTCTTCATATTAACGAGTTCAAATTCGTGTTTTTCTCTGGTAACGAGTTGTCCTTGAAGAAAAAAAAGGTTTTTTCTCTGATAACAAGTGGACATCGCCGGAAATTTGTGTTTTCCCTTTATAACGAGTAGAAATTTGTGTTTTATCTTTGGTAACGAGTTCGAATTCATGTTTTCTTCATATTAACGAGTTCAAATTCGTGTTTTTCTCTGGTAACGAGTTGTCCTTGAAGAAAAAAAGTTTTTTTCTCTCGATAACGAGTGGACATCGCCGGAAATTTGTGTTTTCCCTTTATAACGAGTAGAAATTTGTGTTTTATCTTTGGTAACGAGTTCGAATTCATGTTTTCTTCATATTAACGAGTTCAAATTCGTGTTTTTCTCTGGTAACAAGTTGTCCTTGAAGAGAAAAAGGTTTTTTCTCTAATAACGAGTGGACATCGCCGGAAATTTGTGTTTTCCCTTTATAACGAGTAGAAATTTGTGTTTTATCTTTGGTAACGAGTTCGAATTCATGTTTTCTTCATATTAATGAGTTCAAATTCGTGTTTTTCTCTGGTAACGAGTTGTCCTTGAAGAAAAAAAGGTTTTTTCTATGATAACGAGCGGACATCGCCGGAAATTTGTGTTTTCCCTTTATAACGAGTAGAAATTTGTGTTTTATCTTTGGTGACGAGTTCGAATTCATGTTTTCTTCATATTAACGAGGTCAAATTCGTGTTTTTCTCTGGTAACGAGTTGTCCTTGAAGAAAAAAAGGTTTTTTCTCTGATAACGAGTGGACATCGCCGGAAATTTGTGTTTTCCCTTTATAACGAGTAGAAATTTGTGTATTTTCTTTGGTAACGAGTTCGAATTCATGTTTTCTTAATATTAACGAGTTCAAATTCGTGTTTTTCTCTGGTAACAAGTTGTCCTTGAAGAAAAAAAGGTTTTTTCTCTCGATAACGAGTGGACATCGCCGGAAATTTGTGTTTTCCCTTTATAACGAGTAGAAATTTGTGTTTTATCTTTGGTAACGAGTTCGAATTCATGTTTTCTTCATATTCACGAGTTCAAATTCGTGTTTTTCTCTGGTAACGAGTTGTCCTTGAAGAAAAAAAGGTATTTTCTCTGATAACGAGTGGACATCGCCGGAAATTTGTGTTTTCCCTTTATAACGTGTAGAAATTTGTGTTTTTTCTTTGGTAACGAGTTCGAATTCATGTTTTCTTAATATTAACGAGTTCAAATTCGTGTTTTTCTCTGGTAACAAGTTGTCCTTGAAGAAAAAAAGGTTTTTTCTCTGATAACGAGTGGACATCGTCGGAAATTTGTGTTTTCCCTTTATAACGAGTAGAAATTTGTGTTTTATCTTTGGTATCGAGTTCGAATTCATGTTTTCTTCATATTAACGAGTTCAAATTCGTGTTTTTCTCTCGGTAACGAGTAGTCCTTGAAGAAAAAAAGTTTTTTCTCTCGATAACGAGTGGACATCGCCGGAAATTTGTGTTTTCCTTTATAACGAGTAGAAATTTGTGTTTTATCTTTGGTAACGAGTTCGAATTCATGTTTTCTTCATATTAACGAGTTCAAATTCGTGTTTTTCTCTCGGTAACGAGTTGTCCTTGAAGAAAAAAAGGTTTTTTCTCTCGATAACGAGTGGACATCGCCGGAAATTTGTGTTTTCCCTTTATAACGAGTAGAAATTTGTGTTTTTTCTTTGGTAACGAGTTCGAATTCATGTTTTCTTCATATTAACGAGTTCAAATTCATGTTTTTCTCTGGTAACGAGTTGTCCTTGAAGAAAAAAAAGGTTTTTTCTCTGATAACGAGTGGACATCGCCGGAAATTTGTGTTTTCCCTTTATAACGAGTAGAAATTTGTGTATTTTCTTTGGTAACGAGTTCGAATTCATGTTTTCTTCATATTAACGAGTTCAAATTCATGTTTTTCTCTGGTAACGAGTTGTCCTTGAAGAAAAAAGGTTTTTTCTCTCATAACGAGTGGACATCGCCGGAAATTTGTGTTTTCCCTTTATAACGAGTAGAAATTTGTGTTTTATCTTTGGTATCGAGTTCGAATTCATGTTTTCTTCATATTAACGAGTTCAAATTCGTGTTTTTCTCTGGTAACGAGTAGTCCTTGAAGAAAAAAAGGTTTTTTCTCGATAACGAGTGGACATCGCCGGAAATTTGTGTTTTCCCTTTATAACGAGTAGAAATTTGTGTTTTATCTTTGGTAACGAGTTCTAATTCATGTTTTCTTCATATTAACGAGTTCAAATTCATGTTTTTCTCAGGTAACGAGTTGTCCTTGAAGAAAAAAAGGTTTTTTCTCTGATAACGAGTGGACATCGCCGGAAATTTGTGTTTTCCCTTTATAACGAGTGGAAATTTGTGTTTTATCTTTGGTAACGAGTTTGAATTCATGTTTTATTCATATTAACGAGTTCAAATTCGTGTTTTTCTCTGGTAACGAGTTGTCCTTGAAGAAAAAAAGTTTTTTTCTCTGATAACGAGTGGACATCGCCGGAAATTTGTGTTTTTCCTTTACAACGAGTAGAAATTTGTGTTTTATCTTTTGCTAACGAGTTCGAATTCATGTTTTCTTCATATTAACGAGTTCAAATTCGTGTTTTTCTCTGGTAACGAGTTGTCCTTGAAGAGAAAAAGGTTTTTTCTCTAATAACGAGTGGACATCGCCGGAAATTTGTGTTTTCCCTTTATAACGAGTAGAAATTTGTGTTTTATCTTTGGTAACGAGTTCGAATTCATGTTTTCTTCATATTAACGAGTTCAAATTCGTGTTTTTCTCTGGTAACGAGTTGTCCTTGAAGAAAAAAAGGTTTTTTCTATGATAACGAGCGGACATCGCCGGAAATTTGTGTTTTCCCTTTATAACGAGTAGAAATTTGTGTTTTATCTTTGGTGACGAGTTCGAATTCATGTTTTCTTCATATTAACGAGGTCAAATTCGTGTTTTTCTCTGGTAACGAGTTGTCCTTGAAGAAAAAAAAGGTTTTTTCTCTGATAACGAGTGGACATCGCCGGAAATTTGTGTTTTCCCTTTATAACGAGTAGAAATTTGTGTATTTTCTTTGGTAACGAGTTCGAATTCATGTTTTCTTCATATTAACGAGTTCAAATTCGTGTTTTTCTCTGGTAACGAGTTGTCCTTGAAGAAAAAAAGGTTTTTTCTCTGATAACGAGTGGACATCGCCGGAAATTTGTGTTTTCCCTTTATAACGAGTAGAAATTTGTGTTTTATCTTTGGTAACGAGTTCGAATTCATGTTTTCTTCATATTAACGATTTCAAATTCGTGTTTTTCTCTGGTAACGAGTTGTCCTTGAAGAAAAAAAGGTTTTTTCTCTCGATAACGAGTGGACATCGCCGGAAATTTGTGTGTTCCCTTTATAACGAGTAGAAATTTGTGTTTTATGTTTGGTAACGAGTTCGAATTCATGTTTTCTTCATATTAACGAGTTCAAATTCGTTTTTTCTCTCGGTAACGAGTTGTCCTTGAAGAAAAAAAGGTTTTTTCTCTGATAACGAGTGGACATCGCCGGAAATTTGTGTTTTCACTTTATAACGAGTAGAAATTTGTGTTTTATCTTTGGTAACGAGTTCGAATTCATGTTTTCTTCATATTAACGAGTTCAAATTCGTGTTTTTCTCTGGTAACGAGTTGTCCTTGAAGAAAAAAAAGGTTTTTTCTATGATAACGAGCGGACATCGCCGGAAATTTGTGTTTTCCCTTTATAACGAGTAGTTATTTGTGTTTTATCTTTGGTGACGCGTTTGAATTCATGTTTTCGTCATATTAACGAGTTCAAATTCATGTTTTTCTCTCGGTAACGAGTTGTCCTTGAAGAAGAAAAAAGGTTTTTTCTCTGATAACGAGTGGACATCGCCGGAAATTTGTGTTTTCCCTTTATAACGAGTAGAAATTTCTGTTTTTTCTTTGGTAATGAGTTCGAATTCATGTTTTCTTCATATTAACGAGTTCAAATTCATGTTTTTCTCTGGTAACGAGTTGTCCTTGAAGAAAAAAAGGTTTTTTCTCTGATAACGAGTGGACATCGCCGGAAATTTGTGTTTTCCCTTTATAACGAGTAGAAATTTGTTTTTTATCTTTGGTAACGAGTTCGAATTCATGTTTTCTTCATATTAACGAGTTCAAATTCGTGTTTTTCTCTGGTAACGAGTTGTCCTTGAAGAAAAAAAGGTTTTTTCTATGATAACGAGCGGACATCGCCGGAAATTTGTGTTTTCCCTTTATAACGAGTAGTTATTTGTGTTTTATCTTTGGTGACGCGTTTGAATTCATGTTTTCGTCATATTAACGAGTTCAAATTCATGTTTTTCTCTGGTAACGAGTTGTCCTTGAAGAAAAAAAGGTTTTTTCTCTGATAACGAGTGGACATCGCCGGAAATTTGTGTTTTCCCTTTATAACGAGTAGAAATTTCTGTTTTTTCTTTGGTAATGAGTTCGAATTCATGTTTTCTTCATATTAACGAGTTCAAATTCATGTTTTTCTCTCGGTAACGAGTTGTCCTTGAAGAAAAAAGGTTTTTTCTCTGATAACGAGTGGACATCGCCGGAAATTTGTGTTTTCCCTTTATAACGAGTAGAAATTTGTGTTTTATCTTTGGTATCGAGTTCGAATTCATGTTTTCTTCATATTAACGAGTTCAAATTCGTGTTTTTCTCTGGTAACGAGTAGTCCTTGAAGAAAAAAAGGTTTTTTCTCTAATAACGAGTGGACATCGCCGGAAATTTGTGTTTTCCCTTTATAACAAGTAGAAATTTGTGTTTTATCTTTGGTAACGAGTTCGAATTCATGTTTTCTTCATATTAACGAGTTCAAATTCATGTTTTTCTCGTGTAACGAGTTGTCCTTGAAGAAAAAAAGGTTTTTTCTCTGATAGCGAGTGGACATCGCCGGAAATTTGTGTTTTCCCTTTATAACGAGTGGAAATTTGTGTTTTATCTTTGGTAACGAGTTCGAATTCATGTTTTCTTCATATTAACGAGTTCAAATTTGTGTTTTTCTCTGGTAACAAGTTGTCCTTGAAGAAAAAAAGTTTTTTCTCTCGATAACGAGTGGACATCGCCGGAAATTTGTGTTTTCCTTTATAACGAGTAGAAATTTGTGTTTTATCTTTGGTATCGAGTTGGAATTCATGTTTTCTTCATATTAACGAGTTCAAATTCGTGTTTTTCTCTGGTAACGAGTAGTCCTTGAAGAAAAAAAGGTTTTTTCTCTGATAACGAGTGGACATCGCCGGAAATTTTTGTTTTCCCTTTATAACGAGTAGAAATTTGTGTTTTATCTTTGGTAACGAGTTCGAATTCATTTTTTCTTCATATTAACGAGTTCAAATTCATGTTTTTCTAAGGTAACGAGTTGTCCTTGAAGAAAAAAAGGTTTTTTCTCTGATAACGAGTGGACATCGCCGGAAATTTGTGTTTTCCCTTTATAACGAGTGGAAATTTGTGTTTTATCTTTGGTAACGAGTTCGAATTCATGTTTTCTTCATATTAACGAGTTCAAATTCGTTTTTTTCTCTGGTAACGAGTTGTCCTTGAAGAAAAAAGTTTTTTTCTCTGATAACGAGTGGACATCGCCGGAAATTTGTGTTTTCCCTTTATAACGAGTAGAAATTTGTGTTTTATCTTTGGTAACGAGTTCGAATTCATGTTTTCTTCATATTAACGAGTTCAAATTCGTGTTTTTCTCTGGTAACGAGTTGTCCTTGAAGAGAAAAAGGTTTTTTCTCTAATAACGAGTGGTCATCGCCGGAAATTTGTGTTTTCCCTTTATAACGAGTAGAAATTTGGGTTTTATCTTTGGTAACGAGTTCGAATTCATGTTTTCTTCATATTAACGAGTTCAAATTCGTGTTTTTCTCTGGTAACGAGTTGTCCTTGAAGAAAAAAAGGTTTTTTCTCTGATAACGAGTGGACATCGCCGGAAATTTGTGTTTTCCCTTTATAACGTGTAGAAATTTGTGTTTTTTCTTTGGTAACGAGTTCGAATTCATGTTTTCTTAATATTAACGAGTTCAAATTCGTGTTTTTCTCGGGTAACAAGTTGTCCTTGAAGAAAAAAAGGTTTTTTCTCTGATAACGAGTGGACATCGCCGGAAATTTGTGTTTTCCCTTTATAACGAGTAGAAATTTGTGTTTTATCTTTGGTAACGAGTTCGAATTCATGTTTTCTTCATATTAACGAGTTCAAATTCGTGTTTTTCTCTGGTAACGAGTTGTCCTTGAAGAAAAAAAGGTTTTTTCTCTGATAACGAGTGGACATCGCCGGAAATTTGTGTTTTCCCTTTATAACGAGTAGAAATTTGTGTTTTTATCTTTGGTAACGAGTTCGAATTCATGTTTTCTTCATATTAACGAATTCAAATTCGTGTTTTTCTCTGGTAACGAGTTGTCCTTGAAGAAAAAAAGGTTTTTTCTCTGATAACGAGTGGACATCGCCGGAAATTTGTGTTTTCCCTTTATAACGAGTAGAAATTTGTGTTTTATCTTTGGCAACGAGTTGGAATTCATGTTTTCTTCATATTAACGAGTTCAAATTCTTGTTTTTCTCTGGTAACGAGTTGTCCTTGAAGAAAAAAAGGTTTTTTCTCTGATAACGAGTGGACATCGCCGGAAATTTGTGTTTTCACTTTATAACGAGTAGAAATTTGTGTTTTATCTTTGGTAACGAGTTCGAATTCATGTTTTCTTCATATTAACGAGTTCAAATTCGTGTTTTTCTCTGGTAACGAGTTGTCCTTGAAGAAAAAAAGGTTTTTTCTATGATAACGAGCGGACATCGCCGGAAATTTGTGTTTTCCCTTTATAACGAGTAGAATTTTGTGTTTTATCTTTGGTGACGAGTTTGAATTCATGTTTTCTTCATATTAACGAGTTCAAATTCATGTTTTTCTCTGGTAACGAGTTGTCAATGAAGAAAAAATGGTTTTTTCTCTGATAACGAGTGGACATCGCCGGAAATTTGTGTTTTCCCTTTATAACGAGTAGAAATTTGTGTTTTATCTTTGGTATCGAGTTCGAATTCATGTTTTCTTCATATTAACGAGTTCAAATTCGTGTTTTTCTCTGGTAACAAGTAGTCCTTGAAGAAAAAAGGTTTTTTCTCTGATAACGAGTGGACATCGCCGGAAATTTGTGTTTTCCCTTTATAACGAGTAGAAATTTGTGTTTTATCTTTGGTAACGAGTTCGAATTCATGTTTTCTTCATATTAACGAGTTCAAATTTGTGTTTTTCTCTGGTAACGAGTTGTCCTTGAAGAAAAAAAGGTTTTTTCTATGATAACGAGCGGACATCGCCGGAAATTTGTGTTTTCCCTATATAACGAGTAGAAATTTGTGTTTTATCTTTGGTGACGAGTTCGAATTCATGTTTTCTTCATATTAACGAGTTCAAATTCATGTTTTTCTCTGGTAACGAGTTGTCCTTGAAGAAAAAAGGTTTTTTCTCTCGATAACGAGTGGACATCGCCGGAAATTTGTGTTTTCCCTTTATAACGAGTAGAAATTTGTGTTTTATCTTTGGTAACGAGTTCGAATTCATGTTTTCTTCATATTAACGAGTTCAAATTTGTGTTTTTCTCTCGGTAACGAGTTGTCCTTGAAGAAAAAAAGGTTTTTTCTATGATAACGAGCGGACATCGCCGGAAATTTTTGTTTTCCCTATATAACGAGTAGAAATTTGTGTTTTATCTTTGGTGACGAGTTCGAATTCATGTTTTCTTCATATTAACGAGTTCAAATTCATGTTTTTCTCTGGTAACGAGTTGTCCTTGAAGAAAAAAAGGTTTTTTCTCTGATAACGAGTGGACATCGCCGGAAATTTGTGTTTTCCCTTTATAACGAGTAGAAATTTGTGTTTTATCTTTGGTATCTAGTTCGAATTCATGTTTTCTTCATATTAACGAGTTCAAATTCGTGTTTTTCTCTCGGTAACGAGTAGTCCTTGAAGAAAAAAGGTTTTTTCTCTCGATAACGAGTGGACATCGCCGGAAATTTGTGTTTTCCCTTTATAACGAGTAGAAATTTTTGTTTTATCTTTGGTAACGAGTTCGAATTCATGTTTTCTTCATATTAACGAGTTCAAATTCATGTTTTTCTCGTGTAACGAGTTGTCCTTGAAGAAAAAAAGGTTTTTTCTCTGATAACGAGTGGACATCGCCGGAAATTTGTGTTTTCCCTTTATAACGAGTAGAAATTTGTGTTTTATCTTTGGTAACGAGTTCGAATTCATGTTTTCTTCATATTAACGAGTTCAAATTCGTGTTTTTCGCTGGTAACGAGTTGTCCTTGAATAAAAAAAGGTTTTTTCTCTGATAACGAATGGACATCTCCGGAAATTTGTGTTTTCCCTTTATAACAAGTAGAAATTTATTTTTTTCTTTGGTAACGAGTTTGAATTCATGTTTTCTTCATATTAACGAGTTCAAATTCGTGTTTCTCTCTGGTAACGAGTTTTCCTTGAAGAAAAAAAGGTTTTTTCTCTGATAACGAGTGGACATCGCCGGAAATTTGTGTTTTCCCTTTATAACGAGTAGAAATTTGTGTTTTTTCTTTGGTAACGAGTTTGAATTCATGTTTTCTTCATATTAACGAGTTCAAATTCGTGTTTTTCTCTGGTAACGAGTTGTCCTTGAAGAAAAAAAGGTTTTTTCTCTGATAACGAGTGGACATCGCCGGAAATTTGTGTTTTCCCTTTATAACGAGTAGAAATTTGTGTTTTATCTTTGGTAACGAGTTCGAATTCATGTTTTCTTCATATTAACGAGTTCAAATTCGTGTTTCTCTGGTAACGAGTTGTCCTTGAAGAAAAAAAGGTTTTTTCTCTGATAACGAGTGGACATCGCCGGAAATTTGTGTTTTCCCTTTATAACGAGTAGAAATTTGTGTTTTATCTTTGGTAACGAGTTCGAATTCATGTTTTCTTCATATTAACGAGTTCAAATTCATGTTTTTCTCTCGGTAAAGAGTTGTCCTTGAAGAAAAAAGGTTTTTTCTCTGATAACGAGTGGACATCGACGGAAATTTGTGTTTTCCCTTTATAACGAGTAGAAATTTGTGTTTTATCTTTGGTAACGAGTTCGAATTCATGTTTTCTTCATATTAAGGAGTTCAAATTTGTGTTTTTCTCTGGTAACGAGTTGTCCTTGAAGAAAAAAAGGTTTTTTCTATGATAACGAGCGGACATCGCCGGAAATTTGTGTTTTCCCTTTATAACGAGTAGAAATTTGTGTTTTATCTTTGGTGACGAGTTCGAATTCATGTTTTCTTCATATTAACGAGTTCAAATTCGTGTTTTTCTCTTGTAATGAGTTGTCCTTGAAGAAAAAAAGGTTTTTTCTCTGATAACTTGTGGATATCGCCGGAAATTTGTGCTTTCCCTTTATAACGAGTAGAAATTTGTGTTTTTTCTTTGGTGATGAGTTCGAATTCATGTTTTCTTCATATTAACGAGTTCAAATTCGTGTTTTTATCTGGTAACGAGTTGTCCTTGAAGAAAAAAAGGTTTTTTCTCTCGATAACGAGTGGACATCGCCGGAAATTTGTGTTTTCCTTTATAACGAGTAGAAATTTTTGTTTTATCTTTGGTAACGAGTTCGAATTCATGTTTTCTTCATATTAACGAGTTCAAATTCGTGTTTTTCTCTGGTAACGAGTTGTCCTTGAAGAAAAAAAGGTTTTTTCTCGGATAACGAGTGGACATCGCCGGAAATTTGTGTTTTCCCTTTATAACGAGTAGAAATTTGTGTTTTATCTTTGGTAACGAGTTCGAATTCATGTTTTCTTCATATATACGAGTTCAAATTCGTGTTTTTCTCTGGTAACGAGTTGTCCTTGAAGAAAAAAAGGTTTTTTCTCTCATAATGAGTGGACATCGCCGGAAATTTGTGTTTTCCCTTTATAACGAGTAGAAATTTGTGTTTTATCTTTGGTAACGAGTTCGAATTCATGTTTTCTTCATATTAACGAGTTCAAATTCGTGTTTTTCTCTGGTAACGAGTTGTCCTTGAAGAAAAAAGGTTTTTCTCGATAACGAGTGGACATCGCCGGAAATTTGTGTTTTCCCTTTATAACGAGTAGAAATTTGTGTTTTATCTTTGGTAACGAGTTCGAATTCATGTTTTCTTCATATTAACGAGTTCAAATTCGTGTTTTTCGCTGGTAACGAGTTGTCCTTGAATAAAAAAAGGTTTTTTCTCTGATAACGAATGGACATCGCCGGAAATTTGTGTTTTCCCTTTATAACGAGTAGAAATTTGTGTTTTTTCTTTGGTAACGAGTTTGAATTCATGTTTTCTTCATATTAACGAGTTCAAATTCTTGTTTTTATCTGGTAACGAGTTGTCTTTGAAGAAAAAAAAGGTTTTTTATCTGATAACGAGTGGATATCGCCGGAAATTTGTGTTTTCCCTTTATAACGAGTAAAAATTTGTGTTTTATCTTTGGTAACGAGATCGAATTCATGTTTTCTTCATATTAACGAGTTCAAATTCGTGTTTTTCTCTCGGTAACGAGTTGTCCTTGAAGAAAAAAAAGGTTTTTTCTCGATAACGAGTGGACATCGCCGGAAATTTGTGTTTTCCTTTATAACGAGTAGAAATTTGTGTTTTATCTTTGGTAACGAGTTCGAATTCATGTTTTCTTCATATTAACGAGTTCAAATTCGTGTTTCTCTCTCGGTAACGAGTTGTCCTTGAAGAAAAAAAGGATTTTTCTCTGATAACGAGTGGACATCGCCGGAAATTTGTGTTTTCCCTTTATAACGAGTAGAAATTTGTGTTTTATCTTTGGTAACGAGTTCGAATTCATGTTTTCTTCATATTAACGAGTTCAAATTCGTGTTTTTCTCTCGGTAACGAGTTGTCCTTGAAGAAAAAAAGTTTTTTTCTCTGATAACGAGTGGACATCGACGGAAATTTGTGTTTTCCCTTTATAACGAGTAGAAATTTGTGTTTTATTTTTGGTAACGAGTTCGAATTCATGTTTTCTTCATATTAACGAGTTCAAATTCGTGTTTTTCTCGGGTAATGAGTTGTCCTTGAAGAAAAAAGGTTTTTTCTCTGATAACGAGTGGACATCGCCGGAAATTTGTGTTTTCCCTTTATAACGAGTAGAAATTTGTGTTTTATCTTTGGTAACGAGTTCGAATTCATGTTTTCTTCATATTAACGAGTTCACATTCGTGTTTTTCTCTGGTAACGAGTTGTCCTTGAAGAAAAAAAGTTTTTTTCTCTGATAACGAGTGGACATCGACGGAAATTTGTGTTTTCCCTTTATAACGAGTAGAAATTTGTGTTTTATCTTTGGTAACGAGTTCGAATTCATGTTTTCTTCATATTAACGAGTTCAAATTCGTGTTTTTCTCGTGGTAATGAGTTGTCCTTGAAGAAAAAAAGGTTTTTTCTCTCGATAACGAGTGGACATCGCCGGAAATTTGTGTTTTCCCACTTTATAACGAGTAGAAATTTGTGTTTTATCTTTGGTAACGAGTTTGAATTCATGTTTTCTTCATATTAACGAGTTCAAATTTGTGTTTTCCTCTGGTAACGAGTTGTCCTTGAAGAAAAAAAGTTTTTTTCTCTGATAACGAGTGGACATCGCCGGAAATTTGTGTTTTCCCTTTATAACGAGTAGAAATTTGTGTTTTATCTTTGGTAACGAGTTCGAATTCATGTTTTCTTCATATATACGAGTTCAAATTCGTGTTTTTCTACGATAACGAGTTGTGCTTGAAGAAAAAAAGGTTTTTTCTCTCGATAACGAGTGGACATCGCCGGAAATTTGTGTTTTCCTTTATAACGAGTAGAAATTTGTGTTTTATCTTTGGTAACGAGTTCGAATTCATGTTTTCTTCATATTAACGAGTTCAAATTCGTGTTTTTCTCACGGTAACGAGTTGTCCCCGAAAAAAAAAGGTTTTTTCTCGATAACGAGTGGACATCGCCGGAAATTTGTGTTTTCCACTTTATAACGAGTAGAAATTTGTGTTTTATCTTTGGTAACGAGTTCGAATTCATGTTTTCTTCATATTAACGAGTTCAAATTCGTGTTTCTCTCCGGTAACGAGTTGTCCTTGAAGAAAAAAGCTTTTTTCTACGATAACGAGTGGACATCGCCGGAAATTTGTGTTTTCCTTTTATAACGAGTAGAAATTTGTGTTTTATCTTTGGTAACGAGTTCGAATTCATGTTTTCTTCATATTAACGAGTTCAAATTCGTGTTTTTCTCTGGTAACGAGTTGTCCTTGAAGAAAAAAAGTTTTTTTCTCTGATAACGAGTGGACATCGACGGAAATTTGTGTTTTCCCTTTATAACGAGTAGAAATTTGTGTTTTATCTTTGGTAACGAGTTCGAATTCATGTTTTCTTCATATTAACGAGTTCAAATTCGTGTTTTTCTCAGGTAATGAGTTGTCCATTAAGAAAAAAAGGTTTTTTCTCTGATAACGAGTGGACATCGCTGGAAATTTGTGTTTTCATTTATAACGAGTAGAAATTTGTGTTTTATCTTTGGCAACGAGTTCGAATTCATGTTTTCTTCATATTAACGAGTTCAAATTCGTGTTTTTCTCTGGTAACGAGTTGTCCTTGAAGAAAAAAAGGTTTTTTATCTGATAACGAGTGGACATCGCCGGAAATTTGTGTTTTCCCTTTATAACGAGTAGAAATTTGTGTTTTATCTTTGGTAACGAGTTCGAATTCATGTTTACTTCATATTAACGAGTTCAAATTCGTGTTTTTCGCTGGTAACGAGTTGTCTTGAATAAAAAAAGGTTTTTTCTCTGATAACGAATGGACATCGCCGGAAATTTGTGTTTTCCCTTTATAACGAGTAGAAATTTGTGTTTTTTCTTTGGTAACGAGTTTGAATTCATGTTTTCTTCATATTAACGAGTTCAAATTCGTGTTTCTCTCTGGTAACGAGTTTTTCTTGAAGAAAAAAAGGCTTTTTCTCTGATAACGAGTGGACATCGCCGGAAATTTGTGTTTTCCCTTTATAACGAGTAGAAATTTGTGTTTTATCTTTGGTAACGAGTTCGAATTCATGTTTTCTTCATATATACGAGTTCAAATTCGTGTTTCTCTATGGTAACGAGTTGTCCTTGAAGAAAAAAAGGTTTTTTCTCTGATAACGAGTGGACATCGCCGGAAATTTGTGTTTTCCCTTTATAACGAGTAGAAATTTGTGTTTTATCTTTGGTAACGAGTTCGAATTCATGTTTTCTTCATATTAACGAGTTCAAATTCGTGTTTCTCTGTGGTAACGAGTTGTCCTTGAAGAAAAAAAGGTTTTTTCTCCTCGATAACGGGTGGACATCGCCGGAAATTTGTGTTTTCCCTTTATAACGAGTGGAAATTTGTGTTTTATCTTTGGTAAGGAGTTCGAATTCATGTTTTCTTCATATTAACGAGTTCAAATTCGTGTTTTTCTCTCGGTAACGAGTTGTCCTTGAATAAAAAAAGGTTTTTTTCCGATAACGAGTGGACATCGCCGGAAATTTGTGTTTTCCCTTTATAACGAGTAGAAATTTGTGTTTTATCTTTGGTAACGAGTTCAAATTCATGTTTTCTTCATATTAACGAGTTCAAATTCGTGTTTCTCTCTGGTAACGAGTTGTCCTTGAAGAAAAAAAGGTTTTTTCTCTGATAACGAGTGGACATCGCCGGAAATTTGTGTTTTCCCTTTATAACGAGTAGAAATTTGTGTTTTATCTTTGGTAACGAGTTCGAATTCTTGTTTTCTTCATATTAACGAGTTCAAATTCGTGTTTTTCTCTGGTAACGAGTTGTCCTTGAAGAAAAAAAGTTTTTTTCTCGAAAACGAGTGGACATCGACGGAAATTTGTGTTTTCCCTTTATAACGAGTAGAAATTTGTGTTTTATCTTTGGTAACGAGTTCGAATTCATGTTTTGTTCATATTAACGAGTTCAAATTCGTGTTTTTCTCAGGTAATGAGTTGTCCTTGAAGAAGAAAAGGTTTTTTCTCTGATAACGAGTGGACATCGCCGGAAATTTGTGTTTTCCCTTTATAACGAGTAGAAATTTGTGTTTTGTCTTTGGTAACGAGTTCGAATTCATGTTTTCTTCATATTAACGAGTTGAAATTCGTGTTTTTCTCTGGTAACGAGTTTTCCTTGAAGAAAAAAAGGTTTTTTCTCTGATAACGAGTGGACATCGCCGGAAATTTGTGTTTTCCCTTTATAACGAGTAGAAATTTGTGTTTTATCTTTGGTAACGAGTTCGAATTCATGTTTTCTTCATATTAACGAGTTCAAATTCGTGTTTTTCGCTGGTAACGAGTTGTCCTTGAATAAAAAAAGGTTTTTTCTCTGATAACGAATGGACATCGCGGGAAATTTGTGTTTTCCCTTTATAACGAGTAGAAATTTGTGTTTTTTCTTTGGTAACGAGTTTGAATTCATTTTTCTTCATATTAACGAGTTCAAATTCGTGTTTCTCTCTGGTAACGAGTTTTTCTTGAAGAAAAAAAGGCTTTTTCTCTGATAACGAGTGGACATCGCCGGAAATTTGTGTTTTCCTTTATAACGAGTAGAAATTTGTGTTTTATCTTTGGTAACGAGTTCGAATTCATGTTTTCTTCATATATACGAGTTCAAATTCGTGTTTCTCTATGGTAACGAGTTGTCCTTGAAGAAAAAAGGTTTTTCTCTCGATAACGAGTGGACATCGCCGGAAATTTGTGTTTTCCCTTTATAACGAGTAGAAATTTGTGTTTTATCTTTGGTAACGAGTTCGAATTCATGTTTTCTTCATATTAACGAGTTCAAATTCGTGTTTCTCTCTGGTAACGAGTTGTCCTTGAAGAAAAAAAGGTTTTTTCTCTGATAACGGGTGGACATCGCCGGAAATTTGTGTTTTCCCTTTATAACGAGTGGAAATTTGTGTTTTATCTTTGGTAAGGAGTTCGAATTCATGTTTTCTTCATATTAACGAGTTCAAATTCGTGTTTTTCTCTGGTAACGAGTTGTCCTTGAATAAAAAAAGGTTTTTTCTCTCCGATAACGAGTGGACATCGCCGGAAATTTGTGTTTTCCCCTTTATAACGAGTAGAAATTTGTGTTTTATCTTTGGTAACGAGTTCAAATTCATGTTTTCTTCATATTAACGAGTTCAAATTCGTGTTTCTCTCTCGGTAACGAGTTGTCCTTGAAGAAAAGGTTTTTTCTCCTGGATAACGAGTGGACATCGCCGGAAATTTGTGTTTTCCCTTATAACGAGTAGAAATTTGTGTTTTTTATCTTTGGTAAATTGGAGTTCGAATTCTTGTTTTCTTCATATTAACGAGTTCAAATTCGTGTTTTTCTCTCGGTAACGAGTTGTCCTTGAAGAAAAAAAAGTTTTTTTCTCTCGAAAACGAGTGGACATCGACGGAAATTTGTGTTTTCCTTTATACCAGAGTAGAAATTTGTGTTTTATCTTTGGTAACGAGTTCGAATTCATGTTTTGTTCATATTAACGAGTTCAAATTCGTGTTTTTCTCGGTAACGAGTTGTCCTTGAAGAAGAAAAGGTTTTTTCCTCCGATAACGAGTGGACATCGCCGGAAATTTGTGTTTTCCTTTATAACGAGTAGAAATTTGTGTTTTGTCTTTTGGTGAACGAGTTCGAATTCATGTTTTCTTCATATTAACGAGTTGAAATTCGTGTTTTTCTCGGTAACGTAGTTTTCCTTGAAGAAAAAATTGGTTTTTTCTCTCGATAACGAGTGGACATCGCCGGAAATTTGTGTTTTCCTTTATAACGAGTAGAAATTTGTGTTTTATCTTTGGTAACGAGTTCGAATTCATGTTTTCTTCATATTAACGAGTTCAAATTCGTGTTTTTCGTCTGGTAACGTAGTTGTCCTTGAATAAAAAAAGGTTTTTTTCTCTGATAACGACTGGACATCGCCGGAAATTTGTGTTTTCCCTTTATAACGAGTAGAAATTTGTGTTTTATCTTTGGTAACGAGTTCGAATTCATGTTTTCTTCATATTAACGAGTTCAAATTCGTGTTTTTCTCTCGGTAACGAGTTGTCCTTGAAGAAAAAAAGGTTTTTTCTCGATAACGAGTGGACATCGCCGGAAATTTGTGTTTTCCCTTTATAACGAGTAGAAATTTGTGTTTTATCTTTGGTAACGAGTTCGAATTCATGTTTTCTTCATATTAACGAGTTCAAATTCGTGTTTTTCTCGGTAACGAGTTGTCCTTGAAGAAAAAAAGGTTTTTTCTCGATAACGAGTGGACATCGCCGGAAATTTGTGTTTTCCCTTTATAACGAGTAGAAATTTGTGTTTTATCTTTGGTAACGAGTTCGAATTCATGTTTTCTTCATATTAACGAGTTCAAATTCGTGTTTTTCTCTCGGTAACGAGTTGTCCTTGAAGAAAAAAAGGTTTTTTCTCTCGATAACGAGTGGACATCGCCGGAAATTTGTGTTTTCCCTTTATAACGAGTAGAAATTTGTGTTTTATCTTTGGTAACGAGTTCGAATTCATGTTTTCTTCATATTAACGAGTTCAAATTCGTGTTTTTCTCTCGGTAACGAGTTGTCCTTGAAGAAAAAAAGGTTTTTTCTCGATAACGAGTGGACATCGCCGGAAATTTGTGTTTTCCCTTTATAACGAGTAGAAATTTGTGTTTTATCTTTGGTAACGAGTTCGAATTCATGTTTTCTTCATATTAACGAGTTCAAATTCGTGTTTTTCTCTCGGTAACGAGTTGTCCTTGAAGAAAAAAAGGTTTTTTCTCGATAACGAGTGGACATCGCCGGAAATTTGTGTTTTCCCTTTATAACGAGTAGAAATTTGTGTTTTATCTTTGGTAACGAGTTCGAATTCATGTTTTCTTCATATTAACGAGTTCAAATTCGTGTTTTTCTCTCGGTAACGAGTTGTCCTTGAAGAAAAAAAGGTTTTTTCTCTCGATAACGAGTGGACATCGCCGGAAATTTGTGTTTTCCCTTTATAACGAGTAGAAATTTGTGTTTTATCTTTGGTAACGAGTTCGAATTCATGTTTTCTTCATATTAACGAGTTCAAATTCGTGTTTTTCTCTCGGTAACGAGTTGTCCTTGAAGAAAAAAAGGTTTTTTCTCGATAACGAGTGGACATCGCCGGAAATTTGTGTTTTCCCTTTATAACGAGTAGAAATTTGTGTTTTATCTTTGGTAACGAGTTCGAATTCATGTTTTCTTCATATTAACGAGTTCAAATTCGTGTTTTTCTCTCGGTAACGAGTTGTCCTTGAAGAAAAAAAGGTTTTTTCTCTCGATAACGAGTGGACATCGCCGGAAATTTGTGTTTTCCCTTTATAACGAGTAGAAATTTGTGTTTTATCTTTGGTAACGAGTTCGAATTCATGTTTTCTTCATATTAACGAGTTCAAATTCGTGTTTTTCTCTCGTAACGAGTTGTCCTTGAAGAAAAAAAGGTTTTTTCTCGATAACGAGTGGACATCGCCGGAAATTTGTGTTTTCCCTTTATAACGAGTAGAAATTTGTGTTTTATCTTTGGTAACGAGTTCGAATTCATGTTTTCTTCATATTAACGAGTTCAAATTCGTGTTTTTCTCTCGGTAACGAGTTGTCCTTGAAGAAAAAAAGGTTTTTTCTCCGATAACGAGTGGACATCGCCGGAAATTTGTGTTTTCCCTTTATAACGAGTAGAAATTTGTGTTTTATCTTTGGTAACGAGTTCGAATTCATGTTTTCTTCATATTAACGAGTTCAAATTCGTGTTTTTCTCTCGGTAACGAGTTGTCCTTGAAGAAAAAAAGGTTTTTTCTCTCGATAACGAGTGGACATCGCCGGAAATTTGTGTTTTCCCTTTATAACGAGTAGAAATTTGTGTTTTATCTTTGGTAACGAGTTCGAATTCATGTTTTCTTCATATTAACGAGTTCAAATTCGTGTTTTTCTCTCGGTAACGAGTTGTCCTTGAAGAAAAAAAGGTTTTTTCTCTCGATAACGAGTGGACATCGCCGGAAATTTGTGTTTTCCCTTTATAACGAGTAGAAATTTGTGTTTTATCTTTGGTAACGAGTTCGAATTCATGTTTTCTTCATATTAACGAGTTCAAATTCGTGTTTTTCTCTCGGTAACGAGTTGTCCTTGAAGAAAAAAAGGTTTTTTCTCTCGATAACGAGTGGACATCGCCGGAAATTTGTGTTTTCCCTTTATAACGAGTAGAAATTTGTGTTTTATCTTTGGTAACGAGTTCGAATTCATGTTTTCTTCATATTAACGAGTTCAAATTCGTGTTTTTCTCTCGGTAACGAGTTGTCCTTGAAGAAAAAAAGGTTTTTTCTCTCGATAACGAGTGGACATCGCCGGAAATTTGTGTTTTCCCTTTATAACGAGTAGAAATTTGTGTTTTATCTTTGGTAACGAGTTCGAATTCATGTTTTCTTCATATTAACGAGTTCAAATTCGTGTTTTTCTCTCGGTAACGAGTTGTCCTTGAAGAAAAAAAGGTTTTTTCTCCGATAACGAGTGGACATCGCCGGAAATTTGTGTTTTCCCTTTATAACGAGTAGAAATTTGTGTTTTATCTTTGGTAACGAGTTCGAATTCATGTTTTCTTCATATTAACGAGTTCAAATTCGTGTTTTTCTCGGTAACGAGTTGTCCTTGAAGAAAAAAAGGTTTTTTCTCTCGATAACGAGTGGACATCGCCGGAAATTTGTGTTTTCCCTTTATAACGAGTAGAAATTTGTGTTTTATCTTTGGTAACGAGTTCGAATTCATGTTTTCTTCATATTAACGAGTTCAAATTCGTGTTTTTCTCTCGTAACGAGTTGTCCTTGAAGAAAAAAAGGTTTTTTCTCCGATAACGAGTGGACATCGCCGGAAATTTGTGTTTTCCCTTTATAACGAGTAGAAATTTGTGTTTTATCTTTGGTAACGAGTTCGAATTCATGTTTTCTTCATATTAACGAGTTCAAATTCGTGTTTTTCTCTCGGTAACGAGTTGTCCTTGAAGAAAAAAAGGTTTTTTCTCTCGATAACGAGTGGACATCGCCGGAAATTTGTGTTTTCCCTTTATAACGAGTAGAAATTTGTGTTTTATCTTTGGTAACGAGTTCGAATTCATGTTTTCTTCATATTAACGAGTTCAAATTCGTGTTTTCTCTCGGTAACGAGTTGTCCTTGAAGAAAAAAAGGTTTTTTCTCGATAACGAGTGGACATCGCCGGAAATTTGTGTTTTCCCTTTATAACGAGTAGAAATTTGTGTTTTATCTTTGGTAACGAGTTCGAATTCATGTTTTCTTCATATTAACGAGTTCAAATTCGTGTTTTTCTCTCGTAACGAGTTGTCCTTGAAGAAAAAAAGGTTTTTTCTCCGATAACGAGTGGACATCGCCGGAAATTTGTGTTTTCCCTTTATAACGAGTAGAAATTTGTGTTTTATCTTTGGTAACGAGTTCGAATTCATGTTTTCTTCATATTAACGAGTTCAAATTCGTGTTTTTCTCTCGGTAACGAGTTGTCCTTGAAGAAAAAAAGGTTTTTTCTCTCGATAACGAGTGGACATCGCCGGAAATTTGTGTTTTCCCTTTATAACGAGTAGAAATTTGTGTTTTATCTTTGGTAACGAGTTCGAATTCATGTTTTCTTCATATTAACGAGTTCAAATTCGTGTTTTTCTCGGGTAACGAGTTGTCCTTGAAGAAAAAAAGGTTTTTTCTCGATAACGAGTGGACATCGCCGGAAATTTGTGTTTTCCCTTTATAACGAGTAGAAATTTGTGTTTTATCTTTGGTAACGAGTTCGAATTCATGTTTTCTTCATATTAACGAGTTCAAATTCGTGTTTTTCTCTCGGTAACGAGTTGTCCTTGAAGAAAAAAAGGTTTTTTCTCCGATAACGAGTGGACATCGCCGGAAATTTGTGTTTTCCCTTTATAACGAGTAGAAATTTGTGTTTTATCTTTGGTAACGAGTTCGAATTCATGTTTTCTTCATATTAACGAGTTCAAATTCGTGTTTTTCTCTCGGTAACGAGTTGTCCTTGAAGAAAAAAAGGTTTTTTCTCTCGATAACGAGTGGACATCGCCGGAAATTTGTGTTTTCCCTTTATAACGAGTAGAAATTTGTGTTTTATCTTTGGTAACGAGTTCGAATTCATGTTTTCTTCATATTAACGAGTTCAAATTCGTGTTTTTCTCTCGGTAACGAGTTGTCCTTGAAGAAAAAAAGGTTTTTTCTCGATAACGAGTGGACATCGCCGGAAATTTGTGTTTTCCCTTTATAACGAGTAGAAATTTGTGTTTTATCTTTGGTAACGAGTTCGAATTCATGTTTTCTTCATATTAACGAGTTCAAATTCGTGTTTTTCTCTGGTAACGAGTTGTCCTTGAAGAAAAAAAAAGTTTTTTCTCTGATAACGAGTGGACATCGCCGGAAATTTGTGTTTTCCCTTTATAACGAGTAGAAATTTGTGTTTTATCTTTGGTAACGAGTTCGAATTCATGTTTTCTTCATATTAACGAGTTCAAATTCGTGTTTTTCTCTGGTAACGAGTTGTCCTTGAAGAAAAAAAGGTTTTTTCTCTGATAACGAGTGGACATCGCCGGAAATTTGTGTTTTCCCTTTATAACGAGTAGAAATTTGTGTTTTATCTTTGGTAACGAGTTCGAATTCATGTTTTCTTCATATTAACGAGTTCAAATTCGTGTTTTTCTCTCGGTAACGAGTTGTCCTTGAAGAAAAAAAGGTTTTTTCTCGATAACGAGTGGACATCGCCGGAAATTTGTGTTTTCCCTTTATAACGAGTAGAAATTTGTGTTTTATCTTTGGTAACGAGTTCGAATTCATGTTTTCTTCATATTAACGAGTTCAAATTCGTGTTTTTCTCGGTAACGAGTTGTCCTTGAAGAAAAAAAGGTTTTTTCTCGATAACGAGTGGACATCGCCGGAAATTTGTGTTTTCCCTTTATAACGAGTAGAAATTTGTGTTTTATCTTTGGTAACGAGTTCGAATTCATGTTTTCTTCATATTAACGAGTTCAAATTCGTGTTTTTCTCTCGGTAACGAGTTGTCCTTGAAGAAAAAAAGGTTTTTTCTCTCGATAACGAGTGGACATCGCCGGAAATTTGTGTTTTCCCTTTATAACGAGTAGAAATTTGTGTTTTATCTTTGGTAACGAGTTCGAATTCATGTTTTCTTCATATTAACGAGTTCAAATTCGTGTTTTTCTCTCGGTAACGAGTTGTCCTTGAAGAAAAAAAGGTTTTTTCTCGATAACGAGTGGACATCGCCGGAAATTTGTGTTTTCCCTTTATAACGAGTAGAAATTTGTGTTTTATCTTTGGTAACGAGTTCGAATTCATGTTTTCTTCATATTAACGAGTTCAAATTCGTGTTTTTCTCTCGGTAACGAGTTGTCCTTGAAGAAAAAAAGGTTTTTTCTCTCGATAACGAGTGGACATCGCCGGAAATTTGTGTTTTCCCTTTATAACGAGTAGAAATTTGTGTTTTATCTTTGGTAACGAGTTCGAATTCATGTTTTCTTCATATTAACGAGTTCAAATTCGTGTTTTTCTCTCGGTAACGAGTTGTCCTTGAAGAAAAAAAGGTTTTTTCTCTCGATAACGAGTGGACATCGCCGGAAATTTGTGTTTTCCCTTTATAACGAGTAGAAATTTGTGTTTTATCTTTGGTAACGAGTTCGAATTCATGTTTTCTTCATATTAACGAGTTCAAATTCGTGTTTTTCTCTCGGTAACGAGTTGTCCTTGAAGAAAAAAAGGTTTTTTCTCGATAACGAGTGGACATCGCCGGAAATTTGTGTTTTCCCTTTATAACGAGTAGAAATTTGTGTTTTATCTTTGGTAACGAGTTCGAATTCATGTTTTCTTCATATTAACGAGTTCAAATTCGTGTTTTTCTCTCGGTAACGAGTTGTCCTTGAAGAAAAAAAGGTTTTTTCTCGATAACGAGTGGACATCGCCGGAAATTTGTGTTTTCCCTTTATAACGAGTAGAAATTTGTGTTTTATCTTTGGTAACGAGTTCGAATTCATGTTTTCTTCATATTAACGAGTTCAAATTCGTGTTTTTCTCTCGGTAACGAGTTGTCCTTGAAGAAAAAAAAGGTTTTTTCTCTCGATAACGAGTGGACATCGCCGGAAATTTGTGTTTTCCCTTTATAACGAGTAGAAATTTGTGTTTTATCTTTGGTAACGAGTTCGAATTCATGTTTTCTTCATATTAACGAGTTCAAATTCGTGTTTTTCTCTCGGTAACGAGTTGTCCTTGAAGAAAAAAAGGTTTTTTCTCGATAACGAGTGGACATCGCCGGAAATTTGTGTTTTCCCTTTATAACGAGTAGAAATTTGTGTTTTATCTTTGGTAACGAGTTCGAATTCATGTTTTCTTCATATTAACGAGTTCAAATTCGTGTTTTTCTCTCGGTAACGAGTTGTCCTTGAAGAAAAAAAAGGTTTTTTCTCCGATAACGAGTGGACATCGCCGGAAATTTGTGTTTTCCCTTTATAACGAGTAGAAATTTGTGTTTTATCTTTGGTAACGAGTTCGAATTCATGTTTTCTTCATATTAACGAGTTCAAATTCGTGTTTTTCTCGGTAACGAGTTGTCCTTGAAGAAAAAAAGGTTTTTTCTCGATAACGAGTGGACATCGCCGGAAATTTGTGTTTTCCCTTTATAACGAGTAGAAATTTGTGTTTTATCTTTGGTAACGAGTTCGAATTCATGTTTTCTTCATATTAACGAGTTCAAATTCGTGTTTTTCTCTGGTAACGAGTTGTCCTTGAAGAAAAAAAGGTTTTTTCTCTGATAACGAGTGGACATCGCCGGAAATTTGTGTTTTCCCTTTATAACGAGTAGAAATTTGTGTTTTATCTTTGGTAACGAGTTCGAATTCATGTTTTCTTCATATTAACGAGTTCAAATTCGTGTTTTTCTCTGTAACGAGTTGTCCTTGAAGAAAAAAAGGTTTTTTCTCGATAACGAGTGGACATCGCCGGAAATTTGTGTTTTCCCTTTATAACGAGTAGAAATTTGTGTTTTATCTTTGGTAACGAGTTCGAATTCATGTTTTCTTCATATTAACGAGTTCAAATTCGTGTTTTTCTCTCGTAACGAGTTGTCCTTGAAGAAAAAAAGGTTTTTTCTCGATAACGAGTGGACATCGCCGGAAATTTGTGTTTTCCCTTTATAACGAGTAGAAATTTGTGTTTTATCTTTGGTAACGAGTTCGAATTCATGTTTTCTTCATATTAACGAGTTCAAATTCGTGTTTTTCTCTCGTAACGAGTTGTCCTTGAAGAAAAAAAGGTTTTTTCTCGATAACGAGTGGACATCGCCGGAAATTTGTGTTTTCCCTTTATAACGAGTAGAAATTTGTGTTTTATCTTTGGTAACGAGTTCGAATTCATGTTTTCTTCATATTAACGAGTTCAAATTCGTGTTTTTCTCTCGGTAACGAGTTGTCCTTGAAGAAAAAAAGGTTTTTCTCTCGATAACGAGTGGACATCGCCGGAAATTTGTGTTTTCCCTTTATAACGAGTAGAAATTTGTGTTTTATCTTTGGTAACGAGTTCGAATTCATGTTTTCTTCATATTAACGAGTTCAAATTCGTGTTTTTCTCTGGTAACGAGTTGTCCTTGAAGAAAAAAAGGTTTTTTCTCGATAACGAGTGGACATCGCCGGAAATTTGTGTTTTCCCTTTATAACGAGTAGAAATTTGTGTTTTATCTTTGGTAACGAGTTCGAATTCATGTTTTCTTCATATTAACGAGTTCAAATTCGTGTTTTTCTCTGGTAACGAGTTGTCCTTGAAGAAAAAAAGGTTTTTTCTCGATAACGAGTGGACATCGCCGGAAATTTGTGTTTTCCCTTTATAACGAGTAGAAATTTGTGTTTTATCTTTGGTAACGAGTTCGAATTCATGTTTTCTTCATATTAACGAGTTCAAATTCGTGTTTTTCTCTGGTAACGAGTTGTCCTTGAAGAAAAAAAGGTTTTTTCTCGATAACGAGTGGACATCGCCGGAAATTTGTGTTTTCCCTTTATAACGAGTAGAAATTTGTGTTTTATCTTTGGTAACGAGTTCGAATTCATGTTTTCTTCATATTAACGAGTTCAAATTCGTGTTTTTCTCTCGGTAACGAGTTGTCCTTGAAGAAAAAAAGGTTTTTTCTCGATAACGAGTGGACATCGCCGGAAATTTGTGTTTTCCCTTTATAACGAGTAGAAATTTGTGTTTTATCTTTGGTAACGAGTTCGAATTCATGTTTTCTTCATATTAACGAGTTCAAATTCGTGTTTTTCTCGGTAACGAGTTGTCCTTGAAGAAAAAAAGGTTTTTTCTCGATAACGAGTGGACATCGCCGGAAATTTGTGTTTTCCCTTTATAACGAGTAGAAATTTGTGTTTTATCTTTGGTAACGAGTTCGAATTCATGTTTTCTTCATATTAACGAGTTCAAATTCGTGTTTTTCTCTCGTAACGAGTTGTCCTTGAAGAAAAAAAGGTTTTTTCTCGATAACGAGTGGACATCGCCGGAAATTTGTGTTTTCCCTTTATAACGAGTAGAAATTTGTGTTTTATCTTTGGTAACGAGTTCGAATTCATGTTTTCTTCATATTAACGAGTTCAAATTCGTGTTTTTCTCTGGTAACGAGTTGTCCTTGAAGAAAAAAAGGTTTTTTCTCGATAACGAGTGGACATCGCCGGAAATTTGTGTTTTCCCTTTATAACGAGTAGAAATTTGTGTTTTATCTTTGGTAACGAGTTCGAATTCATGTTTTCTTCATATTAACGAGTTCAAATTCGTGTTTTTCTCTCTCGGTAACGAGTTGTCCTTGAAGAAAAAAGGTTTTTTCTCGATAACGAGTGGACATCGCCGGAAATTTGTGTTTTCCCTTTATAACGAGTAGAAATTTGTGTTTTATCTTTGGTAACGAGTTCGAATTCATGTTTTCTTCATATTAACGAGTTCAAATTCGTGTTTTTCTCTCGGTAACGAGTTGTCCTTGAAGAAAAAAAAGGTTTTTTCTCGATAACGAGTGGACATCGCCGGAAATTTGTGTTTTCCCTTTATAACGAGTAGAAATTTGTGTTTTATCTTTGGTAACGAGTTCGAATTCATGTTTTCTTCATATTAACGAGTTCAAATTCGTGTTTTTCTCTGGTAACGAGTTGTCCTTGAAGAAAAAAAGGTTTTTTCTCGATAACGAGTGGACATCGCCGGAAATTTGTGTTTTCCCTTTATAACGAGTAGAAATTTGTGTTTTATCTTTGGTAACGAGTTCGAATTCATGTTTTCTTCATATTAACGAGTTCAAATTCGTGTTTTTCTCTCGGTAACGAGTTGTCCTTGAAGAAAAAAAGGTTTTTTCTCTCGATAACGAGTGGACATCGCCGGAAATTTGTGTTTTCCCTTTATAACGAGTAGAAATTTGTGTTTTATCTTTGGTAACGAGTTCGAATTCATGTTTTCTTCATATTAACGAGTTCAAATTCGTGTTTTTCTCTCGGGTAACGAGTTGTCCTTGAAGAAAAAAAGGTTTTTTCTCGATAACGAGTGGACATCGCCGGAAATTTGTGTTTTCCCTTTATAACGAGTAGAAATTTGTGTTTTATCTTTGGTAACGAGTTCGAATTCATGTTTTCTTCATATTAACGAGTTCAAATTCGTGTTTTTCTCTGGTAACGAGTTGTCCTTGAAGAAAAAAAGGTTTTTTCTCGATAACGAGTGGACATCGCCGGAAATTTGTGTTTTCCCTTTATAACGAGTAGAAATTTGTGTTTTATCTTTGGTAACGAGTTCGAATTCATGTTTTCTTCATATTAACGAGTTCAAATTCGTGTTTTTCTCTGGTAACGAGTTGTCCTTGAAGAAAAAAAGGTTTTTTCTCGATAACGAGTGGACATCGCCGGAAATTTGTGTTTTCCCTTTATAACGAGTAGAAATTTGTGTTTTATCTTTGGTAACGAGTTCGAATTCATGTTTTCTTCATATTAACGAGTTCAA
>JAVUPR010000124.1:0-157697 GCA_036785695.1 Gentiana straminea | reverse complement strand
ATGTGATATCGACCGAACGATAAATAAGGCACGCCGGCGCAAACGGCAGCAAAACGGAGGCCGTAATGGCCTTGTACAAGGAATCAAAAATCACACAGCTTAAGTACTCTATGGGTACGAAAAAAAGTACGAAAAAAAAACGTTTGTAATTCTCTTTGAAGTACCGATGTGATATCGACTCGTAACGATAAATAAGGCACGCCGGCGCAAACGGCAGCAAAACGGAGGCCGAATGGCCTTGTACAAGGAATCAAAAATCACACAAGCTAAGTACTCTATGGGTACGAAAAAAGTACGAAAAAAAAAACGTTTGTAATTCTCTTTGAAGTACCGATGTGATATCGACCGTAACGATAAATAAGGCACGCCGGCGCAAACGGCAAGCAAAACGGAGGCCGTAATGGCCTTGTACAAGGAATACGAAAAAAAGTACGAAAAAAAAACGTTTGTAATTCTCTTTGAAGTACCGATGTGATATCGACCGTAACGATAAATAAGGCACGCCGGCGCAAACGGCAAGCAAAACGGAGGCCGAATGGCCTTGTACAAGAATCAAAAATCACACAAGCTAAGTACTCTATGGGTACGAAAAAAAAGTACGAAAAAAAAACGTTTGTAATTCTCTTTGAAGTACCGATGTGATATCGACTCGTAACGATAAATAAGGCACGCCGGCGCAAACGGCAAGCAAAACGGAGGCCGTAATGGCCTTGTACAAATGGGTACGAAAAAAAGTACGAAAAAAAAACGTTTGTAATTCTCTTTGAAGTACCGATGTGATATCGACCGTAACGATAAATAAGGCACGCCGGCGCAAACGGCAAGCAAAACGGAGGCCGAATGGCCTTGTACAAGGAATCAAAAATCACACGCTAAGTACTCTATGGGTACGAAAAAAAGTACGAAAAAAAAAAACGTTTGTAATTCTCTTTGAAGTACCGATGTGATATCGACCGTAACGATAAATAAGGCACGCCGGCGCAAACGGCAAGCAAAACGGAGGCCGAATGGCCTTGTACAAGGAATCAAAAATCACACAAGCTAAGTACTCTATGGGTACGAAAAAAAGTACGAAAAAAAAAACGTTTGTAATTCTCTTTGAAGTACCGATGTGATATCGACCGTAACGATAAATAAGGCACGCCGGCGCAAACGGCAAGCAAAACGGAGGCCGAATGGCCTTGTACAAGGAATCAAAAATCACACAAGCTAAGTACTCTATGGGTACGAAAAAAAGTACGAAAAAAAACGTTTGTAATTCTCTTTGAAGTACCGATGTGATATCGACCGTAACGATAAATAAGGCACGCCGGCGCAAACGGCAAGCAAAACGGAGGCCGAATGGCCTTGTACAAGGAATCAAAAATCACACAAGCTTAAGTACTCTATGGGTACGAAAAAAAGTACGAAAAAAACGTTTGTAATTCTCTTTGAAGTACCGATGTGATATCGACTCGGTAACGATAAATAAGGCACGCCGGCGCAAACGGCAGCAAAACGGAGGCCGAATGGCCTTGTACAAGGAATCAAAAATCACACAGCTAAGTACTCTATGGGTACGAAAAAAAGTACGAAAAAAAAACGTTTGTAATTCTCTTTGAAGTACCGATGTGATATCGACCGTAACGATAAATAAGGCACGCCGGCGCAAACGGCAAGCAAAACGGAGGCCGAATGGCCTTGTACAAGGAATCAAAAATCACACAAGCTAAGTACTCTATGGGTACGAAAAAAAGTACGAAAAAAAAACGTTTGTAATTCTCTTTGAAGTACCGATGTGATATCGACTTAACGATAAATAAGGCACGCCGGCGCAAACGGCAAGCAAAACGGAGGCCGAATGGCCTTGTACAAGGAATCAAAAATCACACGCTAAGTACTCTATGGGTACGAAAAAAAGTACGAAAAAAAAACGTTTGTAATTCTCTTTGAAGTACCGATGTGATATCGACCGTAACGATAAATAAGGCACGCCGGCGCAAACGGCAAGCAAAACGGAGGCCGAATGGCCTTGTACAAGGAATCAAAAATCACACACGCTAAGTACTCTATGGGTACGAAAAAAAGTACGAAAAAAAACGTTTGTAATTCTCTTTGAAGTACCGATGTGATATCGACCGTAACGATAAATAAGGCACGCCGGCGCAAACGGCAAGCAAAACGGAGGCCGTAATGGCCTTGTACAAGGAATCAAAAATCACACAAGCTAAGTACTCTATGGGTACGAAAAAAAGTACGAAAAAAAAACGTTTGTAATTCTCTTTGAAGTACCGATGTGATATCGACCGTAACGATAAATAAGGCACGCCGGCGCAAACGGCAAGCAAAACGGAGGCCGAATGGCCTTGTACAAGGAATCAAAAATCACACAAGCTAAGTACTCTATGGGTACGAAAAAAAGTACGAAAAAAAACGTTTGTAATTCTCTTTGAAGTACCGATGTGATATCGACTCGTAACGATAAATAAGGCACGCCGGCGCAAACGGCAAGCAAAACGGAGGCCGTAATGGCCTTGTACAAGGAATCAAAAATCACACAAGCTAAGTACTCTATGGGTACGAAAAAAAGTACGAAAAAAAAACGTTTGTAATTCTCTTTGAAGTACCGATGTGATATCGACCGTAACGATAAATAAGGCACGCCGGCGCAAACGGCAAGCAAAACGGAGGCCGAATGGCCTTGTACAAGAATCAAAAATCACACGCTAAGTACTCTATGGGTACGAAAAAAAGTACGAAAAAAAACGTTTGTAATTCTCTTTGAAGTACCGATGTGATATCGACCGTAACGATAAATAAGGCACGCCGGCGCAAACGGCAAGCAAAACGGAGGCCGTAATGGCCTTGTACAAGGAATCAAAAATCACACAAGCTAAGTACTCTATGGGTACGAAAAAAAGTACGAAAAAAAAACGTTTGTAATTCTCTTTGAAGTACCGATGTGATATCGACCGTAACGATAAATAAGGCACGCCGGCGCAAACGGCAAGCAAAACGGAGGCCGTAATGGCCTTGTACAAGGAATCAAAAATCACACGCTAAGTACTCTATGGGTACGAAAAAAAGTACGAAAAAAACGTTTGTAATTCTCTTTGAAGTACCGATGTGATATCGACTCGTAACGATAAATAAGGCACGCCGGCGCAAACGGCAAGCAAAACGGAGGCCGAATGGCCTTGTACAAGGAATCAAAAATCACACGCTAAGTACTTATGGGTACGAAAAAAGTACGAAAAAAAAACGTTTGTAATTCTCTTTGAAGTACCGATGTGATATCGACCGTAACGATAAATAAGGCACGCCGGCGCAAACGGCAAGCAAAACGGAGGCCGAATGGCCTTGTACAAGGAATCAAAAATCACACAGCTAAGTACTCTATGGGTACGAAAAAAAGTACGAAAAAAAAAAAAACGTTTGTAATTCTCTTTGAAGTACCGATGTGATATCGACCGTAACGATAAATAAGGCACGCCGGCGCAAACGGCAAGCAAAACGGAGGCCGTAATGGCCTTGTACAAGGAATCAAAAATCACACAAGCTTAAGTACTTACGGGTACGAAAAAAAGTACGAAAAAAAAACGTTTGTAATTCTCTTTGAAGTACCGATGTGATATCGACCGTAACGATAAATAAGGCACGCCGGCGCAAACGGCAAGCAAAACGGAGGCCGAATGGCCTTGTACAAGGAATCAAAAATCACACAAGCTAAGTACTCTATGGGTACGAAAAAAAGTACGAAAAAAAACGTTTGTAATTCTCTTTGAAGTACCGATGTGATATCGACCGTAACGATAAATAAGGCACGCCGGCGCAAACGGCAAGCAAAACGGAGGCCGAATGGCCTTGTACAAGGAATCAAAAATCACACAAGCTTAAGTACTCTATGGTACGAAAAAAAGTACGAAAAAAAAAAAACGTTTGTAATTCTCTTTGAAGTACCGATGTGATATCGACCGTAACGATAAATAAGGCACGCCGGCGCAAACGGCAAGCAAAACGGAGGCCGTAATGGCCTTGTACAAGGAATCAAAAATCACACGCTTAAGTACTCTATGGGTACGAAAAAAGTACGAAAAAAAAACGTTTGTAATTCTCTTTGAAGTACCGATGTGATATCGACCGTAACGATAAATAAGGCACGCCGGCGCAAACGGCAAGCAAAACGGAGGCCGAATGGCCTTGTACAAGGAATCAAAAATCACACGCTTAAGTACTCTATGGGTACGAAAAAAAGTACGAAAAAAAACGTTTGTAATTCTCTTTGAAGTACCGATGTGATATCGACTCGTAACGATAAATAAGGCACGCCGGCGCAAACGGCAAGCAAAACGGAGGCCGAATGGCCTTGTACAAGGAATCAAAAATCACACAAGCTAAGTACTCTATGGGTACGAAAAAAAGTACGAAAAAAAACGTTTGTAATTCTCTTTGAAGTACCGATGTGATATCGACTCGAACGATAAATAAGGCACGCCGGCGCAAACGGCAAGCAAAACGGAGGCCGAATGGCCTTGTACAAGGAATCAAAAATCGTCACGCTAAGTACTCTATGGGTACGAAAAAAAGTACGAAAAAAACGTTTGTAATTCTCTTTGAAGTACCGATGTGATATCGACTCGTAACGATAAATAAGGCACGCCGGCGCAAACGGCAAGCAAAACGGAGGCCAGAATGGCCTTGTACAAGGAATCAAAAATCACACAGCTAAGTACTCTATGGGTACGAAAAAAAAGTACGAAAAAAAACGTTTGTAATTCTCTTTGAAGTACTGATGTGATATCGACCAGAACGATAAATAAGGCACGCCGGCGCAAACGGCAAGCAAAACGGAGGCCGAATGGCCTTGTACAAGGAATCAAAATCACACAGCTTAAGTACTCTATGGGTACGAAAAAAAGTACGAAAAAAAACGTTTGTAATTCTCTTTGAAGTACCGATGTGATATCGACCGTAACGATAAATAAGGCACGCCGGCGCAAACGGCAAGCAAAACGGAGGCCGAATGGCCTTGTACAAGGAATCAAAAATCACACGCTTAAGTACTCTATGGGTACGAAAAAAAGTACGAAAAAAAAAAACGTTTGTAATTCTCTTTGAAGTACCGATGTGATATCGACCGTAACGATAAATAAGGCACGCCGGCGCAAACGGCAAGCAAAACGGAGGCCGAATGGCCTTGTACAAGGAATCAAAAATCACACAAGCTAAGTACTCTACGGGTACGAAAAAAGTACGAAAAAAAACGTTTGTAATTCTCTTTGAAGTACCGATGTGATATCGACCGTAACGATAAATAAGGCACGCCGGCGCAAACGGCAAGCAAAACGGAGGCCGAATGGCCTTGTACAAGGAATCAAAAATCACACAAGTTAAGTACTCTATGGGTACGAAAAAAAGTACGAAAAAAAAACGTTTGTAATTCTCTTTGAAGTACCGATGTGATATCGACTCGTAACGATAAATAAGGCACGCCGGCGCAAACGGCAAGCAAAACGGAGGCCGAATGGCCTTGTACAAGGAATCAAAAATCACACTTAAGTACTCTATGGGTACGAAAAAAAGTACGAAAAAAAAACGTTTGTAATTCTCTTTGAAGTACCGATGTGATATCGACCGAACGATAAATAAGGCACGCCGGCGCAAACGGCAAGCAAAACGGAGGCCGAATGGCCTTGTACAAGGAATCAAAAATCACACACAGCTAAGTACTCTATGGGTACGAAAAAAAGTACGAAAAAAAAACGTTTGTAATTTCTTTGAAGTACCGATGTGATATCGACCGTAACGATAAATAAGGCACGCCGGCGCAAACGGCAAGCAAAACGGAGGCCGTAATGGCCTTGTACAAGGAATCAAAAATCACACACGCTAAGTACTCTATGGGTACGAAAAAAAGTACGAAAAAAAAACGTTTGTAATTCTCTTTGAAGTACCGATGTGATATCGACTCGTAACGATAAATAAGGCACGCCGGCGCAAACGGCAAGCAAAACGGAGGCCGTAATGGCCTTGTACATGCGGAATCAAAAATCACACAGCTAAGTACTCTACGGGTACGAAAAAAAGTACGAAAAAAACGTTTGTAATTCTCTTTGAAGTACCGATGTGATATCGACCGTAACGATAAATAAGGCACGCCGGCGCAAACGGCAAGCAAAACGGAGGCCGAATGGCCTTGTACAAGGAATCAAAAATCACACGCTTAAGTACTCTACGGGTACGAAAAAAAGTACGAAAAAAAACGTTTGTAATTCTCTTTGAAGTACCGATGTGATATCGACTCGAACGATAAATAAGGCACGCCGGCGCAAACGGCAAGCAAAACGGAGGCCGAATGGCCTTGTACAAGAATCAAAAATCACGTAAGTACTCTATGGGTACGAAAAAAAAGTACGAAAAAAAACGTTTGTAATTCTCTTTGAAGTACCGATGTGATATCGACCGCAACGATAAATAAGGCACGCCGGCGCAAACGGCAAGCAAAACGGAGGCCGTAATGGCCTTGTACAAGGAATCAAAAATCACACAAGCTAAGTACTCTATGGGTACGAAAAAAAGTACGAAAAAAAACGTTTGTAATTCTCTTTTGAAGTACCGACGTGATATCGACCAACGATAAATAAGGCACGCCGGCGCAAACGGCAAGCAAAACGGAGGCCGAATGGCCTTTGTACAAGGAATCAAAAATCACACGCTAAGTACTCTATGGGTACGAAAAAAAGTACGAAAAAAAACGTTTATAATTCTTTTTTTGAAGTACCGATGTGATATCGACTAACGATAAATAAGGCACGCCGCGCAAACGGCAAAAAACGGAGGCCGAATGGCCTTGTACAAGGAATCAAAAAATCACACAGCTAAGTACTCTATGGGTACGAAAAAAACGCGTTTTGTAATTCTCTTTGAAGTACCGATGTGATATCGACCGTCGAACGATAAATAAGGCACGCCGGCGCAAACGGCAGCAAAACGTGAGGCCGAATGGCCTTTCAGTACAAGAAATCAAAAATCGTCACGCTTAAGTACTCTACGGGTACGAAAAAAAGTACGAAAAAAAAAACGTTTGTAATTCTCTTTCAAGTACCGATGTGATATCGACTCGTAACGATAAATAAGGCACGCCGGCGCAAACGGCAAGCAAAACGGAGGCCGAATGGCCTTGTACAAGGAATCAAAAATCACACAAGCACGCCGGCGCTTAAGTACTCTATGGGGTACGAAAAAAAAAAAGTACGAAAAAAAAACGTTTGTAATTCTCTTTGAAGTACCGACGTGATATCGACCGAACGATAAATAAGGCACGCCGGCGCAAACGGCAAGCAAAACGGAGGCCGAATGGCCTTGTACAAGGAATCAAAAATCGTCACGCTTAAGTACTCTACGTGGTACGAAAAAAAAAAAGTACGAAAAAAAACGTTTGTAATTCTCTTTGAAGTACCGATGTGATATCGACTTTAACGATAAATAAGGCACGCCGGCGCAAACGGCAAGCAAAACGGAGGCCGAATGGCCTTGTACAAGGAATCAAAACTCGTCACAGCTTAAGCACGCTAAGGGTACGAAAACAAGTACGAAAAAAAAAAATGTTTTGTAATTCTCTTTGAAGTACCGATGTGATGTCGAATTTTAACAATAAATAAGGCACGCCGGCGCAAACGGCAGCAAAACGGAGTGCCGTAATGGCCTTGTACAAGGAATCAAAAATCACACAGCTAAGCATACTCTACAGGTACGAAAAAAAGTACGAAAAAAACGTTTGTAATTCTCTTTCAAGTACTGACGTGATATCGACTCGTAACGATAAATAAGGCACGCCGGCGCAAACGGCAAGCAAAACGGAGTCCGGAATGGGCTTGTACAAGGAATCAAAAATCTCACAGCTTAAGTACTCTACGGTTACGAAAAAAAAGTACGAAAAAAAAAAAAACGTTTGTAATTCTCTTTGAAGTACTGATGTGATATCGAATTTTAACGATAAATAAGGAACTCCGGCGCAAACGGCAAGCAAAACGGAGGCCGTAACGGCCTTGTACATGAAATCAAAAATCGGCTACAGCTTAAGTACTATATGGGTACGAAAAAGTACGAAAAAAAACGTTTGTAATTCTCTTTGATGTACTGATGTGATATGGACCAGAACGTTAAACAAGGCACGCCGGCGCAAACGGCAAGCAAAACGGTGAGGCCGTAATGGCCTTGTACAAGGAATCAAAAAATCGCTACAGCTAAGTACTCTATGGGTACGAAAAAAAGTATGAAAAAAAAAAACGATTGTAATTTTCTTGAAGTACCGATGTGATATCGAATTAACGATAAATAAGGCACGCCGGCGCAAATGGCTAGCAAAACGGAGGCTGAATGGCCTTGTACAAGGAATCAAAAATCACACAAGCTTAAGTACTTATGCGGTACGAAAAAAGTGCCTAAAAAAAACGTTTGTAATTCTCTTTGAAGTACCGATGTGATATCGACCAAAACGATAAATAAGGCACGCCGGCGCAAACGGCAGCAAAACGGAGGCCGGAACGGCCTCTGTACAAGGAATCAAAAATCACACAAGCGTTAAGCACTCTCCCCATGGTTACGAAAAAAAGTACGAAAAAAAAACGTTTGTAATTCTCTTTGAAGTACCGGGCGTGATATCGACTCGAACGATAAATAAGGCACGCCGGCGCAAACGGCAAGCAAAACGGAGGCCGTAATGGCCTTGTACAAGGAATCAAAAATCACACTTCGTCAAGCACTCTATGGGTACGAAAAAAAGTACGAAAAAAAAACGTTTGTAATTTCTCTTTGAAGTACCGATGTGATATCGAATTCTCGAACGATAAATAAGGCACGCCGGCGCAAACGGCAAGCAAAAACGGAGGCCGAATGGCCTTGTACAAGGAATCAAAAATCACCGTTAAGTACTCTATGGGTACGAAAAAAAGTACGAAAAAAACGTTTGTAATTCTCTTTGAAGTACCGATGTGATATCGACCAGTAACGATAACATAAGGCACGCCGCGCAAACGGAAGCAAAACGGAGGCCGTAATGGCCTTGTACAAGTGAATCAAAAATCACACAATTAAGTACTTATGGGTACGAAAAAAGTAAAAAAAAAACATTTGTAATTTTCGAAGTACCGATGTGATATCGACCGAACGATAAATAAGGCACGCCGGCGCAAACGGCAAGCAAAACGGAGGCCGAATGGCCTTGTACAAAGAATCAAAAATCACACGCTTAAAGTACTCTATGGGTACGAAAAAAGTACGAAAAAAAACGTTTGTAATTCTCTTTGAAGTACCGATGTGATATCGACTCGTAACGATAAATAAGGCACGCCGGCGCAAACGGCAAGCAAAACGGGAGGCCGTAATGGCCTTGTACAAGGAATCAAAAATCACATGCTTAAGTACTCTATGGGTACGAAAAAAAGTACGAAAAAAAACGTTTGTAATTCTCTTTGAAGTACCGATGTGATATCGACCGTAACGATAAATAAGGCACGCCGGCGCAAACGGCAAGCAAAACGGAGGCCGAACGGCCTTGTACAAGGAATCAAAAATCGGGCACGCTAAGTACTACTCTATGGGTACGAAAAAAAAAGTACGAAAAAAAACGTTTGTAATTCTCTTTGAAGTACCGATGTGATATCGACTTAACGATAAATAAGGCACGCCGGCGCAAACGGCAAGCAAAACGGAGGCCGTAATGGCCTTGTACAAGGAATCAAAAATCACACGCTTAAGTACTCTATGGGTACGAAAAAAGTACGAAAAAACGTTTGTAATTCTCTTTGAAGTATCGATGTGATATCGACCGTAACGATAAATAAGGCACGCCGCGCAAACGGCAAGCAAAACGGAGGCCGAATGGCCTTGTACAAGGAATCAAAAATCACACTAGCTAAGTACTTACGGGTACGAAAAAAGTACGAAAAAAACGTTTGTAATTCTCTTTTGAAGTACCGATGTGATATCGACTCGGTAACGATAAATAAGGCACGCCGGCGCAAACGGCAAGCAAAACGGAGGCCGTAACGGCCTTGTACAAGGAATCAAAAATCACACAAGCATAAGTACTCTATGGGTACGAAAAAACGAGTACGAAAAAAAAACGTTTGTAATTCTCTTTGAAGTACCGATGTGATATCGACCGTAACGATAAATAAGGCACGCCGGCGCAAACGGCAAGCAAAACGGAGGCCGTAATGGCCTTGTACAAGGAATCAAAAATCACACCGCGTAAGTACTCTATGGTACGAAAAAAAGTACGAAAAAAAAAAATGTTTGTAATTCTCTTTGAAGTACCGATGTGATATCGACCGTAACGATAAATAAGGCACGCCGGCGCAAACGGCAAGCAAAACGGAGGCCAGAATGCCTTGTACAAGAAATCAAAAATCACACAAGTACTCTGTGGGTACGAAAAAAAGTACGAAAAAAACATTTGTAATTCTCTTTGAAGTACTGATGTGATATCGACCAGAACGATAAATAAGGCACGCCGGCGCAAACGGCAAGCAAAACGGAGGCCGTAATGGCCTTGTACAAGGAATCAAAATCACACAGCTTAAGTACTCTATGGGTACGAAAAAAGTACGAAAAAAACGTTTGTAATTCTCTTTGAAGTACCGATGTGATATCGACCGTAACGATAAATAAGGCACGCCGGCGCAAACGGCAAGCAAAACGGAGGCCGAATGGCCTTGTACAAGGAATCAAAAATCACACAAGCTTAAGTACTCTATGGGTACGAAAAAAAGTACGAAAAAAAAACGTTTGTAATTCTCTTTGAAGTACCGATGTGATATCGACTCAACGATAAATAAGGCACGCCGGCGCAAACGGCAAGCAAAACGGAGGCCGAATGGCCTTGTACAAGGAATCAAAAATCGTCACGCTTAAGTACTCTATGGGTACGAAAAAAAGTACGAAAAAACGTTTGTAATTCTCTTTGAAGTACCGATGTGATATCGACCGTAACGATAAATAAGGCACGCCGGCGCAAACGGCAAGCAAAACGGAGGCCGAATGGCCTTGTACAAGGAATCAAAAATCACACAAGCTAAGTACTCATGGGTACGAAAAAAGTACGAAAAAAACGTTTGTAATTCTCTTTGAAGTACCGATGTGATATCGACCGTAACGATAAATAAGGCACGCCGGCGCAAACGGCAAGCAAAACGGAGGCCGTAATGGCCTTGTACAAGGAATCAAAAATCACACCGTTAAGTACTCTATGGGTACGAAAAAAGTACGAAAAAAAAACGTTTGTAATTCTCTTTGAAGTACTGATGTGATATCGACCAGAACGATAAATAAGGCACGCCGGCGCAAACGGCAAGCAAAACGGAGGCCGAATGGCCTTGTACAAGGAATCAAAAATCACACAGCTTAAGTACTCTACGGGTACGAAAAAAGAGTACGAAAAAAAAAACGTTTGTAATTCTCTTTGAAGTACCGATGTGATATCGACCGTAACGATAAATAAGGCACGCCGGCGCAAACGGCAAGCAAAACGGAGGCCGTAATGGCCTTGTACAAGGAATCAAAAATCACACGCTAAGTACTCTATGGGTACGAAAAAATACGAAAAAAAATGTTTGTAATTCTCTTTGAAGTACCGATGTGATATCGACCGTAACGATAAATAAGGCACGCCGGCGCAAACGGCAAGCAAAACGGAGGCCGAATGGCCTTGTACAAGGAATCAAAAATCACACAGCTTAAGTACTCTATGGGTACGAAAAAAAGTACGAAAAAAACGTTTGTAATTCTCTTTGAAGTACCGATGTGATATCGACTTTCTAACGATAAATAAGGCACGCCGGCGCAAACGGCAAGCAAAACGGAGGCCGAATGGCCTTGTACAAGGAATCAAAAATCACACGCTAAGTACTCTATGGGTACGAAAAAAAGTACGAAAAAAAACGTTTGTAATTCTCTTTGAAGTACCGATGTGATATCGACCAGTAACGATAAATAAGGCACGCCGGCGCAAACGGCAAGCAAAACGGAGGCCGTAATGGCCTTGTACAAGGAATCAAAAATCACACAAAGCTAAGTACTCTATGGGTACGAAAAAGTACGAAAAAAAACGTTTTGTAATTCTCTTTGAAGTACCGATGTGATATCGACCGTAACGATAAATAAGGCACGCCGGCGCAAACGGCAAGCAAAACGGAGGCCGTAATGGCCTTGTACAAGGAATCAAAAATCACACAAAGTAAGTACTCTATGGGTACGAAAAGTACGAAAAAAAAAACGTTTGTAATTCTCTTTGAAGTACCGATGTGATATCGACCGTAACGATAAATAAGGCACGCCGGCGCAAACGGCAAGCAAAACGGAGGCCGAATGGCCTTGTACAAGGAATCAAAAATCACACAGCTTAAGTACTCTATGGGTACGAAAAAAAGTACGAAAAAAAACGTTTGTAATTCTCTTTGAAGTACCGATGTGATATCGACCGTAACGATAAATAAGGCACGCCGGCGCAAACGGCAAGCAAAACGGAGGCCGAATGGCCTTGTACAAGGAATCAAAAATCACACAAGCTAAGTACTCTATGGTACGAAAAGTACGAAAAAAAACGTTTGTAATTCTCTTTGAAGTACCGATGTGATATCGACCGTAACGATAAATAAGGCACGCCGGCGCAAACGGCAAGCAAAACGGAGGCCGTAATGGCCTTGTACAAGGAATCAAAATCACACGCTTAAGTACTCGGGTACGAAAAAGTACGAAAAAAAACGTTTGTAATTCTCTTTGAAGTACCGACGTGATATCGACCGTAACGATAAATAAGGCACGCCGGCGCAAACGGCAAGCAAAAACGGAGGCCGAATGGCCTTGTACAAGGAATCAAAAATCACACAGCTTAAGTACTCTATGGTACGAAAAAGTACGAAAAAAAACGTTTGTAATTCTCTTTGAAGTACCGACGTGATATCGACCGTAACGATAAATAAGGCACGCCGGCGCAAACGGCAAGCAAAACGGAGGCCGTAATGGCCTTGTACAAGGAATCAAAATCACACAAAGCTTAAGTACTCTATGGGTACGAAAACAAGTACGAAAAAAAACGTTTGTAATTCTCTTTGAAGTATCGATGTGATATCGACTAACGATAAATAAGGCACGCCGGCGCAAACGGCAAGCAAAACGGAGGCCGTGATGGCCTTGTACAAGGAATCAAAAATCGCACACGCTAAGTACTCTACGGGTACGAAAAGTACAAAAAAACGTTTGTAATTCTCTTTGAAGTACGGACGTGATATCGACTCGCAACGATAAATAAGGCACGCCGGCGCAAACGGCCAAGCAAAACGTGAGGCCGTAATGGCCTTGTACAAGGAATCAAAATCGTCACGCTTAAGTACTCTAATGGGTATGAAAAAGTACGAAAAAACGTTTGTAATTCTCTTTGAAGTACCGATGTGATATCGACCGTAACGATAAATAAGGCACGCCGGCGCAAACGGCAAGCAAAACGAGGCCGAAAAAAAGTACAAAAAAAACGTTTGTAATTCTCTTTGAAGTATTCCTAGATGTGATATCGACCGTAACGATAAATAAGGCACGCCGGCGCAAACGGGGTAAGCAAAACGGAGGCTGAATCGACCGTACATGAATCAAATAAGGCACGTCGGCTTTAACGTACTCAAAACGGGGTACGAAAAAAAGTACGAAAAAAAACGTTTGTAATTCTCTTGAAGTACCGATGTGATATCGACCGAACGATAACAAGGCACGCCGGCGCAAACGGCAAGCAAAACGGAGGCCGTAATGGCCTTGTACAAGAATCAAAAAATCGTCACAAATAAGTACTCTATGGGTACGAAAAAAAGTACGAAAAAAAAAACGTTTGTAATTCTCTTTTCGAAGTACCGATGTGATATCGACCGTAACGATAAATAAGGCACGCCGGCACAAACGGCAAGCAAAACGGTGAGGCCGTAATGGCCTTGTACAAGGAATCAAAAATCAATCGTCACGCTAAGTACTCTATGGGTACGAAAAAGTACTACGAAAAAAACGTTTGTAATTCTTTTTGAAGTACTGATGTGATATCGACTGTAACGATAAATAAGGCACGCCGGCGCAAACGGCAAGCAAAACGTGAGGCCGAATGGCCTTGTACAAGGAATCAAAAATCACACGCTTAAGCACTCTATGGGTACGAAAAAAAGTACGAAAAAAAAAACGTTTGTACTTCTCTTTGAAGTACTAACGTGATATCGACCAACGATAAATAAGGCACGCCGGCGCAAACGGCAAGCAAAACGGAGGCCGAATGGCCTTGTACAAGGAATCAAAATCACACAGCTAAGTACTCTATGGGTACGAAAAAAAACGAAAAAAAACGTTTGTAATTCTCTTTGAAGTACAGATGTGATATCGACCGAACGATAAATAAGGCACGCCGGCGCAAACGGCAAGCAAAACGGAGGCCGAATGGCCTTGTACAAGGAATCAAAAATCGTCACGTTAAGTACTCTAGCGGGTACGAAAAAAATTACGAAAAAAACGTTTGTAATTCTCTTTGAAGTACCGATGTGATATCGACTCCGGTAACGATAAATAAGGCACGCCGGCGCAAACGGCAAGCAAAACGGAGGCCGTAATGGCCTTGTACAAGGAATCAAAAAATCACACAACGCTTAAGTACTCTTTGGGTACGAAAAAAATTACGAAAAAAACGTTTGTAATTCTCTTCAAGTACCGATGTGATATCGACCGTAACGATAAATAAGGCACGCCGGCGCAAACGGCAAGCAAAACGGAGGCCGAATGGCCTTGTACAAGGAATCAAAAATCACACAGCTTAAGTACTCTATGGGTACGAAAAAAATTACGAAAAAAAAAAAAATGTTTGTAATTCTCTTTCAAGTACCGATGTGATATCGACCAGAATGATAAATAAGGCACGCCGGCGCAAACGGCAAGCAAAACGGAGGCCATAATGGCCTTGTACAAGGAATCAAAAATCACACAGCTAAGTACTCTATGGGTACGAAAAAAAGTATGAAAAAACGTTTGTAATTCTCTTTGAAGTACTGATGTGATATCGACCAGAACGATAAATAAGGCACGCCGGCGCAAACGGCAAGCAAAACGGAGGCCAGAATGGCCTTGTACAATGAATCAAAAATCACACAGCTAAGTACTCTATGTGTACGAAAAAAAAACGTTTGTAATTCTCTTTGAAGTACTGATGTGATATCGACCAGAACGATAAATAAGGCACGCCGGCGCAAACGGCAAGCAAAACGGAGGCCGTGTAATGGCCTTGTACAAGGAATCAAAATCACACGTTAAGTACTCTATGGGTACGAAACGTAAAAATTATAGAAAAAAAACGTTTGTAATTCTCTTTGAAGTACCGATGTGATATCGACCGTAACGATAAATAAGGCACGCCGGCGCAAACGGCAAGCAAAACGGAGGCCGAATGGCCTTGTACAAGGAATCAAAATCGTACGCTAAGTACTCTACGGGTACGAAAAAAATTATGAAAAAAAACGTTTGTAATTCTCTTTGAAGTACCGATGTGATATCGACTCGAACGATAAATAAGGCACGCCGGCGCAAACGGCAGCAAAACGGAGGCCGTAATGGCCTTGTACAAGGAATCAAAATCACACGCTAAGTACTTATGGGTACGAAAAAAAGTACGAAAAAAACGTTTGTAATTCTCTTTGAAGTACCGATGTGATATCGACCGTAACGATAAATAAGGCACGCCGGCGCAAACGGCAAGCAAAACGGAGGCCGGAGAATGGCCTTGTACAAGGAATCAAAAATCACACGCTTAAGTACTCATGGGTACGAAAAAAGTACGAAAAAAAACGTTTGTAATTCTCTTTGAAGTACTATGTGATATCGACTTAACGATAAATAAGGCACGCCGGCGCAAACGGCAAGCAAAACGGAGGCCGAATGGCCTTGTACAAGGAATCAAAAATCACACGCTTAAGTACTCTATGGGTACGAAAAAAAAGTACGAAAAAACGTTTGTAATTCTCTTTGAAGTACGATGTGATATCGACCGAACGATAAATAAGGCACGCCGGCGCAAACGGCAAGCAAAACGGAGTCCGAATGGCCTTGTACAAGGAATCAAAAATCACACGCTTAAGTACTCGGGTACGAAAAAAAGTACGAAAAAGAACGTTTGTAATTCTCTTTGAAGTACCGATGTGATATCGACCGAACGATAAATAAGGCACGCCGGCGCAAACGGCAAGCAAAACGGAGGCCGAATGGCCTTGTACAAGGAATCAAAATCACACAGCTAAGTACTCTATGGGTACGAAAAAAAGTACGTTTGTAATTCTCTTTGAAGTACTTATGTGATATCGACCAGAACGATAAATAAGGCACGCCGGCGCAAACGGCAAGCAAAACGGAGGCCAGAATGGCCTTGTACAAGGAATCAAAAATCACACGCTTAAGTACTCTATGGGTACGAAAAAAAGTACGAAAAAAACGTTTGTAATTCTCTTTGAAGTACCGATGTGATATCGACCGAACGATAAATAAGGCACGCCGGCGCAAACGGCAAGCAAAACGGAGGCCAAATGGCCTTGTACAAGGAATCAAAAATCACACGCTTAAGTACTCAATGGGTACGAAAAAAATTACGAAAAAAAATGTTTGTAATTCTCTTTCAAGTACCGATGTGATATCGACCGAACGATAAATAAGGCACGCCGGCGCAAACGGCAAGCAAAACGGAGGCCAGAATGGCCTTGTACAAGGAATCAAAAATCACAAAGTTAAGTACTCTATGGGTACGAAAAAAGTACGAAAAAAATGTTTGTAATTCTCTTTGAAGTACAGATGTGATATCGACCAGAACGATAAATAAGGCACGCCGGCGCAAACGGCAAGCAAAACGGAGGCCAGAATGGCCTTGTACAAGGAATCAAAAATCACACGCTTAATTACTCTATGGGTACGAAAAAAAGTACGAAAAAAAACGTTTGTAATTCTCTTTGAAGTACCGATGTGATATCGACCGAACGATAAATTAGGCACGCCGGCGCAAACGGCAAGCAAAACGGAGGCCGTAATGGCCTTGTACAAGGAATCAAAAATCACACGCTTACTCTGATGGGTACGAAAAAAAGTACGAAAAAAAAAAAACGTTTGTAATTCTCTTTGAAGTACCGATGTGATGTCGACCGAACGATAAATAAGGCACGCCGGCGCAAACGGCAAGCAAAACGGAGGCCGAATGGCCTTGTACAAGGAATCAAAAATCACACGCTTAACTACTTTCATGGGTACGAAAAAAAGTACGAAAAAAAAACGTTTGTAATTCTCTTTGAAGTACCGACGTGATATCGACCGAACGATAAATAAGGCACGCCGGCGCAAACGGCAAGCAAAACGGAGGCCGAATGGCCTTGCAAGGAATCAAAAATCACACAGCTTAAGTACTCTATGGGTACGAAAAAAGTACGAAAAAAACGTTTGTATTTCTCTTTGAAGTACTAATGTGATATCGACCGAACGATAAATAAGGCACGCCGGCGCAAACGGCAAGCAAAACGGAGTCCGAATGGGCTTGTACAAGGAATCAAAAATCACACGCTAAGTACTCTATGGGTACGAAAAAAAGTACGAAAAAAAAATGTTTGTAATTCTCTTTGAAGTACGATGTGATATCGACCGAACGATAAATAAGGCACGCCGGCGCAAACGGCAAGCAAAACGGAGGCCGAATGGCCTTGTACAAGAAATCAAAAATCACACGCTTAAGTACTATATGGGTACGAAAAAAAGTATGAAAAAAAACGTTTGTAATTCTCTTTGAAGTACGATGTGATATCGACCGAACGATAAATAAGGCACGCCGGCGCAAACGGCAAGCAAAACGGAGGCCGAATGGCCTTGTACAAGGAATAAAAAATCACACGCTTAAGTACTCTATGGGTACGAAAAAAACGTTTGTAATTCTCTTTGAAATACCGATGTGATATCGACCGAACGATAAATAAGGCACGCCGGCGCAAACGGCAAGCAAAAAACGGAGGCCGAATGGCCTTGTACAAGGATTCAAAAATCACACGCTTAAGTACTCTATGGGTACGAAAAAAAACGTTTGTAATTCTCTTTGAAGTACGATGTGATATCGACCGAACGATAAATAAGGCACGCCGGCGCAAACGGCAAGCAAAACGGAGGCCGAATGGCCTTGTACAAGGAATCAAAAATCACACGCTTAAGTACTCTATGGGTACGAAAAAAATTACGAAAAAAACGTTTGTAATTCTCTTTCAAGTACCGATGTGATATCGACCGTAACGATAAATAAGGCACGCCGGCGCAAACGGCAAGCAAAACGGAGGCCGTAATGGCCTTGTACAAGGAATCAAAAATCACACGCTTAAGTACTCTATGGGTACGAAAAAAAGTACGAAAAAAACGTTTGTAATTCTCTTTGAAGTACTGATGTGATATCGACCGAACGATAAATAAGGCACGCCGGCGCCAACGGCAAGCAAAACGGAGGCCGAATGGCCTTTACAAGGAATCAAAAATCACACGCTTAATTACTCTATGGGTACGAAAAAAATTACGAAAAAAAACGTTTGTAATTCTCTTTGAAGTACAGATGTGATATCGACCGAACGATAAATAAGGCACGCCGGCGCAAACGGCAAGCAAAACGGAGGCCGAATAATGGCCTTGTACAATGAATCAAAAATCACACGCTTAAGTACTCTATGGGTACGAAAACAAGTACGAAAAAAAACGTTTGTAATTCTCTTTGAAGTACCGATGTGATGTCGACCGAACGATAAATAAGGCACGCCGGTGCAAACGGCAAGCAAAACGGAGGCCGGATGGCCTTGTACAAGGAATCAAAAATCACACGCTTAAGTACTCTATGGGTACGAAAAAAAGTACGCTAAAAAACGTTTGTAATTCTCTTTGAGTGCCGATGTGATATCGACCGAACGATAAATAAGGCACGCCGGCGCAAACGGCAAGCAAAACGGAGGCCAGAATGGCCTTGTAAGAGGAATCAAAAATCACACACGCTAAGTACTCTATGGGTACGAAAAAAAATGTTTGTAATACTCTTTGAAGTACTAATGTGATATCGACCGAACGATAAATAAGGCACGCCGGCGCAAACGGCTAAAAAAACGGAGGCCAGAATGGCCTTGTACAAGGAATCAAAAATGACACAAGCTTAAGTACTCTATGGGTACGAAAAAAAACGTTTGTAATTCTCTTTGAAGTACCGATGTGATATCGACCGAACGATAAATAAGGCACGCCGGCGCAAACGGCAAGCAAAACGGAGGCCGAATGGCATTGTACAAGGAATCAAAAATCACACAAGCTTAAGTACTCTATGGGTACGAAAAAATTACGAAAAAAAACGTTTGTAATTCTCTTTCAAGTACCGATGTGATATCGACCGAACGATAAATAAGGCACGCCGGCGCAAACGGCAAGCAAAACGGAGGCCGAATGGCCTTGTACAAGGAATCAAAAATCACACAGTTAAGTACGCTATGGGTACGAAAAAAAACGTTTGTAATTCTCTTTGAAGTACTGATGTGATATCGACCAGAACGATAAATAAGGCACGCCGGCGCAAACGGCAAGCAAAACGGAGGCCGAGAATGGCCTTGTACAAGGAATCAAAAATCACACAGTTAAGTACTCTATGGATACGAAAAAAAATTACGAAAAAAACGTTTGTAATTCTCTTTCAAGTACCGATGTGATATCGACCGAACGATAAATAAGGCACGCCGGCGCAAACGGCAAGCAAAACGGAGGCCGAATGGCCTTGTACAAGGAATCAAAAATCACACGGTTAAGTAATCTATGGGTACGAAAAAAAAGTACGAAAAAAAAACGTTTGTAATTCTCTTTGAAGTACGATGTGATATCGACCGAACGATAAATAAGGCACGCCGGCGCAAACGGCAAGCAAAACGGAGGCCGAATGGCCTTGTACAAGGAATCAAAAATCACACGGTTAATTACTCTATGGGTACGAAAAAAAGTACGAAAAAAAACGTTTGTAATTCTCTTTGAAGTACGATGTGATATCGACCGAACGATAAATAAGGCACGCCGGCGCAAACGGCAAGCAAAACGGAGGCCAGAATGGCCTTGTACAAGGAATCAAAAATATCACAGTTACTCTATGGGTACGAAAACAAGTACGAAAAAAACGTTTGTAATTCTCTTTGAAGTACTGATGTGATGTCGACCAGAACGATAAATAAAGCACGCCGGCGCAAACGGCAAGCAAAACGGAGGCCAGGATGGCCTTGTACAAGGAATCAAAAATCACACGCTTAACTACTCTATGGGTACGAAAAAAAGTACGAAAAAAAACGTTTGTAATTCTCTTTGAAATACGACGTGATATCGACCGAACGATAAATAAGGCACGCCGGCGCAAACGGCAAGCAAAACGGAGGCGAAATGGCCTTGCAAGGAATCAAAAATCACACAGTTAAGTACTCTATGGGTACGAAAAAAAGTACGAAAAAAACCTTTGTATTTCTCTTTGAAGTACTAATGTGATATCGACCAGAACGATAAATAAGGCACGCCGGCGCAAACCGCAAGCAAAACGGAGTCCAGAATGGGCTTGTACAAGGAATCAAAAATCACACAGTTAAGTACTCTATGGGTACGAAAAAAAGTACGAAAAAAAACGTTTGTAATTCTCTTTGAAGTACTGATGTGATATCGACCGAACGATAAATAAGGCACTCCGGCCCAAACGGCAAGCAAAACGGAGGCCAGAATGGCCTTGTACAAGAAATCAAAAATCACACAGTTAAGTACTATATGGGTACGAGAAAAAGTACGAAAAAAAACGTTTGTAATTCTCTTTGAAGTACCGATGTGATATCGACCGAACGATAAATAAGGCACGCCGGCGCAAACGGCAAGCAAAACGGAGGCCGAATGGCCTTGTACAAGGAATAAAAAATCACACGCTTAAGTACTCTATGGGTACGAAAAAAAAAACGTTTGTAATTCTCTTTGAAGTACGATGTGATATCGAGCGAACGATAAATAAGGCACGCCGGCGCAAACGGCAAGCAAAACGGAGGCCGAATGGCCTTGTACAAGGAATCAAAAATCACACGCTAAGTACTCTATGGGTACGAAAAAAAACGTTTGTAATTCTCTTTGAAGTACCGATGTGATATCGACCGAACGATAAATAAGGCACGCCGGCGCAAACGGCAAGCAAAACGTAGGCCGAATGGCCTTGTACAAGGAATCAAAAATCACACGGTTAAGTATTCTATGGGTACGAAAAAAAGTAGGAAAAAATACGTTTGTAATTCTCTTTGAAGTACCGATGTGATATCGACCGAACGATAAATAAGGCACGCCGGCGCAAACGGCAAGCAAAACGGAGGCCAGAATGGCCTTGTACAAGGAATCAAAAATCACACAGTTAAGTACTCTATGGGTACGAAAAAAAGTACGAAAAAAACGTTTGTAATTCTCTTTGAAGTACTGATGTGATATCGACTAGAACGATAAATAATGCACGCCGGCGCAAACGGCAAGCAAAACGGAGGCCAGAATGGCCTTGTACAAGGAATCAAAAATCACACACTTAATTACTACTATGGGTACGAAAAAAAGTACGAAAAAAAACGTTTGTAATTCTCTTTGAAGTACGATGTGATATCGACCGAACGATAAATAAGGCACGCCGGAGTAAACGGCAAGCAAAACGGAGGCCGAATGGCCTTGTACAAGGAATCAAAAATATCACGCAAGTACTCTATGGGTACGAAAACAAGTACGAAAAAAACGTTTGTAATTCTCTTTGAAGTACCGATGTGATGTCGACCGAACGATAAATAAGGCACGCCGGCGCAAACGGCAAGCAAAATGGAGGCTAGGATGGCCTTGTACAAGGAATCAAAAATCACACAGTTAACTACTCTATGGGTACGAAAAAAAGTACGAAAAAAACGTTTGTAATTCTCTTTGAAGTACTGACGTGATATCGACCAGAACGATAAATAAGGCACGCCGGCGCAAACGGCAAGCAAAACGGAGGCCAGAATGGCCTTGCAAGGAATCAAAAATCACACAGTTAAGTACTCTATGGGTACGAAAAAAAGTACGAAAAAAACCTTTGTATTTCTCTTTGAAGTACTAATGTGATATCGACCAGAACGATAAATAAGGCACGCCGGCGCAAACGGCAAACAAAACGGAGTCCAGAATGGGCTTGTACAAGGAATCAAAAATCACACAGTTAAGTACTCTATAGGTACGAAAAAAAAGTACGAAAAAAAACGTTTGTAATTCTCTTTGAAGTACTGATGTGATATCGACCGAACGATAAATAAGGCACTCCGGCGCAAACGGCAAGCAAAACGGAGGCCGAATGGCCTTGTACAAGAAATCAAAAATCACACAAGCTTAAGTACTATATGGGTACGAAAAAAAAGTACGAAAAAAAACGTTTGTAATTCTCTTTGAAGTACCGATGTGATATCGACCGAACGATAAATAAGGCACGCCGGCGCAAACGGCAAGCAAAACGGAGGCCAGAATGGCCTTGTACAAGGAATAAAAAATCACACAGTTAAGTACTCTATGGGTACGAAAAAAAACGTTTGTAATTCTCTTTGAAATACTGATGTGATATCGACCAGAACGATAAATAAGGCACGCCGGCGCAAACGGCTAAAAAACGGAGGCCAGAATGGCCTTGTACAAGGATTCAAAAATCACACAGTTAAGTACTCTATGGGTACGAAAAAAAACGTTTGTAATTCTCTTTGAAGTACTGAGGTGATATCGACCGAACGATAAATAAGGCACGCCGGCGCAAACGGCAAGCAAAACGGAGGCCGTAATGGCCTTGTACAAGGAATCAAAAATCACACGTTAAGTACTCTTTGGGTACGAAAAAAATTACGAAAAAAACGTTTGTAATTCTCTTTCAAGTACCGATGTGATATCGACCGAACGATAAATAAGGCACGCCGGCGTAAACGGCAAGCAAAACGGAGGCCGAATGGCCTTGTACAAGGAATCAAAAATCACACGCTAAGTACTCTATGGGTACGAAAAAAACGTTTGTAATTCTCTTTGAAGTACCGATGTGATATCGACTCGAACGATAAATAAGGCACGCCGGCGCAAACGGCAAGCAAAACGGAGGCCGAATGGCCTTGTACAAGGAATCAAAAATCACACGCTTAATTACTCTATGGGTACGAAAAAAAGTACGAAAAAAAACGTTTGTAATTCTCTTTGAAGTACCGATGTGATATCGACCGAACGATAAATAAGGCACGCCGGCGCAAACGGCAAGCAAAACGGAGCCCAGAATGGCCTTGTACAATGAATCAAAAATCACAAAGTTAAGTACTCTATGGGTACGAAAACAAGTACGAAAAAACGTTTGTAATTCTCTTTGAAGTACTGATGTGATGTCGACCAGAACGATAAATAAGGCACGCCGGCGCAAACGGCAAGCAAAACGGAGGCCATGATGGCCTTGTACAAGGAATCAAAAATCACACAGTTAAGTACTCTATGGGTACGAAAAAAAGTACGCTAAAAAACGTTTGTAATTCTCTTTGAAGTACTGACGTGATATCGACCGAAACGATAAATAAGGCACGCCGGCGCAAACGGCAAGCAAAACGGAGGCCAGAATGGCCTTGTACAAGGAATAAAAAATCACACAGTTAAGTACTCTATGGGTATGAAAAAAGTACGAAAAAAAACGTTTGTAATTCTCTTTGAAGTACTGATGTGATATCGACCAGAACGTAAATAAGACACGCCGGCGCAAACGGCAAGCAAAACGGAGGCCGAATGGCCTTGTACAAGGAATCAAAAATCACACGCTTAAGTACTCTATGGGTACGAAAAAAAGTAGGAAAAAAAAAACTTTTGTAATTCTCTTTGAAGTACCGATGTGATATCGACCGAATGATAAATAAGGCACGCCGGCGCAAACGGCAAGCAAAACGGAGGCCGAATGGCTTTGTACAAGGAATCAAAAATCACACGATTAAGTACTCTATGGGTACGAAAAAAAGTACGAAAAAAAACATTTGTAATTCTCTTTGAAGTACCGATGTGATATCGACCGAACGATAAATAAGGCACGCCGGCGCAAACGGCAAGCAAAACGGAGGCCGAATGGCCTTGTACAAGGAATCAAAAATCACACGCTTAAGTACTCTATGGGTACGAAAAAAAGTACGAAAAAAAACGTTTGTAATTCTCTTTGAAGTACCGATGTGATATCGACCGAACTATAAATAAGGCACGCCGGCGCAAACGGCAAGCAAAACGTAGGCCGAATGGCTTTGTACAAGGAATCAAAAATCACACGCTTAAGTACTCTATGGGTACGAAAAAAAGTACGAAAAAAAACGTTTGTAATTCTCTTTGAAGTACCGATGTGATTTCGACCAGAACGATAAATAAGGCATGCCGGCGGAAACGGCAACCAAAACATAGGCCAGAATGGCCTTGTACAAGGAATCAAAAATCACACAGTTAAGTACTATATGGGTACGAAACAAAGTACGAAAAAAAAACGTTTGTAATTCTCTTTGATGTACAGATGTGATATCGACCAGAACGATAAATAAGGCACGCCGGCGCAAACGGAAAGCAAAACGGAGGCCAGAATGGCCTTGCAAGGAATCAAAAATCACACGCTTAAGTACTCTATGGGTACGAAAAAAAGTACGAAAAAAAACGTTTGTATTTCTCTTTGAAGTACTGATGTGATATCGACCAGAACGATAAATAAGGCACGCCGGCGCAAACGGCAAGCAAAACGGAGGCCAGAATGGCCTTGTACAAGGAATCAAAAATCACACAGTTAAGTACTCTATGGGTACGAAAAAAAAGGTTTGTAATTCTCTTTGAAGTACTGATGTGATATCGACCAGAACGATAAATAAGGCACGCCGGCGCAAACGGCAAGCAAAATGGAGGCCAGAATGGCCTTGTACAAGAAATCAAAAATCAAACAGTTAAGTACTCTATGGGTACGAAAAAAAGTACGAAAAAAAACGTTTGTAATTCTCTTTGAAGTACTGATGTGATATCGACCAGAACGATAAATAAGGCACGCCGGCGCAAACGGCAAGCAAAACGGAGGCCAGAATGGCCTTGTACAAGGAATAAAAAATCACACAATTAACTACTCTATGGGTACGAAAAAAGTACGAAAAAAACGTTTGTAATTCTCTTTGAAGTACTGATGTGATATCGACCAGAATGATAAATAAGGCACGCCGGCGCAAACGGCAAGCAAAACGGAGGCCGAATGGCTTTGTACAAGGAATCAAAAATCACACGCTAAGTACTCTATGGGTACGAAAAAAAGTACGAAAAAAAACATTTGTAATTCTCTTTGAAGTACGATGTGATATCGACCGAACGATAAATAAGGCACGCCGGCGCAAACGGCAAGCAAAACGGAGGCCGAATAGCCTTGTACAAGGAATCAAAAATCACACGCTTAAGTACTCTATGGGTACGAAAAAAAGTACGAAAAAAAACGTTTGTAATTCTCTTTGAAGTACCGATGTGATATCGACCGAACTATAAATAAGGCACGCCGGCGCAAACGGCAAGCAAAACGTAGGCCGAATGGCTTTGTACAAGGAATCAAAAATCACACGAGTTAAGTACTCTATGGGTACGAAAAAAAGTACGAAAAAAAACGTTTGTAATTCTCTTTGAAGTACCGATGTGATTTCGACCGTAACGATAAATAAGGCACGCCGGCGCAAACGGCAACCAAAACATAGGCGAATGGCCTTGTACAAGGAATCAAAAATCACACGCTTAAGTACTCTATGGGTACGAAAAAAAGTACAAAAAAAAACGTTTGTAATTCTCTTTGATGTACCGATGTGATATCGACCGAACGATAAATAAGGCCGCCGGCGCAAATGGCAAGCAAAACGGAGGCCGAATGGCCTTGTACAAGGAATCAAAAATCACACGCTTAAGTACTCTATGGGTACGAAAAAAAGTAGGAAAAAAAACGTTTGTAATTCTCTTTGAAGTACAGATGTGATATCGACCAGAATGATAAATAAGGCTCGCCGGCGCAAACGGCAAGCAAAACGGAGGCCGAATGGCTTTGTACAAGGAATCAAAAATCACACGCTTAAGTACTCTATGGGTACGAAAAAAAGTACGAAAAAAAACAATTGTAATTCTCTTTGAAGTACCGATGTGATATCGACCGAACGATAAATAAGGCACGCCGGCGCAAACGGCAAGCAAAACGGAGGCGAATGGCCTTGTACAAGGAATCAAAAATCACACGCTTAAGTACTCTATGGGTACGAAAAAAAGTACGAAAAAAAACGTTTGTAATTCTCTTTGAAGTACCGATGTGATATCGACCGAACTATAAATAAGGCACGCCGGCGCAAACGGCAAGCAAAACGTAGGCCGAATGGCTTTGTACAAGGAATCAAAAATCACACGCTAAGTACTCTATGGGTACGAAAAAAAGTACGAAAAAAACGTTTGTAATTCTCTTTGAAGTACCGATGTGATTTCGACCGAACGATAAATAAGGCACGCCGGCGCAAACGGCAACCAAAACATAGGCCAGAATGGCCTTGTACAAGGAATCAAAAATCACACAGTTAAGTACTCTATGGGTACGAAACAAAGTACGAAAAAAACGTTTGTAATTCTCTTTGATGTACTGATGTGATATCGACCGAACGATAAATAAGGCACGCCGGCGCAAACGGCAAGCAAAACGGAGGCCGAATGGCCTTGCAAAGGAATCAAAAATCACACGCTAAGTACTCTATGGGTACGAAAAAAAGTACGAAAAAAAACGTTTGTATTTCTCTTTGAAGTACCGATGTGATATCGACCGAACGATAAATAAGGCACGCCGGCGCAAACGGCAAGCAAAACGGAGGCCGAAATGGCCTTGTACAAGGAATCAAAAATCACACGCTTAAGTACTCTATGGGTATGAAAAAAAAAGTACGAAAAAAAATGTTTGTAATTCTCTTTGAAGTACTAATGTGATATCGACCGAACGATAAATAAGGCACGCCGGCGCAAACGGCAAGCAAAACGGAGGCCGAATGGCCTTGTACAAGAAATCAAAAATCAAACAAGCTTAAGTACTCTATGGGTACGAAAAAAAAAAAAACGTTTGTAATTCTCTTTGAAGTACCGATGTGATATCGACCGAACGATAAATAAGGCACGCCGGCGCAAACGGCAAGCAAAACGGAGGCCGAATGGCCTTGTACAAGGAATAAAAAATCACACGCTAACTACTCTATGGGTACGAAAAAAGTACGAAAAAAACGTTTGTAATTCTCTTTGAAGTACCGATGTGATATCGACCGAACAATAAATAAGGCACGGTGGCGCAAACGGCAAGCAAAACGGAGGCCGAATGGCCTTGTACAAGGAATCAAAAATCACACGCTAAGTACTCGTGGGTACGAAAAAAAGTACGAAAAAAACGTTTGTAATTCTCTTTGAAGTACTAATGTGATATCGACCGAACGATAAATAAGGCACCCCGGCGCAAACGGCAAGCAAAACGGAGGCCGAATGGCCTTGTACAAGGAATCAAAAATCACACGCTTAAGTACTCTATGGGTACGAAAAAAAGTACGAAAAAAATGTTTGTAATTCTCTTTGAAGTACCGATGTGATATCGACCGAACGATAAATAAGGCACGCCGGCGCAAACGGCAAGCAAAACGGAGGCCGAATGGCCTTGTACAAGGAATCAAAAATCACACGCTAAGTACTCTATGGGTACGAAAAAAATTACGAAAAAAACGTGAGTAATTCTCTTTGAAGTACCGATGTGATATCGACCGAACGATAAATAAGGCACGCCGGCGCAAACGGCAAGCAAAACGGAGGCCGAATGGCCTTGTACAAGGAATCAAAAATCACACGCTAAGTACTCTATGGGTACGAAAAAAAGTACGAAAAAAAACGTTTGTAATTTTCTTTGAAGTACCGATGTGATATTGACCGAACGATAAATAAGGCACGCCGGCGCAAACGGCAAGCAAAACGGAGGCGTAATGGCCTTGTACAAGGAATCAAAAATCACACGCTTAAGTACTCTATGGGTACGAAAAAAAGTACGAAAAAAAAAACGTTTGTAATTCTCTTTGAAGTACTGATGTGATATCGACCAGAACGATAAATAAGGCACGCCGGCGCAAACGGCAAGCAAAACGGAGGCTAGAATGGCCTTGTACAAGAAATCAAAAATCACACAGTTAAGTACTCTATGGGTACGAAAAAAAAAGTACGAAAAAAAACGTTTGTAATTCTCTTTGAAGTAATGATGTGATATCGACCAGAACGATAAATAAGGCACGCCGGCGCAAACGGCAAGCAAAACGGAGGCCGAATGGCCTTGTACAAGGAATCAAAAATCACACAAGTTAAGTACTCTATGGGTACGAAAAAAAGTACGAAAAAAATGTTTGTAATTCTCTTTGAAGTACTGATGTGATATCGACCAGAATGATAAATAAGGCACGCCGGCGCAAACGGCAAGCAAAACGGAGGCCAGAACGGCCTTGTACAAGGAATCAAAAATCACACAATTAAGTACTCTATGGGTATGAAAAAATTACGAAAAAAACGTTTGTAATTCTCTTTGAAGTACTGATGTGATATCGACCAGAACGATAAATAAGGCACGCCGGCGCAAACGGCAAGCAAAACGGAGGCCAGAATGGCCTTGTACAAGGAATCAAAAATCACACAGCTAAGTACTCTATGGCTACGAAAAAAAGTACGAAAAAAAAACGTTTGTAATTCTCTTTGAAGTACTGATGTGATATCGACCAGAACGATAAATAAGGCACGCCGGCGCAAACGGCAAGCAAAACGGAGTCCGTAATGGCCTTGTACAAGAAATCAAAAAATCACACGCTTAAGTACTCTATGGGTACGAAAAAAAGTACGAAAAAAAACGTTTGTAATTCTCTTTGAAGTACTGATGTGATATCGACCATAACGATAAATAAGGCACGCCGGCGCAATCGGCAAGCAAAATGGAGGCCGAATGGCCTTGTACAAGGAATCAAAAATCACACAATTAAGTACTCTATGGGTACGAAAAAAAGTACGAAAAAAACGTTTGTAATTCTCTTTGAAGTACTGATGTGATATCGACCGAACGATAAATAAGGCACGCCGGCGCAAACGGCAAGCAAAACGGAGGCCGTAACGGCCTTGTACAAGGAATCAAAAATCACACAAGCTAAGTACTCTATGGGTACGAAAAAAAGTACGAAAAAAAACGTTTGTAATTCTCTTTGAAGTATTGATGTGATATCGACCGAACGATAAATAAGGCACGCCGGCACAAACGGCAAGCAAAATTGAGTCCAGAATGGCCTTGTACAAGAAATCAAAAATCACACAAGCTTAAGTACTCTATCGGTACGAAAAAAAGTACGAAAAAAACGTTTGTAATTCTCTTTGAAGTATCGATGTGATATCGACCGAACGATAAATAAGGCACGCCGGCGCAAACGGCAAGCAAAACGGAGGCCGAATGGCCTTGTACAAAGAATCTAAAATCACACGCTTAAGTACTCTATGGGTATGAAAAAAGTACGAAAAAAAAACGTTTGTAATTCTCTTTGAAAACCGATGTGATATCGACCGAAAGATAAATAAGGCACGCCGGCGCAAACGGCAAGCAAAACGGATGGCCGTAATGGCCTTGTACAAGGAATCAAAAATCACACGCTTAAGTACTCTATGGGTACGAAAAAAAGTAGGAAAAAAAACGTTTGTAATTCTCTTTGAAGTACCGATGTGATATCGACCGAACAATAAATAAGGCACGCCGGCTCAAACGGCAAGCAAAACGCGAGGCCGAATGGCCTTGTACAAAAAATCAAAAATCACACCGTTAAGTACTCTATGGGTACGAAAAAAAAAAAAAAAAAGTTCAAAACGTTTGTAATTCTCTTTGAAGTACCGATGTGATATCGACCGAACGATAAATAAGGCACGCCGGCGCAAACGGCAAGCAAAACGGAGGCCAGAATGGCCTTGTACAAGGAATCAAAAATCACACAGTTAAGTACTCTATGGGTACGAAAAAAATTACGAAAAAACGTGAGTAATTCTCTTTGAAGTACTGATGTGATATCGACCAGAACGATAAATAAGGCACGCCGGCGCAAACGGCAAGCAAAACGGAGGGGAGAATGGCCCTGTACAAGGAATCAAAAATCACACAGTTAAGTACTCTATGGTTACGAAAAAAGTACGAAAAAAAACGTTTGTAATTTTCTTTGAAGTACTGATGTGATATTGACCAGAACGATAAATAAGGCATGCCGGCTCAAACGGCAAGCAAAACGGGGGGCAGAATGGCCTTGTACAAGGAATCAAAAATCACACAGTTAAGTACTCTATGGGTACGAAAAAAAGTACGAAAAAAAAACGTTTGTAATTCTCTTTGAAGTACTGATGTGATATCGACCAGAATGATAAATAAGGCACGCCGGCGCAAACGGCAAGCAAAACGGAGGCTAGAATGGCCTTGTACAAGAAATCAAAAATCACACAGTTAAGTACTCTATGGGTACAAAAAAAAAAGTACGAAAAAACGTTTGTAATTCTCTTTGAAGGATCGATGTGATATCGACCGAACGATAAATAAGGCACGCCGGCGCAAACGGCAAGCAAAACGGAGGACGTAATGGCCTTGTACAAGGAATCAAAAATCACACGCTTAAGTACTCTATGGGTACGAAAAAAAGTACGAAAAAAAACGTTTGTAATTCTCTTTGAAGTACGATGCGATATCGACCAGAATGATAAATAAGGCACGCCGGCACAAACGGCAAGCAAAACGGAGTCCAGAATGCCCTTGTACAAGAAATAAAAAATCACACAGTTAAGTACTCTATGGGTACGAAAAAAAGTACGAAAAAAACGTTTGTAATTCTCTTTGAAGTACGATGTGATATCGACCGAACGATAAATAAGGCATGCCGGCGCAAACGGTAAGCAAAACGGAGGCCGAATGGCCTTGTACAAGGAATCAAAAATCACACAATTAGTACTCTATGGGTATGAAAAAATTACGAAAAAAACGTTTGTAATTCTCTTTGAAGTACTGATGTGATATCGACCAGAACGATAAATAAGGCACGCCGGCGCAAACGGCAAGCAAAACGGAGGCCAGAATGGCCTTGTACAAGGAATCAAAAATCACACGCTTAAGTACTCTATGGCTACGAAAAAAAGTAGGAAAAAAAACGTTTGTAATTCTCTTTGAAGTACCGATGTGATATCGACCGAACGATAAATAAGGCACGCCGGCGCAAACGGCAAGCAAAATGGATGTCAGAATGGCCTTGTACAAGAAATCAAAAATCACACAGGTAAGTACTCTATGGGTACGCAAAAAAGTACGAAAAAAACGTTTGTAATTCTCTTTGAAGTACTGATGTGATATCGACCAGAATGATAAATAAGGCACGCCGGCGCAAACGGCAAGCAAAACGGAGGCCAGAACGGCCTTGTACAAGGAATCAAAAATCACACAATTAAGTACTCTATGGGTATGAAAAAATTACGAAAAAAACGTTTGTAATTCTCTTTGAAGTACTGATGTGATATCGACCAGAACGATAAATAAGGCACGCCGGCGCAAACGGCAAGCAAAACGGAGGCCAGAATGGCCTTGTACAAGGAATCAAAAATCACACAGTTAAGTACTCTTTGGCTACGAAAAAAAGTAGGAAAAAAAACGTTTGTAATTCTCTTTGAAGTACTGATGTGATATCGACCAGAACGATAAATAAGGCACGCCGGCAAACGGCAAGCAAAACGGAGGCCAGAATGGCCTTGAACAAGAAATCAAAAATCACACAGTTATGTACTCTATGGGTACGAAAAAAACGTTTGTAATTCTCTTTGAAGTACTGATGTGATATCGACCAGAACGATAAATAAGGCACGCCGGCGCAAACGGCAAGCAAAACGGAGGACAGAATGGCCTTGTACAAGGAATCAAAAATCACACGTTAAGTACTCTATGGGTACGAAAAAAATACGAAAAAAAACGTTTGTAATTCTCTTTGAAGTACTGATGTGATATCGACCAGAACGAGAAATAAGGCACGCCGGCACAAACGGCAAGCAAAATGGAGTCCAGAATGGCCTTGTACAAGAAATCAAAAATCACCCTGTTAAGTACTCTATCGGTACGAAAAAAAGTACGAAAAAAAAACGTTTGTAATTCTCTTTGAAGTACTGATGTGATATCGACCAGAACGATAAATAAGGCATGCCGGCGCAAACGGCAAGCAAAAGGGAGGCCGAATGGCCTTGTACAAGGAATCTAAAATCACACGCTAAGTACTCTATGGGTTTGAAAAAAGTACGAAAAAAAACGTTTGTAATTCTCTTTGAAAAATCGATGTGATATCGACCGAACGATAAATAAGGCACGCCGGCGCAAACGGAAAGCAAAACGGAGGACGAATGGCCTTGTACAAGGAATCAAAAATCACACAGTTAAGTACTCTATGGGTACGAAAAAAAGTACGAAAAAAAACGTTTGTAATTCTCTTTGAAGTACAGATGTGAAATCGACCAGAACGATAAATAAGGCACGCCGGCACAAACGGCAAGCAAAATGGAGTCCAGAATGGCCTTGTACAAGAAATCAAAAATCACACTGTTAAGTACTCTATCGGTACGAAAAAAAAGTACAAAAAAAACGTTTGTAATTCTCTTTGAAGTACTGATGTGATATCGACCAGAACGATAAATAAGGCACGCCGGCGCAAACGGCAAGCAAAACGGAGGCCAGAATGGCCTTGTACAAGGAATCTAAAATCACACAGTTAAGTACTCTATGGGTATGAAAAAAGTACGAAAAAAAACGTTTGTAATTCTCTTTGAAAAACTGATGTGATATCGACCAGAAAGATAAATAAGGCACGCCGGCGCAAACGGCAAGCAAAACGGATGGCCAGAATGGCCTTGTACAAGGAATCAAAAATCACACAGCTAAGTACTCTATGGGTACGAAAAAAAGTAGGAAAAAAACGTTTGTAATTCTCTTTGAAGTACCGATGTGATATCGACCGTAACAATAAATAAGGCACGCCGGCTCAAACGGCAAGCAAAACGCAGCCGAATGGCCTTGTACAAAAAATCAAAAATCACACTTTGTTAAGTACTCTATGGGTACGAAAAAAAAAAAACGTTTGTAATTCTCTTTGAAGTACCGATGTGATATCGACCGAACGATAAATAAGGCATGCCGGCGCAAACGGCAAGCAAAACGGAGGCCGAATGGCCTTGTACAAGGAATAAAAAATCACACGCTAAGTACTCTATGGGTACGAAAAAAAGAACGAAAAAAAAACGTTTGTAATTTTGTTTGAAGTACCGATGTGATATCGACCGAACGATAAATAAGGCACGCCGGCGCAAACGGCAAGCAAAACGGAGGCCGAATGGCTTTGTACGAGGAATCAAAAATCACACGCTTAAGTACTTATGGGTACGAAAAAAAGTACGAAAAAAAAATGTTTGTAATTCTCTTTGAAGTACTCATGTGATATCGACCGAACGATAAATAAGGCACGCCGCGCAAACGGCAAAAAAACGGAGGCCGTAATGGCCTTGTACAAGGAATCAAAAATCACACGCTTAAGTACTCTATGGGTATGAAAAAAAAGTACGAAAAAAAGTTTTTAATTCTCTTTGAAGTACTGATGTGATATCGACCGGAACGATAAATAAGGCACGCCGGCGCAAACGGCAAGCAAAACGGAGGCCGAATGGCCTTGTACAAGGAATCAAAAATCACACAAGCTTAAGTACTCTATGGGTTCGAAAAAAATTACGAAAAAAAACGTTTGTAATTCTCTTTGAAGTACCGATGTGATATCGACCGAACGATAAATAAGGCACGCCGGCGCAAACGGCAAGCAAAACGGAGGCCGTAATGGCCTTGTACAAGGAATCAAAAATCACACGCTTAAGTACTCTATGGGTTCGAAAATAATTACGAAAAAAACGTTTGTAATTCACTTTGAAGTACCGATGTGATATCGACCGAACGATAAATAAGGCACGCCGGCGCAAACGGCAAGCAAAACGGAGAGCCGAATGGCCTTGTACAAGGAATCAAAAATCACACAAGCTTAAGTACTCTATGGGTACGAAAAAAAGTATGAAAAAAAAACGTTTGTAATTCTCTTTGAAGTACCGATGTGATATCGACCGAACGATAAATAAGGCACGCCGGCGCAAACGGCAAGCAAAACGGAGGCCGAATGGCCTTTTACAAGGAATCAAAAATCACACGCTTAAGTACTCTATGGGTTCGAAAAAAATTACGAAAAAAAAACGTTTGTAATTCTCTTTGAAGTACCGATGTGATATGGACCGTAACGATAAATAAGGCACGCCGGCGCAAACGGCAAGCAAAACGGAGTCCGTAATGGCGTTGTAAAAGAAATCAAAAATCACACGCGCTTGAGTACTCTATGGGTACGAAAAAAAGTACGAAAAAAACGTTTGTAATTCTCTTTGAAGTACCGATGTGATATCGACCGAACGATAAATAAGGCATGCCGGCGCAAACGGCAAGCAAAACGGAGGCCGAATGGCCTTGTACAAGGAATCAAAAATCACACAAGCTTAAGTACTCTATGGGTACGAAAAAAAGTACGAAAAAAACGTTTGTAATTCTCTTTGAAGTACCGATGTGATATCGACCGAACGATAAATAAGACATGCCGGCGCAAACGGCAAGCAAACGGAGGCCGAATGGCCTTGTACAAGGAATCAAAAATCACACAGTTAAGTACTCTATGGGTACGAAAAAAATTCGAAAAAAAAACGTTTGTAATTCTCTTTGAAGTACCGATGTGATATCGACCAGAACGATAAATAAGGCACGCCGGCGCAAACGGCTAGCAAAACGGAGGCCAGAATGGCCTTGTACAAGGAATCAAAAATCACACAGTTAAGTACTGTATGGGTACGAAAAAAAGTACAAATTTTTTTTTTTGTAATTCTCTTTGAAGTACTGATGTGATATCGACCAGAACGATAAATAAGGCACGCCTGCGCAAACGCAAGCAAAACGGAGGCCGAATGGCCTTGTACAAGAAATCAAAAATCACACGCTAAGTACTCTATGGGTACGAAAAAAAGTACGAAAAAAACGTTTATAATTCTCTTTGAAGTACCGATGTGATATCGACCGAACGATAAATAAGGCACGTCGGCGCAAACGGCAAAAAAAACGGAGGCCAGAATGGCCTTGTACAAGGAATAAAAAATCACACACTTACTCTATGGGTACGAAAAAAAGTACGAAAAAAAAAGTTTGTAATTCTCTTTGAAGTACTGATGTGATATCGACCGAACGATAAATAAGGCACGCCGGCGCAAACGGCAAGCAAAACGGAGGCCATAATGGCCTTGTACAAGGAATCAAAAATCACACAGTTAAGTACTCTATGGGTTCGAAAAAAATTACGAAAAAAAACGTTTGTAATTCTCTTTGAAGTACTGATGTGATATCGACCGAACGATAAATAATGCACGCCGGTGCAAACGGAAAGCAAAACGGAGGCCGTAATGGCCTTGTACAAGGAATCAAAAATCACACGCTTAAGTACTCTATGGGTACGAAAAAAGTACGAAAAAAAACGTTTGTAGTTCTCTTTGAAGTACCGATGTGATATCGACCGAACGATAAATAAGGCACGCCGGCGCAAACGGCAAGCAAAACGAGGCCGAATGGCCTTGTACAAGAAATAAAAAATCACACGCTTAAGTACTCTATGGGTACGAAAAAAAGTACGAAAAAAAAGTTTGTAATTCTCTTTGAAGTACCGATGTGATATCGACCGAACGATAAATAAGGCACGCCGGCGCAAACGTCAAGCAAAACGGAGGCCGAATGGCCTTGTACAAGGAATCAAAAATCACACGCTTAACTACTCTATGGGTACGAAAAAAAGTACGAAAAAAACGTTTGTAATTCTCTTTGAAGTACCGATGTGATATCGACCGAACGATAAATAAGGCACGCCGGCGCAAACGGCAAGCAAAACGGAGGCCGAATGGCCTTGTACAAGAAATCAAAAATCACACGCTAAGTACTCTATGGGTACGAAAAAAAGTACGAAAAAAAAACGTTCGTAATTCTCTTTGAAGTACCGATGTGATATCGACCGAACGATAAATAAGGCACGCCGGCGCAAACGGTAAGCAAAACGGAGGACGTAATGGCCTTGTACGAGAATCAAAAATCATACGCTTAAGTACTCTATGGTTACGAAAAAAAGTACGAAAAAAAACGTTTGTAATTCTCTTTGAAGTACTGATGTGATATCGACCAGAACGATAAATAAGGCACGCCGGCGCAAACGGCAAGCAAAACGGAGGACAGAATGGCCTTGTACAAGGAATCAAAAATCACACGTTAAGTACGAAAAAAATACGAAAAAAAACGTTTGTAATTCTCTTTGAAGTACTGATGTGATATCGACCAGAACGAGAAATAAGGCACGCCGGCACAAACGGCAAGCAAAATGGAGTCCAGAATGGCCTTGTACAAGAAATCAAAAATCACACTGTTAAGTACTCTATCGGTACGAAAAAAAGTACGAAAAAAAAACGTTTGTAATTCTCTTTGAAGTACTGATGTGATATCGACCAGAACGATAAATAAGGCATGCCGGCGCAAACGGCAAGCAAAAGGGTGGCCAGAATGGCCTTGTACAAGGAATCTAAAATCACACAGTTAAGTACTCTATGGGTTTGAAAAAAGTACGAAAAAAAACGTTTGTAATTCTCTTTGAAAAACTGATGTGATATCGACCAGAACGATAAATAAGGCACGCCGGCGCAAACGGAAAGCAAAACGGAGGACAGAATGGCCTTGTACAAGGAATCAAAAATCACACGCTAAGTACTCTATGGGTACGAAAAAAAGTACGAAAAAAAACGTTTGTAATTCTCTTTGAAGTACGATGTGAAATCGACCGAACGATAAATAAGGCACGCCGGCACAAACGGCAAGCAAAATGGAGTCCGTAATGGCCTTGTACAAGAAATCAAAAATCACACCGTTAAGTACTCTATCGGTACGAAAAAAAGTACAAAAAAAACGTTTGTAATTCTCTTTGAAGTACCGATGTGATATCGACCGAACGATAAATAAGGCACGCCGGCGCAAACGGCAAGCAAAACGGAGGCCGAATGGCCTTGTACAAGGAATCTAAAATCACACGAGTTAAGTACTCTATGGGTATGAAAAAAGTACGAAAAAAACGTTTGTAATTCTCTTTGAAAAACCGATGTGATATCGACCGAACGATAAATAAGGCACGCCGGCGCAAACGGCAAGCAAAACGGATGGCCGAATGGCCTTGTACAAGGAATCAAAAATCACACGCTTAAGTACTCTATGGGTACGAAAAAAAGTAGGAAAAAAAACGTTTGTAATTCTCTTTGAAGTACTGATGTGATATCGACCAGAACAATAAATAAGGCACGCCGGCTCAAACGGCAAGCAAAACGCAGGCCAGAATGGCCTTGTACAAAAAATCAAAAATCACACTGTTAAGTACTCTATGGGTACGAAAAAAACGTTTGTAATTCTCTTTGAAGTACTGATGTGATATCGACCAGAACGATAAATAAGGCATGCCGGCGCAAACGGCAAGCAAAACGGAGGCCAGAATGGCCTTGTACAAGGAATAAAAAATCACACGCTAAGTACTCTATGGGTACGAAAAAAAGAACGAAAAAAACGTTTGTAATTTTGTTTGAAGTACGATGTGATATCGACCGAACGATAAATAAGGCACGCCGGCGCAAACGGCAGCAAAACGGAGGCCAGAATGGCTTTGTACGAGGAATCAAAAATCACACAGTTAAGTACTGTATGGGTACGAAAAAAAGTACGAAAAAAATGTTTGTAATTCTCTTTGAAGTACTCATGTGATATCGACCAGAACGATAAATAAGGCACGCCGCGCAAACGGCAAAAAAACGGAGGCCGAATGGCCTGGTACAAGGAATCAAAAATCACACGCTTAAGTACTCTATGGGTACGAAAAAAAGTACGAAAAAAAAAAGTTTGTAATTCTCTTTGAAGTACGATGTGATATCGACCGAACGATAAATAAGGCACGCCGGCGCAAACGGCAAGCAAAACGGAGGCCGAATGGCCTTGTACAAGGAATCAAAAATCACACGCTAAGTACTCTATGGGTTCGAAAAAAATTACGAAAAAAAACGTTTGTAATTCTCTTTGAAGTACCGATGTGATATCGACCGAACGATAAATAAGGCACGCCGGCGCAAACGGCAAGCAAAACGGAGGCCGAATGGCCTTGTACAAGGAATCAAAAATCACACGAGTTAAGTACTCTATGGGTTCGAAAATAATTACGAAAAAAAAACGTTTGTAATTCGCTTTGAAGTACCGATGTGATATCGACCGAACGATAAATAAGGCACGCCGGCGCAAACGGCAAGCAAAACGGAGGCCGAATGGCCTTGTACAAGGAATCAAAAATCACACGCTAAGTACTCTATGGGTACGAAAAAAAGTATGAAAAAAAACGTTTGTAATTCTCTTTGAAGTACCGATGTGATATCGACCGAACGATAAGTAAGGCACGCCGGCGCAAACGGCAAGCAAAACGGAGGCCGTAATGGCCTTTTACAAGGAATCAAAAATCACACGCTTAAGTACTCTATGGGTTCGAAAAAAATTACGAAAAAAAAACGTTTGTAATTCTCTTTGAAGTACCGATGTGATATGGACCAGAACGATAAATAAGGCACGCCGGCGCAAACGGCAAGCAAAACGGAGTCCAGAATGGCGTTGTAAAAGAAATCAAAAATCACACAGTTGAGTACTCTATGGGTACGAAAAAAAGTACGAAAAAAACGTTTGTAATTCTCTTTGAAGTACTGATGTGATATCGACCGAACGATAAATAAGGCATGCCGGCGCAAACGGCAAGCAAAACGGAGGCCGAATGGCCTTGTACAAGGAATCAAAAATCACACGCTTAAGTACTCTATGGGTACGAAAAAAAAGTACGAAAAAAACGTTTGTAATTCTCTTTGAAGTACCGATGTGATATCGACCGAACGATAAATAAGACATGCCGGCGCAAACGGCAAGCAAACGGAGGCCAGAATGGCCTTGTACAAGGAATCAAAAATCACAGTTAAGTACTCTATGGGTACGAAAAAATGTTGGAAAAAAAACGTTTGTAATTCTCTTTGAAGTACCGATGTGATATCGACCGAACGATAAATAAGGCACGCCGGCGCAAACGGCTAGCAAAACGGAGGCCGAATGGCCTTGTACAAGGAATCAAAAATCACACGCTAAGTACTCAGATATGGGTACGAAAAAAAGTACAAATTTTTTTTTTTGTAATTCTCTTTGAAGTACCGATGTGATATCGACCGAACGATAAATAAGGCACGCCGCGCAAACGCAAGCAAAACGGAGGCCGAATGGCCTTGTACAAGAAATCAAAAATCACACGCTAAGTACTCGTATGGGTACGAAAAAAAGTACGAAAAAAAACGTTTATAATTCTCTTTGAAGTACCGATGTGATATCGACCGAACGATAAATAAGGCACGTCGGCGCAAACGGCAAAAAAAACGGAGGCCAGAATGGCCTTGTACAAGGAATGAAAAATCACACAGTTAAGTACTCTATGGGTACGAAAAAAAGTACGAAAAAAAAGTTTGTAATTCTCTTTGAAGTACTGATGTGATATCGACCAGAACGATAAATAAGGCACGCCGGCACAAACGGCAAGAAAAACGGAGGCCAGAATGGCCTTGTACAAGGAATCAAAAATCACACCGTTAAGTACTCTATGGGTTCGAAAAAAATTACGAAAAAAAACGTTTGTAATTCTCTTTGAAGTACTGATGTGATATCGACCAGAACGATAAATAATGCACGCCGGTGCAAACGGAAAGCAAAACGGAGGCCAGAATGGCCTTGTACAAGGAATCAAAAATCACACGCTTAAGTACTCTATGGGTACGAAAAAAAGTACGAAAAAAAACGTTTGTAATTCTCTTTGAAGTACCGATGTGATATCGACCGAACGATAAATAAGGCACGCCGGCGCAAACGGCAAGCAAAACGAGGCCGAATGGCCTTGTACAAGAAATAAAAAATCACACGCTTAAGTACTCTATGGGTACGAAAAAAAGTACGAAAAAAAAAGTTTGTAATTCTCTTTGAAGTACCGATGTGATATCGACCGAACGATAAATAAGGCACGCCGGCGCAAACGTCAAGCAAAACGGAGGCCGAATGGCCTTGTACAAGGAATCAAAAATCACACGCTTAACTACTCTATGGGTACGAAAAAAAGTACGAAAAAAACGTTTGTAATTCTCTTTGAAGTACCGATGTGATATCGACCGAACGATAAATAAGGCACGCCGGCGCAAACGGCAAGCAAAACGGAGGCCGAATGGCCTTGTACAAGAAATCAAAAATCACACAGTTAAGTACTCTATGGGTACGAAAAAAAGTACGAAAAAAAACGTTCGTAATTCTCTCTGAAGTACTGATGTGATATCGACCAGAACGATAAATAAGGCACGCCGGCGCAAACGGTAAGCAAAACGGAGGACAGAATGGCCTTGTACGAGATATCAAAAATCATACAGTTAAGTACTCTATGGTTACGAAAAAAAGTACGAAAAAAAACGGTTGTAATTCTCTTTGAAGTAATGATGTGATATCGACCAGAACGATAAATAAGGCATGCCGGCGCAAACGGCAAGCAAAACGGAGGCCAGAATGGCCTTGTACAAGGAATCAAAAATCACACAAGCTTAAGTACTCTATGGGTACGAAAAAAAGTACGAAAAAAAACGTTTGTAATTCTCTTTGAAGTATCGATGTGATATCGACCGTATCGATAAATAATGCACGCCGGCGCAAACGGCAAGCAAAACGGAGGCAAGAATGGCCTTGTACAAGGAACTAAAATCACACAGTTAAGTACTGTATGGGTACGAAAAAAAGTACGAAAAAAAATGTTTGTAATTCTCTTTGAAGTACCGATGTGATATCGACCAGAACGATAAATAAGGCACGTCGGCGCAAACGGCAAAAAAACGGAGGCCAGAATGGCCTTGTACAAGGAATCAAAAATCACACAGTTAAGTACTCTATGTGTACGAAAAAAAATATGAAAAAAAAGTTTGTAATTCTCTTTGAAGTACTGATGTGATATCGACCAGAACGATAAATAAGGCCCGCCGGCGCAAACGGCAAGCAAAACGGAGGCCAGAATGGCCTTGTACCAGGAATCAAAAATCACACAGTTAAGTACTCTATGGGTTCTAAAAAAATTACGAAAAAAAAAGTTTGTAATTCTCTTTGAAGTACTGATGTGATATCGACCAGAACGATAAATAAGGCACGCCGGCGCAAACGGCAAGCAAAACGGAGAATGGCCTTGTACAAGTAATCAAAAATCACACAGTTTAGTACTCTATGGTTACGAAAAAAAAGTACGAAAAAAAACGTTTGTAATTCTCTTTGAAGTACTGATGTGATATCGACCAGAACGATAAATAAGGCACGCCGGCGCAAACGGCAAGCAAAACGGAGGCCATAATGGCCTTGTACAAGAAATCAAAAATCACACAGTTAAGTACTCTATGGGTACGAAAAAAATGTTTGTAATTCTCTTTGAAGTACTGATGTGATATCGACCAGAACGATAAATAAGGCACGCCGGCGCAAACGGCAAGCAAAACGGAGGCCAGAATGGCCTTGTACAAGGAATCAAAAATCACACAGTTAACTACTCTATGGGTACGAAAAAAGCGTTTGTAATTCTCTTTGAAGTACTGATGTGATATCGACCAGAACGATAAATAAGGCACGCCGGCGCAAACGGCAAGCAAAACGGAGGCCAGAATGGCCTTGTACAAGGAATCAAAAATCACACAATTATGTACTCTATGGGTACGAAAAAAGTACGAAAAAAAACGTTAGTAATTCTCTTTGAAGTACGATGTGATATCGACCGAACGATAAATAAGGCATGCCGGCGCAAACGGCAAGCAAAACAGAGGCCAGAATGGCCTTGTACAAGGAATGAAAAATCATACATTTAAGTACTCTATGGGTACGAAAAAAAGTATGAAAAAAACGTTTGTAATTCTCTTTGAAGTACTGATGTGATATCGACCAGAACGATAAATAAGGCACGCCGGCGCAAACGGCAAAAAAAACGGAGGCCAGAATGGCTTTGTACAAGGAATCAAAAATCACACAGTTAAGTACTCTATGGGTACGAAAAAAAGTACGAAAAAAAACGTTTGTAATTCTCTTTGAAGTACTAATGTGATATCGACCAGAACGATAAATAAGGCACGTCGGCGCAAACGGCAAGCAAAACGGAGGCCATAATGGCCTTGTACAAGGAATCAAAATTCACACAGTAAAGTACTCTACAGGTACGAAAAAAAAACGTTTGTAATTCACTTTGAAGTACTGATGTGATATCGACCAGAACGATAAATAAGGCACGCCGGCGCAAACGGCAAGCAAAACGGAGGCAAGAATGGCCTTGTACAAGGAATTAAAAATCTCACAGTTAAGTACTCTATGGGTAGGAAAAAAAGAACGAAAAAAAACGTTTGTAATTCTCTTTGAAGTACTGATGTGATATCGACCAGAACGATAAATAAGGCACGCCGGCGCAAACGGCAAGCAAAACGGAGGCCGAATGGGTACAAGGAATCAAAAATCACACGCTTAACTACTCTATGGGTACGAAAAAAAGTACGAAAAAAAACGTTTGTAATTCTCTTTGAAGTACCGATGTGATATCGACCGAACGATAAATAAGGCACGCCGGCGCAAACGGCAAGCAAAACGGAGGCCGAATGACCTTGTACAAGGAATCAAAAATCACACCGTTAAGTACTCTATGGGTACGAAAAAAAGTACGAAAAAAAACATTTGTAATTCTCTTTGAAATACTGGTGTGATATCGACCAGAACGATAAATAAGGCACGCCGGCGCAAACCGCAAGCAAAACGGAGGCCGAATGGCCTTGTACAAGGAATCAAAAATCACACGCTTAAGTACTCTATGGGTACGAAAAAAAGTACGAAAAAAACGTTTGTAATTCTCTTTGAAGTACCGATGTGATATCGACCGAACGATAAATAAGGCACGCCGGCGCAAACGGCAAGCAAAACGGAGGCCAGAATGGCCTAGTACAAGGAATCAAAAATCACACAGTTAAGTACTCTATGGGTACGAAAAAAAGTACGAAAAAAAACATTTGTAATTCTTTTTGAAGTACTGATGTGATATCGACCAGAACGATAAATAAGGCACGCCGGTGCAAACGGCAAGCAAAACGGAGGCCGAATGACCTTGTACAAGGAATCAAAAATCACACAGTTAAGTACTCTATGGGTACGAAAAAAAGTACGAAAAAAAACGTTTGTAATTCTCTTTGAAGTACTGATGTGATATCGACAAGAACGATAAATAAGGCATGCCGGCGCAAACGGCAAGCAAAACGGAGGCCAGAATGGCCTTGTACAAGGAATCAAAAATCACACAGTTAAGTACTCTATGGGTACGAAAAAAAGTACGAAAAAAAACGTTTGTAATTCTCTTTGAAGTACTGATGTGATATCGACCAGAACGATAAATAAGGCACGCCGGCGCAAACGGCAAGCAAAACGGAGGCCAGAATGGCCTTGTAAAAGAAATCAAAAATCACACAATTAAGTACTCTATGGGTACGAAAAAAGTACGAAAAAAAAACGTTTGTAATTCTCTTTGAAGTACTGATGTGATATCGACCGAACGATAAATAAGGCACGCCGGCGCAAACGGCAAGCAAAACGGAGGCCAGAATGGCCTTGTAAAAGGAATCAAAAATCACACAGTTAAGTAATCTATGGGTACGAAAAAAAGTACGAAAAAAAAACGTTTGTAATTCTCTTTGAGGTACTGATGTGATATCGACCAGAACGATAAATAAGGCACGCCGGCGCAAACGGCAAGCAAAACGGAGGCCATAATGGCCTTGTACAAGGAATCAAAAATCACACAGGAAAGTACTCTATGGGTACGAAAAAAATTACGAAAAAAAACGTTTGTAATTCTCTTTGAAGTACCGATGTGATATCGACCGAACGATAAATAAGGCACGCCGGCGCAAACGGCAAGCAAAACGGAGTCCAGAATGGCCTAGTACAAGGAATCAAAAATCACACAGTTTAAGTACTCTATGGGTACGAAAAAAAGTACGAAAAAAAACGTTTGTAATTCTTTTTGAAGTACAGATGTGATATCGACCGAACGATAAATAAGGCACGCCGGTGCAAACGGCAAGCAAAACGGAGGCCGTAATGACCTTGTACAAGGAATCAAAAATCACACGCTAAGTACTCTATGGGTACGAAAAAAAGTACGAAAAAAAACGTTTGTAATTCTCTTTGAAGTACCGATGTGATATCGACCGAACGATAAATAAGGCATGCCGGCGCAAACGGCAAGCAAAACGGAGGCCGAATGGCCTTGTACAAGGAATCAAAAATCACACGCTTAAGTACTCTATGGGTACGCAAAAAAGTACGAAAAAAAACGTTTGTAATTCTCTTTGAGGTACTAATGTGATATCGACCAGAACGATAAATAAGGCACGCCGGCGCAAACGGCAAGCAAAACGGAGGCCATAATGGCCTTGTACAAGGAATCAAAAATCACACAGTTAAGTACTCTATGGGTACGAAAAAAAGAACGAAAAAAAACGTTTGTAATTCTCTTTGAAGTACTGATGTGATATCGACCGAACGATAAATAAGGCACGCCGGCGCAAACGGCAAGCAAAACGGAGGCCGAATGGCCTTGTACAAGGAATCAAAAATCACACTTAAGTACTCTATGGGTACGAAAAAAAGTACGAAAAAAAACGTTTGTAATTCTCTTTGAAGTACTAATGTGATATCGACCGAACGATAAATAAGGCACGCCGGCGCAAACGGCAAGCAAAACGGAGGCCGAATGGCCTTGTACAAGGAATCAAAAATCACACAGTTAAGTACTCTATGGGTACGAAAAAAAGTACGAAAAAAAAACGTTTGTAATTCTCTTTGAAGTACTAATGTGATATCGACCAGAACGATAAATAAGGCATGCCGGCGCAAACGGCAAGCAAAACGGAGGCCAGAATGGCCTTGTACAAGAAATCAAAAATCACACAATTAAGTACTCTATGGGTACGAAAAAAATTACGAAAAAAAAACGTTTGTAATTCTCTTTGAAGTACTGATGTGATATCGACCAGAACGATAAATAAGGCACGCCGGCGCAAACGGCAAGCAAAACGGAGGCCAGAATGGCCTTGTACAAGGAATCAAAAATCACACGCTTATACTCTATGGGTACGAAAAAAAGAACGAAAAAAAACGTTTGTAATTCTCTTTGAAGTACCGATGTGATATCGACCGAACGATAAATAAGGCACGCCGGCGCAAACGGCAAGCAAAACGGAGGCCGAATGGCCTTGTACAAGGAATCAAAAATCACACGCTTAAGTACTCTATGGGTACGAAAAAAAGTACGAAATAAAACGTTTGTAATTCTCTTTGAAGTACCGATGTGATATCGACCGAACGATAAATAAGGCATGCCGGCGCAAACGGCAAGCAAAACGGAGGCCGAATGGCCTTGTACAAGGAATCAAAAATCACACGCTTAAGTACTCTATGGGTACGAAAAAAAGAACGAAAAAAAAACGTTTGTAATTCTCTTTGAATTACCGATGTGATATCGACCGAACGATAAATAAGGCACGCCGGCGCAAACGGCAAGCAAAACGGAGGCCAGAATGGCATTGTACTAGAAATCAACAATCACACAATTAAGTACTCTATGGGTACGAAAAAAAAAAAGTACGAAAAAAATCATTAGTAATTCTCTTTGAAGTACCGATGTGATATCGACCGAACGATAAATAAGGCACGCCGGCGCAAACGGCAAGCAAAACGGAGGCCAGAATGGCCTTGTACAAGGAATCAAAAATCACACACTATGGGTACGAAAAAAAGTACGAAAAAAAAACGTTTGTAATTCTCTTTGAAGTACTAATGTGATATCGACCAGAACGATAAATAAGGCACGCCGGCGCAAACGGCAAGCAAAACGGAGGCCATAATGGCCTTGTACAAGGAATCAAAAATCACACAGTAAAGTACTCTATGGGTACGAAAAAAAGTACGAAAAAAAACGTTAGTAATTCTCTTTGAAGTACCGATGTGATATCGACCGAACGATAAATAAGGCACGCCGGCGCAAACGGCAAGCAAAACGGAGGTCGAATGGCCTAGTACAAGGAATCAAAAATCACACGCTTAAGTACTCTATGGGTACGAAAAAAAGTACGAAAAAAAACGTTTGTAATTCTCTTTGAAGTACCGATGTGATATCGACCGAACGATAAATAAGGCATGCCGGCGCAAACGGCAAGCAAAACGGAGGCCGAATGGCCTTGTACAAGGAATCAAAAATCACACGCTAAGTACTCTTTGGGTACGAAAAAAAAGTACGAAAAAAACGTTTGTAATTCTCTTTGAAGTACCGATGTGATATCGACCGAACGATAAATAAGGCACGCCGGCGCAAACGGCAAGCAAAACGGAGGCCAGAATGGCCTTGTACAAGGAATCAAAAATCACACAATTATGTACTCTATGGGTACGAAAAAAAGTACGAAAAAACGTTTGTAATTCTCTTTGAAGTACTCCTGTGGTATCGACCAAAACGATAAATAAGGTACGCCGGCGCAAACGGCAAGCAAAACGGAGGCCGAATGGCATTGTACAAGGAATCAAAAATCACACGCTTAAGTACTCTATGGGTACGAAAAAGTACGAAAAAAAAACGTTTGTAATTCTCTTTGAAGTACCGATGTGATATCGACCGAACGATAAATAAGGCACGCCGGCGCAAACGGCAAGCAAAACGAGGCCGAATGGCCTTGTACAAGGAATCAAAAATCATACGCTTAAGTACTCTATGGGTACGAAAAAAAGTACGAAAAAAACGTTTGTAATTCTCTTTGAAGTACCGATGTGATATCGACCGAACGATAAATAAGGCACGCCGGCGCAAACGGAAAAAAACGGAGGCCGAATGGCTTTGTACAAGGAATCAAAAATCGGACAGTTTAAGTACTCTATGGGTACGAAAAAAAGTACGAAAAAAAATGTTTGTAATTCTCTTTGAAGTACTAATGTGATATCGACCAGAACGATAAATAAGGCACGCCGGCGCAAACGGCAAGCAAAACGGAGGCCATAATGGCTTTGTACAAGGAATCAAAAATCACACAGTAAAGTACTCTATGGGTACGAAAAAAATTACGAAAAAACACGTTTGTAATTCACTTTGAAGTACTGATGTGATATCGACCGAACGATAAATAAGGCACGCCGGCGCAAACGGCAAGCAAAACGGAGGCCAGAATGGCCTTGTACAAGGAATCAAAAATCACACAGTTAAGTACTCTATGGGTACGAAAAAAAGTACGAAAAAAAACATTTGTAATTCTCTTTGAAGTACTGATGTGATATCGACCGAACGATAAATAAGGCACGCCGGCGCAAACGGCAAGCAAAACGGAGTCCGAAATGGCCTTGTACAAGGAATCAAAAATCACACCGTTAAGTACTCTATGGGTACGAAAAAAAGTACGAAAAAAAACATTTGTAATTCTCTTTGAAATACCGGTGTGATATCGACCGAACGATAAATAAGGCACGCCGGCGCAAACCGCAAGCAAAACGGAGGCCGAATGGCCTTGTACAAGGAATCAAAAATCACACGCTAAGTACTCTATGGGTACGAAAAAAAGTACGAAAATAACGTTTGTAATTCTCTTTGAAGTACTGATGTGATATCGACCAGAACGATAAATAAGGCACGCCGGCGCAAACGGCAAGCAAAACGGAGGCCATAATGGCCTAGTACAAGGAATCAAAAATCACACAGTTAAGTACTCTATGGGTACGAAAAAAAGTACGAAAAAAACGTTTGTAATTCTCTTTGAAGTACTGATGTGATATCGACCGAACGATAAATAAGGCACGCCGGCGCAAACGGCAAGCAAAACGGAGGCCGAATGGCCTTGTACAAGGAATCAAAAATCACACGCTTAAGTACTCGTGGGTACGAAAAAAAGTACGAAAAAAAAAAGTTTGTATTTCTCTTTGAAGTACCGATGTGATATCGACCGAACGATAAATAAGGCATGCCGGCGCAAACGGCAAGCAAAACGGAGGCCAGAATGGCCTTGTACAAGGAATCAAAAATCACACATTTAAGTACTCTATGGGTACGAAAAAAAGAACGAAAAAAAACGTTTGTAATTCTCTTTGAAGTACCGATGTGATATCGACCAGAACGATAAATAAGGCACGCCGGCGCAAACGGCAAGCAAAACGGAGGCTAGAATGGCCTTGTACAAGGAATCAAAAATCACACGCTTAAGTACTCTATGGGTACGAAAAAAAAAAAACGTAATTCTCTTTGAAGTACCGATGTGATATCGACCGAACGATAAATAAGGCACGCCGGCGCAAACGGCAAGCAAAACGGAGTCCGTAATGGCCTTGTACAAGGAATCAAAAATCACACTGTTAAGTACTCTATGGGTACGAAAAAAAGTACGAAAAAAAACATTTGTAATTCTCTTTGAAATACTGGTGTGATATCGACCGAACGATAAATAAGGCACGCCGGCGCAAACCGCAAGCAAAACGGAGGCCAGAATGGCCTTGTACAAGGAATCAAAAATCACACAGTTAAGTACTCTATGGGTACGAAAAAAAGTATGAAAATAACGTTTGTAATTCTCTTTGAAGTACTGATGTGATATCGACCAGAACGATAAATAAGGCACGCCGGCGCAAACGGCAAGCAAAACGGAGGCCATAATGGCCTAGTACAAGGAATCAAAAATCACACAGTTAAGTACTCTATGGGTACGAAAAAAACGTTTGTAATTCTCTTTGAAGTACCGATGTGATATCGACCGAACGATAAATAAGGCACGCCGGCGCAAACGGCAAGCAAAACGGAGGCCGTAATGGCCTTGTACAAGGAATCAAAAATCACACGCTTAAGTACTCTATGGGTACGAAAAAAAGTACGAAAAAAAAAGTTTGTATTTCTCTTTGAAGTACTGATGTGTTATCGACCAGAACGATAAATAAGGCATGCCGGCGCAAACGGCAAGCAAAACGGAGGCCAGAATGGCCTTGTACAAGGAATCAAAAATCACACATTTAAGTACTCTATGGGTACGAAAAAAAGAACGAAAAAAAACGTTTGTAATTCTCTTTGAAGTACTGATGTGATATCGACCAGAACGATAAATAAGGCACGCCGGCGCAAACGGCAAGCAAAACGGAGGCCAGAATGGCCTTGTACAAGAAATCAAAAATCACACAATTAAGTACTCTATGGGTACGAAAAAAGTACGAAAAAAAACGTTAGTAATTCTCTTTGAAGTACTGATGTGATATCGACCAGAACGATAAATAAGGCACGCCGGCGCAAACGGCAAACAAAACGGAGGCCGAATGGCCTTGTAAAGGAATCAAAAATCACACAAGCTTAAGTACTCAATGGGTACGAAAAAAGAACGAAAAAAAAAACGTTTGTAATTCTCTTTGAAGTACCGATGTGATATCGACCAGAACGATAAATAAGGAACGCCGGCGCAAACGGCAAGCAAAACGGAGGCCAGATGGCCTTGTACAAGGAATCAAAAATCACACAGTTAACTACTCTATGGGTACGAAAAAAAACGTTTGTAATTCTCTTTGAAGTACCGATGTGATATCGACCGAACGATAAATAAGGCACGCCGGCGCAAACGGCAAGCAAAACGGAGGCCGAATGGCCTTGTACAAGGAATCAAAAATCACACAAGTTAAGTACTCTATGGGTACGAAAAAAAGTACAAAAAAAAACATTTGTAATTCTCTTTGAAATACTTGGTGTGATATCGACCGAACGATAAATAAGGCACGCCGGCGCAAACGGCCGGCAAAACGGAGGCCGGTATGGCCTTGTACAAGGAATCAAAAATCACACGCTTAAGTACTCTATGGGTACGAAAAAAAGTACGAAAAAAAACGTTTGTAATTCTCTTTGAAGTACCGATGTGATATCGATCGAACGATAAATAAGGCACGCCGGTGCAAACGGCAAGCAAAACGGAGGCCGAATGGCCTTGTACAAGGAATCAAAAATCACACGCTTAAGTACTCTATGGGTACGAAAAAAAACGTTTGTAATTCTCTTTGAAGTACGATGTGATATCGACCGAACGATAAATAAGGCACGCCGGCGCAAACGGCCAAGCAAAACGGAGGCCGAATGGCCTTGTACAAGAAATCAAAAATCACACGCTAACTACTCTATGGGTACGAAAAAAAGTACGAAAAAAACGTTTGTAATTCTCTTTGAAGTACTGATGTGATATCGACCAGAACGATAAATAAAGCACGCCGGCGCAAACGGCAAGCAAAACGGAGGCCAGAATGGCCTTGTACAAGAAATCAAAAATCACACAATTAAGTACTCTATGGGTACGAAAAAAGTACGAAAAAAAACGTTAGTAATTCTCTTTGAAGTACTGATGTGATATCGACCGAACGATAAATAAGGCACGCCGGCGCAAACGGCAAGCAAAACGGAGGCCGAATGGCCTTGTACAAGGAATCAAAAATCACACGCTTAAGTACTCTATGGGTACGAAAAAAAGTACAAAAAAAAACATTTGTAATTCTCTTTGAAGTACCGATGTGATATCGATCGAACGATAAATAAGGCACGCCGGTGCAAACGGCAAGCAAAACGGAGGCCGAATGGCCTTGTACAAGGAATCAAAAATCACACAAGAAAGTACTCTATGGGTACGAAAAAAATTACGAAAAAAAACGTTTGTAATTATCTTTGAAGTACCGAAGTGATATCGACCGAACGATAAATAAGGCACGCCGGCGCAAACGGCAAGCAAAACGGAGGCCGAATGGCCTTGTACAAGGAATCAAAAATCACACGCTTAAGTACTCTATGGGTACGAAAAAAAGTACGAAAAAAAACGTTTGTAATTCTCTTTGAAGTACCGATGTGATATCGACCGAACGATAAATAAGGCACGCCGGCGCAAACGGCAAGCAAAACGGAGGCCGAATGGCCTTGTACAAGAAATCAAAAATCACACGCTTAAGTACTCTATGGGTACGAAAAAAGTACGAAAAAAAACGTTAGTAATTCTCTTTGAAGTACTGATGTGATATCGACCAGAACGATAAATAAGGCACGCCGGCGCAAACGGCAAGCAAAACGGAGGCCAGAATGGCCTTGTACAAGAAATCAAAAATCACACAATTAAGTACTCAATGGGTACGAAAAAAGTACGAAAAAAAACATTAGTAATTCTCTTTGAAGTACTGATGTGATATCGACCAGAACGATAAATAAGGCACGCCGGCGCAAACGGCAAGCAAAACGGAGGCCGAATGGCCTTGTACAAGGAATCAAAAATCACACGCTTAAGTACTCTATGGGTACGAAAAAAAGAACGAAAAAAAAAACGTTTGTAATTTCTCTTTGAAGTACGATGTGATATCGACTAGAACGATAAATAAGGAACGCCGGCGCAAACGACAAGCAAAACGGAGGCCGATGGCCTTGTACAAGGAATCAAAAATCACACGCTTAACTACTCTATGGGTACGAAAAAAAGTACGAAAAAAAACGTTTGTAATTCTCTTTGAAGTACCGATGTGATATCGACCGTAACGATAAATAAGGCACGCCGGCGCAAACGGCAAGCAAAACGGAGGCCGAATGGCCTTTTACAAGGAATCAAAAATCACACTTGTTAAGTACTCTATGGGTACGAAAAAAAGTACGAAAAAAACATTTGTAATTCTCTTTGAAATACCGGTGTGATATCGACCGAACGATAAATAAGGCACGCCGGCGCAAACGGCCAGCAAAACGGAGGCCGCATGGCCTTGTACAAGGAATCAAAAATCACACGCTTAAGTACTCTATGGGTACGAAAAAAAGTACGAAAAAAAAACGTTTGTAATTCTCTTTGAAGTACCGATGTGATATCGACCGAACGATAAATAAGGCACGCCGACGCAAACGGCAAGCAAAACGGAGGCCGAATGGCCTTGTACAAGGAATCAAAACTCACACGCTAAGTACTCTATGGGTACGAAAAAAAGTACGAAAAAAAACGTTTGTAATTCTCTTTGAAGTACTAATGTGATATCGACCAGAACGATAAATAAGGCACGCCGGCGCAAACGGCAAGCAAAACGGAGGCCATAATGGCCTTGTACAAGGAATCAAAAATCACACAGTTAAGTACTCTATGGGTACGAAAAAAAGAACGAAAAAAAACGTTTGAAATTCACTTTGAAGTACTGATGTGATATCGACCAGAACGATAAATAAGGAACGCCGGCGCAAACGGCAAGCAAAACGGAGGCTAGATGGCCTTGTACAAGGAATCAAAAATCACACAGTTAACTACTCTATGGGTACGAAAAAAAGTACGAAAAAAACGTTTGTAATTCTCTTTGAAGTACTGATGTGATATCGACCGAACGATAAATAAGGCACGCCGGCGCAAACGGCAAGCAAAACGGAGGCCGAATGGCCTTGTACAAGAAATCAAAAATCACACGCTTAAGTACTCTATGGGTACGAAAAAAGTACGAAAAAAAACGTTAGTAATTCTCTTTGAAGTACCGATGTGATATCGACCGAACGATAAATAAGGCACGCCGGCGCAAACGGCAAGCAAAACGGAGGCCGAATGGCCTTGTACAAGGAATCAAAAATCACACGCTAAGTACTCTATGGGTACGAAAAAAAGTACGAAAAAAAACGTTTGTAATTCTCTTTGAAGTACTCATGTGATATCGACCAGAACGATAAATAAGGCACGCCGGCGCAAACGGCAAGCAAAACGGAGGCCATAATGGCCTTGTACAAGGAATCAAAAATCACACAAGAAAGTACTTATGGGTACGAAAAAAATTACGAAAAAAAACATTTGTAATTCTCTTTGAAGTACCGATGTGATATAGACCGAACGATAAATAAGGCACGCCGGCGCAAACGGCAAGCAAAACGGAGGCCGAATGGCCTTGTACAAGGAATCAAAAATCACACAGCTTAAGTACTCTATGGGTACGAAAAAAAGTACGAAAAAAAACGTTTGTAATTCTCTTTGAAGTACTGATGTGATATCGACCGAACGATAAATAAGGCACGCCGGCAAGCAAAACGGACGCCGAATGGCCTTGTACAAGGAATCAAAACTCACACGAAGCTTAAGTACTCTATGGGTACGAAAAAAAGTACGAAAAAAAACGTTTGTAATTCTCTTTGAAGTACTAATGTGATATCGACCAGAACGATAAATAAGGCACGCCGGCGCAAACGGCAAGCAAAAGGGAGGCCATAATGGCCTTGTACAAGGAATCAAAAATCACACAAGAAAGTACTTGTATGGGTACGAAAAAAATTACGAAAAAAACATTTGTAATTCTCTTTGAAGTACCGATGTGATATCGACCGAACGATAAATAAGGCACGCCGGCGCAAACGGCAAGCAAAACGGAGGCCGAATGGCCTTGTACAAGGAATCAAAAATCACACGCTTAAGTACTCTATGGGTACGAAAAAAAGAACGAAAAAAAAACGTTTGAAATTCACTTTGAAGTACCGATGTGATATCGACCGAACGATAAATAAGGAACGCCGGCGCAAACGGCAAGCAAAACGGAGGCCGATGGCCTTGTACAAGGAATCAAAAATCACACGCTTAACTACTCTATGGGTACGAAAAAAAGTACGAAAAAAACGTTTGTAAGTCTCTTTGAAGTACCGATGTGATATCGACCAGAACGATAAATAAGGCACGCCGGCGCAAACGGCAAGCAAAACGGAGGCCAGAATGGCCTTTTACAAGGAATCAAAAATCACACTGTTAAGTACTCTATGGGTACGAAAAAAAACATTTGTAATTCTCTTTGAAATACTGGTGTGATATCGACCAGAACGATAAATAAGGCACGCCGGCGCAAACGGCCAGCAAAACAGAGGCCAGTATGGCCTTGTACAAGGAATCAAAAATCACACAGTTAAGTACTCAATGGGTACGAAAAAAAGTACGAAAAAAAACGTTTGTAATTCTCTTTGAAGTACTGATGTGATATCGATCAAAACGATAAATAAGGCACGCCGGTGCAAACGGCAAGCAAAACGGAGGCCAGAATGGCCTTGTACAAGGAATCAAAAATCACACAGTTAAGTACTCTATGGGTACGAAAAAAGTACGAAAAAAAATGTTTTTAATTCTCTTTGAAGTACTGATGTGATATCGACCGAACGATAAATAAGACACGCCGGCGCAAACGGCCAAGCAAAACGGAGGCCGAATGGCCTTGTACAAGAAATCAAAAATCACACGCTTAACTACTCTATGGGTACGAAAAAAAGTACGAAAAAAAACGTTTGTAATTCTCTTTGAAGTACCGATGTGATATCGACCGAACGATAAATAAGGCACGCCGGCGCAAACGGCAAGCAAAACGGAGGCCGAATGGCCTTGTACAAGAAATCAAAAATCACACAATTAAGTACTCTATGGGTACGAAAAAAAGTACGAAAAAAAACGTTAGTAATTCTCTTTGAAGTACCGATGTGATATCGACCGAACGATAAATAAGGCACGCCGGCGGAAACGGCAAGCAAAACGGAGGCCGAATGGCCTTGTACAAGGAATCAAAAATCACACGCTTAAGTACCGTATGGGTACGAAAAAAAGTACGAAAAAAAACGTTTGTAATTCTCTTTGAAGTACCGATGTGATATCGACCGAACGATAAATAAGGCACGTCGGCGCAAACGGCAAAAAAAACGGAGGCCGAAATGGCCTTGTACAAGGAATCAAAAATCACACAGTTAAGTACTCTATGGGTACGAAAAAAAATATGAAAAAAAAGTTTGTAATTCTCTTTGAAGTACTGATGTGATATCGACTCGAACGATAAATAAGGCACGCCGGCGCAAACGGCAAGCAAAACGGAGGCCGAATGGCTTTGTACCAGAATCAAAAATCACACAAGCTTAAGTACTCTATGGGTTCGAAAAAAATTACGAAAAAAAAGTTTGTAATTCTCTTTGAAGTACTGATGTGATATCGACCAGAACGATAAATAAGGCAAGCCGGCGCAAACGGCAAGCAAAACGGAGAATGGCCTTGTACAAGTAATCAAAAATCACACAGTTTAGTACTCTATGGGTACGAAAAAAAACGTTTGTAATTCTCTTTGAAGTACTGATGTGATATCGACCAGAACGATAAGGCACGCCGGCGCAAACGCAAGCAAAACGGAGGCCGAATGGCCTTGTACAAGAAATCAAAAATCACACGCTAAGTACTCTATGGGTACGAAAAAAAGTACGAAAAAAACGTTTGTAATTCTCTTTGAAGTACCGATGTGATATCGACCGTAACGATAAATAAGGCACGCCGGCGCAAACGGCAAGCAAAACGGAGGCCGAATGGCCTTGTACAAGGAATCAAAAATCACACGCTTAACTACTCTATGGGTACGAAAAAAAGGTTTGTAATTCTCTTTGAAGTACTGATGTGATATCGACCCGAACGATAAATAAGGCACGCCGGCGCAAACGGCATGCAAAACGGAGGCCAGAATGGCCTTGTACAAGGAGTCAAAAATCACATAGTTAACTACTCTATGGGTACGAAAAAAAGTACGAAAAAAATGTTTGTAATTTTCTTTGAAGTACTGATGTGATATCGACCGAACGATAAATAAGGCACGCCGGCGCAAACGGCAAGCAAAACGGAGGTCGAATGGCCTAGTACAAGGAATCAAAAATCACACAGTTAAGTACTCTATGGGTACGAAAAAAAGTACGAAAAAAACGTTTGTAATTCTCTTTGAAGTATTGATGTGATATCGACCGAACGATAAATAAGGCATGCCGGCGCAAACGGCAAGCAAAACGGAGGCCGAATGGCCTTGTACAAGGAATTAAAAATCACACAAGCTAAGTACTCTTTGGGTACGAAAAAAAGTACGAAAAAAACGTTTGTAATTCTCTTTGAAGTACCGATGTGATATCGACCGGAACGATAAATAAGGCACGCCGGCGCAAACGGCAAGCAAAACGGAGGCCAGAATGGCCTTGTACAAGGAATCAAAAATCACACAATTATGTACTCTATGGGTACGAAAAAAGTACGAAAAAAAACGTTAGTAATTCTCTTTGAAGTACTGATGTGATATCGACCAGAACGATAAATAAGGCATGCCGGCGCAAACGGCAAGCAAAACGGAGGCTCGAATGGCATTGTACAAGGAATCAAAAATCACACGCTTAAGTACTCTATGGGTACGAAAAAAGTACGAAAAAAAAACGTTTGTAATTCTCTTCTAAGTACCGATGTGATATCGACCGTAACGATAAATAAGGCACGCCGGCGCAAACGGCAAGCAAAACGAGAGGCCGAATGGCCTTGTACAAGGAATCAAAAATCATACAAGCTTAACTCTCGGGTACGAAAAAAGTACGAAAAAAACGTTTGTAATTCTCTTTGAAGTACCGATGTGATATCGACCGTAACGATAAATAAGGCACGCCGGCGCAAACGGCAAAAAAAACGGAGGCCAGAATGGCTTTGTACAAGGAATCAAAAATCACACAGTTAAATACTCTATGGGTACGAAAAAATGTACGAAAAAAAAACGTTTGTAATTCTCTTTGAAGTACTAATGTGATATCGACCAGAACGATAAATAAGGCACGCCGGCGCAAACGGCAAGCAAAACGGAGGCCATAATGGCCTTGTACAAGGAATCAAAAATCACACAGTAAAGTACTCTATGGGTACGAAAAAAATTACGAAAAAAAACGTTTGTAATTCACTTTGAAGTACTGATGTGATATCGACCAGAACGATAAATAAGGCACGCCGCTGCAAACGGCAAGCAAAACGGAGGCAAGAATGGCCTTGTACATGGAATCAAAAATCACACAAGCTAAGTACTCTATGGGTACGAAAAAAAGTACGAAAAAAAATGTTTGTAATTCTCTTTGAAGTACCGATGTGATATCGACCGTAACGATAAATAAGGCACGCCGGCGCAAACGACAAGCAAAACGGAGGCCGAATGGCCTAGTACAAGGAATCAAAAATCACACGCTTAAGTACTCTATGGGTACGAAAAAAAGTACGAAAAAAAAACGTTTGTAATTCTCTTTGAAGTACCGATGTGATATCGACCGTAACCGATAAATAAGGCACGCCGGCGCAAACGGCAAGCAAAACGGAGGCCGAATGGCCTTGTACAAGGAATCAAAAATCACACGCTTAAGTACTCTATGGGTACGAAAAAAAGTACGAAAAAAAACGTTTGTAATTCTCTTTGAAGTACTGATGTGATATCGACCAGAACGATAAATAAGGCATGCCGGCGCAAACGGCAAGCAAAACGGTGGCCAGAATGGCCTTGTACAAGGAATCAAAAATCACACCGTTAAGTACTCTATGGGTACGAAAAAAAGTACGAAAAAAAACATTTGTAATTCTCTTTGAAATACTGGTGTGATATCGACCAGAACGATAAATAAGGCACGCCGGCGCAAACCGCAAGCAAAACGGAGGCCGAATGGCCTTGTACAAGGAATCAAAAATCACACAAGCTTAAGTACTCTATGGGTACGAAAAAAAGTACGAAAAAAACGTTTGTAATTCTCTTTGAAGTACCGATGTGATATCGACCGAACGATAAATAAGGCACGCCGGCGCAAACGGCAAGCAAAACGGAGGCCGAATGGCCTAGTACAAGGAATCAAAAATCACACGCTAAGTACTCTATGGGTACGAAAAAAAGTACGAAAAAAAAAAAAACGTTTGTAATTCTCTTTGAAGTACCGATGTGATATCGACCGAACGATAAATAAGGCACGCCGGCGCAAACGGCAAGCAAAACGGAGGCCGAATGGCCTTGTACAAGGAATCAAAAATCACACGCTTAAGTACTCTATGGGTACGAAAAAAAGTACGAAAAAAAAACATTTGTAATTCTCTTTGAAGTACTGATGTGTTATCGACCAGAACGATAAATAAGGCATGCCGGCACAAACGGCAAGCAAAACGGAGGCCAGAATGGCCTTGTACAAGGAATCAAAAATCACACGCTAAGTACTCTATGGGTACGAAAAAAAGAACGAAAAAAAACGTTTGTAATTCTCTTTGAAGTACCGATGTGATATCGACCGAACGATAAATAAGGCACGCCGGCGCAAACGGCAAGCAAAACGGAGGCCAGAATGGCCTTGTACAAGAAATCAAAAATCACACAATTAAGTACTCTATGGGTACGAAAAAAGTACGAAAAAAAACGTTAGTAATTCTCTTTGAAGTACTGATGTGATATCGACCAGAACGATAAATAAGGCACGCCGGCGCAAACGGCAAGCAAAACGGAGGCCGAATGGCCTTGTACAAGGAATCAAAAATCACACAGTTAAGTACTCTATGGGTACGAAAAAAAGTACGAAAAAAAACGTTTGTAATTCGCTTTGAAGTACTAATGTGATATCGACCAGAACGATAAATAAGGCACGCCGGCGCAAACGGCAAGCAAAACGGAGGCCATAATGGCCTTGTACAAGGAATCAAAAATCACACAGTAAAGTACTCTATGGGTACGAAAAAAATTACGAAAAAAAACGTTTGTAATTCTCTTTGAAGTACCGATGTGATATCGACCGAACGATAAATAAGGCACGCCGGCGCAAACGGCAAGCAAAACGGAGGCCGTAATGGCCTTGTACAAGGAATCAAAAATCACACGCTTAAGTACTCTATGGGTACGAAAAAAAGAACGAAAAAAAAACGTTTGTAATTCTCTTTGAAGTACCGATGTGATATCGACCGAACGATAAATAAGGCACGCCGGCGCAAACGGCAAGCAAAACGGAGGACGTAATGGCCTTGTACAAGGAATCAAAAATCACACGCTTAACTACTCTATGGGTACGAAAAAAAGTACGAAAAAAAACGTTTGTAATTCTCTTTGAAGTACCGATGTGATATCGACCGAACGATAAATAAGGCACGCCGGCGCAAACGACAAGCAAAACGGAGGCCAGAATGGCTTTGTACAAGGAATCAAAAATCACACTGTTAAGTACTCTATGGGTACGAAAAAAGTACGAAAAAAAACATTTGTAATTCTCTTTGAAATACTGGTGTGATATCAACCAGAACGATAAATAAGGCACGCCGGCGCAAACCGCAAGCAAAACGGAGGCCAGATGGCCTTGTACAAGGAATCAAAAATCACACAGTTAACTACTCTATGGGTACGAAAAAATGTACGAAAAAAAACGTTTGTAATTCTCTTTGAACTACGATGTGATATCGACCGAACGATAAATAAGGCACGCCGGCGCAAACGGCAAGCAAAACGGAGGCCAGAATGGCCTTGTACAAGGAATCAAAAATCACACTGTTAAGTACTCTATGAGTACGAAAAGAAGTACGAAAAAAAACATTTGTAATTCTCTTTGAAATACTGGTGTGATATCGACCAGAACGATAAATAAGGCACGCCGGCGCAAACGGCCAAGCAAAACGGAGGCCGCATGGCCTTGTACAAGGAATCAAAAATCACACGCTTAAGTACTCTATGGGTACGAAAAAAAGTACGAAAAAAAACGTTTGTAATTCTCTTTGAAGTACCGATGTGATATCGATCGAACGATAAATAAGGCACGCCGGTGCAAACGGCAAGCAAAACGGAGGCCAGAATGGCCTTGTACAAGGAATCAAAAATCACACCGTTAAGTACTCTATGGGTACGAAAAAAGTACGAAAAAAACGTTTGTAATTCTCTTTGAAGTACTGATGTGATATCGACCAGAACGATAAATAAGGCACGCCGGCGCAAACGGCCAAGAAAACGGAGGCCGAAATGGCCTTGTACAAGAAATCAAAAATCACACACGCTTAACTACTCTATGGGTACGAAAAAAAGTACGAAAAAAAACGTTTGTAATTCTCTTTGAAGTACCGATGTGATATCGGCCAGAACGAAAAATAAGGCACGCCGGCGCAAACGGCAAGCAAAACGGAGGCCAGAATGGCCTTGTACAAGAAATCAAAAATCACACAATTAAGTACTCAATGGGTACGAAAAAAGTACGAAAAAAAACATTAGTAATTCTCTTTGAAGTACTGATGTGATATCGACCAGAACGATAAATAAGGCACGCCGGCGCAAACGGCAAGCAAAACGGAGGCCGAATGGCCTTGTACAGAATCAAAAATCACACACGCTTAAGTACTCTATGGGTACGAAAAAAAGTACGAAAAAAACGTTTGTAATTCTCTTTGAAGTACTAATGTGATATCGACCAGAACGATAAATAAGGCACGCCGGCGCAAACGGCAAGCAAAACGGAGGCCATAATGGCCTTGTACAAGGAATCAAAAATCACACAGTAAAGTACTCTATGGGTACGAAAAAAATTACGAAAAAAAAACGTTTGTAATTATCTTTGAAGTACCGATGTGATATCGACCGAACGATAAATAAGGCAGGCCGGCGCAAACGGCAAGCAAAACGGAGGCCGAATGGCCTTGTACAAGGAATCAAAAATCACACGCTTAAGTACTCTATGGGTACGATAAAAAGAACGAAAAAAAACATTTGTAATTCTCTTTGAAGTACTGATGTGCAGAACGATAAATAAGGAACGCCGGCGCAAACGGCAAGCAAAACGGAGGCCAGATGGCCTTGTACAAGGAATCAAAAATCACACAGTTAACTACTCTATGGGTACGAAAAAAAGTACGAAAAAAAACGTTTGTAATTCTCTTTGAAGTACCGATGTGATATCGACCGAACGATAAATAAGGCACGCCGGCGGAAACGGCAAGCAAAACGGAGGCCGAATGGCCTTGTACAAGGAATCAAAAATCACACTTTGTTAAGTACTCTATGGGTACGAAAAAAAGTACGAAAAAAACATTTGTAATTCTCTTTGAAATACCGGTGTGATATCGACCGAACGATAAATAAGGCACGCCGGCGCAAACGGCCAAGCAAAACGGAGGCCGCATGGCCTTGTACAAGGAATCAAAAATCACACGCTTAAGTACTCTATGGGTACGAAAAAAAGTACGAAAAAAAACGTTTGTAATTCTCTTTGAAGTACCGATGTGATATCGATCGAACGATAAATAAGGCACGCCGGCGCAAACGGCAAGCTAAACGGAGGCCGAATGGCCTTGTACAAGGAATCAAAAATCACACGCTTAAGTACTCTATGGGTACGAAAAAAAAAAAAACGTTTGTAATTCTCTTTGAAGTACCGATGTGATATCGACCGAACGATAAATAAGGCACGCCGGCGCAAACGGCCAAGCAAAACAGAGGCCGAATGGCCTTGTACAAGAAATCAAAAATCACACAAGCTTAAGTACTCTCTGGTACGAAAAAAAGTACGAAAAAAAACGTTTGTAATTCTCTTTGAAGTACCGATGTGATATCGACCGAACTATAAATAAGGCACGCCGGCGCAAACGGCAAGCAAAACGGAGGCCGAATGGCCTTGTACAAGGAATCAAAAATCACACGCTTAAGTACTCTATGGGTACGAAAAAAAGTACGAAAAAAAACTTTTGTAATTCTCTTTGAAGTACCGATGTGATATCGACCGAACGATAAATAAGGAACGCCGGCGCAAACGGCAAGCAAAACGGAGGCCGAATGGCCTTGTACAAGGAATCAAAAATCACACGCTTAAGTACTCTATGGGTACGAAAAAAAGAACGAAAAAAAACTTTTGTAATTCTCTTTGAAGTACTGATGTGATATCGACCAGAACGATCAATAAGGAACGCCGGCGCAAACGGCAAGCAAAACGGAGGCCAGATGGCCTTGTACAAGGAATCAAAAATCACACAGTTAACTACTCTATGGGTACGAAAAAATGTACGAAAAAAAACGTTTGTAATTCTCTTTGAACTACCGATGTGATATCGACCGAACGATAAATAAGGCACGCCGGCGCAAACGGCAAGCAAAACGGAGGCCAGAATGGCCTTGTACAAGGAATCAAAAATCACACAGTTAAGTACTCTATGAGTACGAAAAAAAACATTTGTAATTCTCTTTGAAATACTGGTGTGATATCGACCAGAACGATAAATAAGGCACGCCGGCGCAAACGGCAAGCAAAACGGAGGCCAGAATGGCCTTGTACAAGGAATCAAAAATCACACAGTTAAGTACTCTATGGGTACGATAAAAAGAACGAAAAAAAACATTTGTAATTCTCTTTGAAGTACTGATGTGCAGAACGATAAATAAGGAACGCCGGCGCAAACGGCAAGCAAAACGGAGGCCAGATGGCCTTGTACAAGGAATCAAAAATCACACGCTTAACTACTCTATGGGTACGAAAAAAAGTACCAAAAAAAACGTTTGTAATTCTCTTTGAAGTACTGCTGTGATATCGACCAGAAAGATAAATAAGGCACGCCGGCGCAAACGGCAAGCAAAACGGAGGCCAGAATGGCCTTGTACAAGGAATCAAAAATCACACTGTTAAGTACTCTATGGGTACGAAAAAAAGTACGAAAAAAAACATTTGTAATTCTCTTTGAAATACTGGTGTGATATCGACCAGAACGATAAATAAGGCACGCCGGCGCAAACGGCCAGCAAAACGGAGGCCGTATGGCCTTGTACAAGGAATCAAAAATCACACAGATAAGTACTCTATGGGTACGAAAAAAAGTACGAAAAAAAACGTTTGTAATTCTCTTTGAAATACCGATGTGATATCGATCGAACGATAAATAAGGCACGCCGGCGCAAACGGCAAGCTAAACGGAGGCCGAATGGCCTTGTACAAGGAATCAAAAATCACACGCTTAAGTACTCTATGGGTACGAAAAAAAGTACGAAAAAAAAACGTTTGTAATTCTCTTTGAAGTACCGATGTGATATCGACCGAACGATAAATAAGGCACGCCGGCGCAAACGGCCAAGCAAAACGAGAGGCCGAATGGCCTTGTACAAGAAATCAAAAATCACACGCTTAAGTACTCTCTGGGTACGAAAAAAAGTACGAAAAAAAACGTTTGTAATTCTCTTTGAAGTACCGATGTGATATCGACCGTAACTATAAATAAGGCACGCCGGCGCAAACGGCAAGCAAAACGGAGGCCGAATGGCCTTGTACATGGAATCAAAAATCACACGCTTAAGTACTCTATGGGTACGAAAAAAAGTACGAAAAAAACTTTTGTAATTCTCTTTGAAGTACCGATGTGATATCGACCGAACGATAAATAAGGCACGCCGGCGCAAACGGCAAGCAAAACGGAGGCCGAATGGCCTTGTACAAGGAATCAAAAATCACACGCTAAGTACTCTATGGGTACGAAAAAAAGAACGAAAAAAAAACGTTTGTAATTCTCTTTGAAGTACCGATGTGATATCGACCGAACGATAAATAAGGAACGCCGGCGCAAACGGCAAGCAAAACGGAGGCCGATGGCCTTGTACAAGGAATCAAAAATCACACGCTAACTACTCTATGGGTACGAAAAAAAGTACGAAAAAAAAACGTTTGTAATTCTCTTTGAAGTACCGATGTGATATCGACCGAACGATAAATAAGGCACGCCGGCGCAAACGGCAAGCAAAACGGAGGCCGAATGGCATTGTACAAGGAATCAAAAATCACACCGTTAAGTACTCTATGGGTACGAAAAAAAGTACGAAAAAAAACATTTGTAATTCTCTTTGAAATACTGGTGTGATATCGACCAGAACGATAAATAAGGCACGCCGGCGCAAACCACAAGCAAAACGGAGGCCAGTATGGCCTTGTACAAGGAATCAAAAATCACACAAGCTTAAGTACTCTATGGGTACGAAAAAAAGTACGAAAAAAAAACGTTTGTAATTCTCTTTGAAGTACCGATGTGATATCGATCAGAACGATAAATAAGGCACGCCGGCGCAAACGGCAAGCAAAACGGAGGCCATAATGGCCTTGTACAAGGAATCAAAAATCACACGCTTAAGTACTCTATGGGTACGAAAAAAAGTACGAAAAAAAAAACGTTTGTAATTCTCTTTGAAGTACCGATGTGATATCGACCGAACGATAAATAAGGCACGCCGGCGCAAACGGCCAAGAAACGGAGGCCAGAATGGCCTTGTACAAGAAATCAAAAATCACACACTTAAGTACTCTCTGGGTACGAAAAAAAGTATGAAAAAAACGTTTGTAATTCTCTTTGAAGTACTGATGTGATATCGACCAGAACTATAAATAAGGCACGCCGGCGCAAACGGCAAGCAAAACGGAGGCCGAATGGCCTTGTACAAGGAATCAAAAATCACACAGCTTAAGTACTCTATGGGTACGAAAAAAAGTACGAAAAAAAACTTTTGTAATTCTCTTTGAAGTACGATGTGATATCGACCGAACGATAAATAAGGCACGCCGGCGCAAACGGCAAGCAAAACGGAGGCCGTAATGGCCCCGATGTATTATTTTTATATGATTAAATATACGTTATATTATTATGTTTTATCAACGAATTCTATGTAAAATATATGAAATTATGATATAAATGTTATGAAATATTAATCTTTATAGTTTAGAGTAGTTAGTAGTAAAAATAGTAAAAAGTTGTAATTTTGTACCGATTTTAGTAAATCGGAGTGTCGTGTCGATTTACGTGGGTATTTATGATGTTTTTATTGCGCATTTATAACCCGAGACCCCGAGAATCGACATATTGAAGTATAATCATATCTCTCGGAATGATTTAGAGAGTGCCACGAGCTTAAATGGTCAATTGAATAGCTTAAGTGGTCAAGTGGCCAATCAATCCGGTTAAGTGGTAATCGAGAAATGTCTTCGACAAACGAATGGCTCATCAAAACGACATTTTCGTAAAAAGTGTTCTTCACGAAAGTTGTAGATTTTCCGAAAGCTTTCCAATGCAATTTAAATTATGAAGATCGGAGGTCTACAACTTAAACAGTGATCAAGTGGCTAATCGATTTGGGTTAATAAAAATCCCGAAATAGCTTCGGAGGAACACGAGGTAATCAAGAAGGCGTTATCCGAAGAAGAGTCCTTCATGAAAGTTGTAGAGTTTCTCGAGACCTTAATTTTGGCATTTCGTTTGCAATTTTTGGAGGTCCGTAATTCGAGATATGAATTTTAGAAGTTTAATAATTATATATAAAAAATATATCATCATACGCACATGCCGAAGTGATCAAGCTAGTGGAACATGCAATCATTATACCGGACCGATCCGGCTTGATCTCGGACCGGTCCGGCCTTGGAAGTTTTTTTCTATATAAAGGAGCTCATTTCAACAGACGGGGAGTGTACCAAAATATATATACACCATATCATATATATATTCTCCTCTCCTCTCTTTTTTCTTTTTATTTTTTTAGTTGTAGTTGTAAATAAGGCCTTACGCCGTAATAATGTAATTTTAGTATCGTTATAATGCTCGGGAAAATCTCGGAAGTTCGGTTTTGCTGAAGAAGTTGTAATGTCCGGAAAATACGATTTCTGAATCAACTGCCGTATTCGGGTAACTTTTCTGAAGTATTTATGTTTATGTTGTTTATTTTCATCTTTTTAGTCGTTGTAATGTTTTTAGGCTAAATATAATACTGGCCAAAGCTATGTAATCGGTTTTATTTCGATCTTTTCGTTAAAGAAATGTTGTTAAGTTAAAATGATTAAAATTGAGTTAATTGAATCTTTTTCTATTTTGATCGTATTCGTATTGACGTATTTAATCGATCTGAGGAATTCATAATCTAATTATGAATTGACGCCTCGTAGTTAGGATATGAGATAAAAGATAGAAAAACCGGAGGGTAAAATTGGCCGTGTGAACAACGTGATAACGGAATCCGATTTCCTACCCGGGGGTAGATTTGTTTTGGGAGAAATGAATCTTATTATAATTTGTACTCGAGATCGTAATAATGTTAAATCATCGCTTAATTGAAACTTAAACCGGAAAGTTGAATCGTCCGGCTTTGACAACCGGAGCCTTTTAAATAAAATTGACCGTTTGACGAACGGAGTGACTCCTTTTTATCTAAAGGTAGATTTGTACTCGGGACCCGTTCGTAAAAACCGTAATGCTTGTGGACCTTGGACCGATGCAATGGACATATGACAATTTCATACGCTCGTGTGAGGAGGAATTGTTTACCTCAGAGTGCACCGTTTCATTTACTCAATTGGACCTAAAATAAAAGGAGAGATCGAACACATTTCATTTAATCGAAAGATCGTATAAACCAATTATATAAGTTTTGGCCAGCTTCTCTAAAATTATCTCGTTTAATATTTTGGTATCTATATATACTTATATCTATATATATAAATTGCGGTTTATGCATCTATATATATTTATGTATTTATATATATCATGTTAGTATAGTTTTTAATTTTCGTATTTATTTTATGTTGACTAGAATAGTAGTGATCTGTATTATAAAATTGCGGTTTAGATCAAGTTAATAACAGCTCTTTGGTGTTTAACCACACATAAAAGAATTACCAAGTTCCCTGAGGATTCGACACTCCGACTCACCATACTAGCACTACAGTTTGACCCGATACACTGTCGGTTAAGGACTGGTATTAGCACTAGAAAAGGCCACGTCAGCTTTCTGGCGCCGTTGCCGGGGAACGTCGCTAATTTCTTTTTTTTGTGTCTATGGTTACTACTTGTATTAGCTCAAAATTCTCGAGAATAAGTCAACACTTTTCTTATCCCATTTCTATTTTATTTTTCGTTGATACTTACCTTATAGGTAAGTTACCAATTTTTTCTACTACTATCTATTTCGTGTTATTTTCTATTTTCGTTAGTTGATGACCAGAAGTGGTAAGGCCCCACTCACTCCTTATAAGCCTGACATAAACACTTACGAAAGGCAGTTAAGAGTAGAGAGTAAACGAGGTCATACTAGTCGTGGAAATCCCGACGAATCATCTTCAAACATAAATACGAGAATGGTCCGAAATCGTTGATGAAACACCCGAACAAGGGCTGGAACATGCTCTAGGGCATGGACAGAACCCTGTAAACCCTAATAATAATAATAATAATAATAGAAATAATCAGAATCGGAACCAGAATAATCGAAATAACCTACCAAACCCGAGACCTATCTGTGATCAAACCGTGAGAAGAAACCACACTAATAATCCCATACTTTTACCTAATGAAGGAGCGAATAATTTCGAAATTAAGTCTCATCTTTTTGGTTTAATTGACGCAAGAGCCCAATTCCTAGGAGAGGATGATGAAGATCCACATCATCATCTCTATCTTTTTGAAAAACTCGTGCAATACAAACAAAAGTCAAGGTGCTCATAAGGAATTAACGAGGATGACTATGTTTCCTTTTTCTTTAAAAGGACGAGCCCGAGATTGGTTTATGTCTCTTCCACACCACTCACTAACTAGTTGGGAGGAGATTCAAACTGAATTTCTGAAACAATATTTCACTCCTGGACGAAATTTGGAATTAAAAGTCGAGGTTGCTAACTTTAGACAAGGATCCGAGGAAAACTCTCGGGAATGCGTGGGAAAGGTTTAAAAAACTGTTAAGAGCTTGTCCCGATCATGGTTATTCCTTAGATATGCAAATTCAACTCTTCTCGTCGTAAATTGAGAAAAGATTCACGTGCGTATGTAGATCATGCATGTGGTGGTTCGTTAATGATGAGTGAAGCTCAAACAAGCTTTACGATGCTATGAAAAGATTTCCAAAAATAACGAATGTGGGAAACCGGTTCTAGCACCGTAAAAGTAGCTTTTGCAGGAGAATGTACGTCTAATACGGAAGTTCTAGCACATTTAGAAAATTTGAGTAGGAAATTTGATGGTTTACAATGTAATAAGAACCAAAGTTCGTAAAATAGTACAACAAATGAATACTCAAGTCATGATAATGTGTCATTAGGGAGTGAAGAACCAACATGATACTCAAGGGAGGAGGTGAGTTTTCTTCAAGAAAGATAGAATTTGAACAATGCATATTCAAACTCGTTTAATGCTATTAGAAGAGATCATCCTACTTATCGATGGTCCGAAAACCCTAGTAAGCCAGACAACCGCCATATCCAGCTTCAAGATAGAATATGAATAATAATCAAGTTTATCAAGAAAATACATCTAATCGAATTTACAATCATTACCTAGATCCTATCCTCAACATACCACTCAAAGTATACCAAGAACTCGTAGTTCAACTCAACCCGTGCAAGGAGTTGAAAAATGGGAAAAACTAATGGAAAATATGATGGGTGTAGTATCTACTCAATCTAAGAATATGGAAACAATGATGACTTCTATTGGTACAAATACTAAAGATATGAGTACAATGAAAACATCTATGAGTGGACATGATACCGTAATGAGAACGATAGAAGCCTCATTGAGGAATATGGAAGATCATTTGAGTAGGGAAGGTGAACGTAACAACAGGTAGACCCCCAGGAGGATTACCAAGTAACACTGAAAGAAACCCAAGAGAGGTAAATGTTGTAGTTACGAGAAGTAGGAAGCTCTGTGGTAGTAATGAAGTTGAAAACTTTGGGAATAATGAAGTAGAAAATGATTTAGATGGAAAGAATGATGAAACTAAAGATGAAATTGAATTTACTGATGAGGAAGAAGAAATTATAGAGAATTTCTTGAAAAGGAATAGAAGTTTGGAATCTGAGAATGAAGGTGAAAATGGGTAAAAATCCCTAGGATTTTGAAAGACCCTATGGATAAAGATTTAAGGACTTTATTCAAGGAACATGTTAGAATAGATGAAACTGGTAATAAGGATGAGAAACAGGAAGAACCGAAAGAGTCTGAAGTAGAGATTGATTCAGGGAACAATTTAAAGGAAAAAATTCAAGAACCTGAAACATGGCGACTAAGTAATACTCAAAGGTTTAAGGAAAAAGGAAAAGAGAAATTGACTAAGGAGCCAAAGGTTATAGATTTAGAATCTTTACCTTACCCTCCTAAAGATCAAATCAAAAAGGCAAAAATTGATAAGAAGTATGCTCGTTTCCTTGACACTTTTCGTCATCTTCATGTTAATATCCCTGTTATTGAAGCTCTGATTAATATACCTGCCTATGGAAAGTTTCTGAAAGATATACTATCAAATAAGAAAAAATTAGAGGAATATGAGAATATATGCCTAAATGAAGAATGTTCTCGCAATTCTCGCAAAGATAAGTTACCACCTAAACCGAAAGATCCCGGAAGTTTTACGATTCCATGTGAAATTGGAGGATTTCTTTTTAAGAAGGTCTTATGTGATCTAGAGCTAGTATAAATCTCATGTCTTATGAGGATTATAAAAAGCTAGGCATAGAAAGCTTACTAAGATCGAAATGACTCGCAAATGGCGTATAGATCGATTAAGTACCCTAAAGGGATTATTAAGGACGTATTGGTTAAAGTAGACAAATTCTATTTTCCAAGAGACTTTGTAGTTATGGAAATGGAAGAAGGATATTCAAAGCGCCACTTATTCTAGGTCGTCCATTTCTAGCTACAGGAAGAACTTTAATCGATGTTCATAAAGGAGAATTAATTTTGAGAGTCAATGAAGATGAAGTTGCTTTCAATATTTTCAAAGCTATGAACCATCCATATACATCACCGTAATCATGTTCTTTTATAGAAGATATTCATTCTGTCTATGATAATCGCTACCAACTTTTGAAGACAGACATTAGAAGAATGCTTAACTCTGTCTATCTATAAAGAAGATGAGGAAGACATTGAAATGAAAGAGATAATCCTTTCTCTAGATAAAGGAAGCTTTACTTTTAAGCCACCATGGCATAAGTATTTGGAGTTAGAACTAGAAGGACCAGCTCTTAAATCGTCAATAAGATCCGCCGAAGAATCCGGAATTGAAACCGTTACCTTTAAATCCGAAATATGCTTTTCTTGAAACCGATAATCTATTACCGATTATTATTTCATCAACTTTAACCGAGCAACAAGAAGATCAATTACTTAGAATGTTAAGAAAGCATAAGAAAGCTTTTGGATGGACAAATTGCCGATATTCGAGGTATTAGCCCCGAGATTTGTGTTCATAAGATAATTCTCGAAAGAAGATGCTAAACCTTGTATTCAACCACAACGCCGCCTCAACCCGAATTTACGCTTAATCGTTAAGAAAGAGGTGATTAAGCTATTAGAAATGGGAATAATCTTTCCTATATCGATAGTGAATGGGTAAGTCCAACTCAAGTTGTACCAAAGAAAGGAGGTTTCACAAAGAAAGAGAATGATAAGAATGAATGGATTCCAACAAGGGAAATTACAGGATATCGAATGTGCATTGATTTTAGAAAACTAAATGATCATACTAAGAAAGATCATCATCCACTTCCATTCATAGTTCAAATGTTGGAACGTTTAAGTGGACATAAGTATTACTGTTTCTTAGATGGTTATTCAGATATTTACGTATTTTCATTGCAAAGCAGAGATAGGGAAAAGACTACTTTCACTTGTCCTTATGGAACTTTTGCGTATAAAAGAATGCCGTTTGGTTTATGTAATGCTCCTGCTACGTTTCAAAGATGTATGATGTCTATATTTTCTGATATGGTTGAGAAATTCTTAGAAATTTTTATGGACGACTTTAGTGTTTACGGAGATTCTTTTGGTAAATGTTTGTCGCACTTAGAAAGAGTGTTACAACGCCGTGAGGATACCAATTTAGTTTTAAACTCGGGAAAAATGTCACTTAATGGTATCGAAGGAATTGTTCTAGGTCATAGAATCTCTCGAAATAGGAATTGAAGTTGATAAAGCTAAAGTCGAAGTGATTGAAAAATTACCACCACCAGCTAATCTAAGGACTCTAAGAGGATTTCTTGGACATGCAGGATTTTATAGAGATTTATTGCGATTTTTCAAGATAGCAAAGCCTCTAAGTCATTTGCTTGAAAAAGAAGTACCTTTTAAGTTTGATAGTAAATGTATGGAATCATTTAAGACCCCGAAAGCGAAGTTGATTACCGCACCCGCATTGGTAGCACCAGATCGGGATTTGCCTTTTGAGATTATGTGTGATGCAAGCGATTTAGTCAGTAGGAGCCGTTTTAGGTCAAAGGTATAACAAAATTCTCAAAGCTATCTACTATGCTTCTCACACATTAAACGCAAATTTCAACTTAATTATGCAACTACGTAAAAAGAACTCGTTGGTCGTAATTTTTGCCTTAGATAAGTTTAGATCATATATTGTTGGTTCTAAGGTAATAATCTACACGTACCATTCAAATTTCCAAGTATTTACTGAGTAAGAAAGATGCGAAACCACGTCTTCTTAGATGGATTCTCCTACTTCAAGAATTTGATATTGAAATTAAAGATAAAAAAGGAAGTGAGAATGTAGTAGCAGATCATCTAAGTAGAATGGAGACTGAGGAAGAGATAGGGAATGAAATTAAAGATTCATTTCCTGATGAACAACTATTTAGAATAGATACTCCTTCAACCATGCAATTATTAAAAAATAGAATTCCTTCTAAGGAAATGTCACCTTGGTTTGGAGATATCATTAATTACTTAACCTGTGATTATATTCCGTCTCATTGGACTTGGCAACGTAAAAAAAGAAGTTCTTTTATGACTTAAAATTTTATTACCGGGAGGAACCGACCTTTTCCGTAAGTGTTCGGATGGGATAATCGTAAAATGTGTGCCCGATAATGAAATTTTAAGTATTTTATCGTTTTGTCATGATCGTGAGGCAGGAGGTCATCATGGAGGTTGGAAAACTGCTTTTAAAGTTTTACAATGTGGTTTTTATTGGCCTACGCTATATAAAGATGCTTATAAGTATGTTAAATCTTGTGAATCTTGTCAAAAATGGGGAAATGTATCTAAAAAACATGAAATGCCTATGCAACCTATTTTAGAATGTGAGTTATTTGATGTTTGGGGTATAGATTTCATGGGACCTTTTCCTATATCTTTTGGAAAAAGATTTATTCTTGTAATGGTAGATTATGTTTCAAAATGGGTAGAAGCCGAAGCTCTTCCCACTAATGATACCAAAGTTGTCATACGATTCCTTAAAAAGAATATATTTACCGTATATGGCATTCCGAGGGCGATCATTAGTGATAGAGGTTCACATTTTTGCAATCGACCATTTACTAAAATAGTTGAGAAATATGGTGTAACGCATAAACTAGAACGCCCTATCATCCGCAAACTAGTGGACGTAGAGGTGTCGAATAGAGAGATTAAAAGAATCGTGGAAAAAACAGTTGATTCAAATCGTAAAAACTGGCCAGTTAAATTAGATGATGCATTATGGGCGTACAGAACAACTTTTAAGACACCAATTGGTTGTTCTCCCTATAAGCTAGTCTTTGGTAAGTCTTGTCATCTCCCAAATGAGTTAGAACACCGAGCCTTCTGGGCTATTAGATTTCTAAATTTCGATCCTAAGGCTGTCGGTGATCATAGATTGCTTCAATTGACAGAACTAGAAGAATTTCGTCTCGATTCTTATGAAAACGCTCGAATCTACAAGGAACGCACGAAATCTTTCCATGATAAGAGAATCTTTAAGCGTGAGTTCCATGTAGGTGATCGAGTGCTTTTGTACAATTCACGTTTAAAGTTGTTTCCAGGTAAGCTTAAGTCAAGATGGACAGGTCCATTTAAAGTAACACGGGTTTACAAAACTGGAGCTGTTGAACTAACTGATGGAGATACAACTTTTATAGCCAATGGCCACAGAGTAAAGTTATTTGTGGAGGGAGAAGGAATCACACTGAAAGAAGAAGTAATGCTATTGATTGATCCCCCGACAAATTGAAAAAGCAGAGGAAAATAAAAGAACTGAAAAGCTGAGAAACTAGAATCAGCCGAATACCAGGTGCTATCTATCTTTACTCTACTTTTAATTATGTTTAAACTCTTTTCGTCTTTTACCGGATAGACGTAAAAGAACTGGATGCCTTTTTAAAATAGAATAGGAGTTTTTATTTTACTTTTAAAATTAGGCCTTGATAAAGATGTCGCGTTTTCTATAGAAGCTTTAGTTTTTGAACAAAACAAGAAATTGTTGAGAGAGATCAGATTGAGAGAAGTATGTAATGGAACATCAAGAAGTGCGATAAAAAGAAGGGCAAAGTTTCTAATGAGATGCGTAATCTGTGGAAAAAGTGAACATGTTGGACGCTCGTGAGAAAAACACAACCAAATCCCAGGATGAGTGTTTGAATATTGTTAGGAAGGGAACGATTAGGTGGTTATCCGAAAATCCCGATGGAATTCCGAGAGATAATTCAAATGCTTCATTTTTAGGAGTTAGGTTGATCGAGCGTTATATCAGAACTCTGGAAGATTTAGAAATCGAAGAATCGAACCCCTTAAGTTTCGAGTCTTTTCTTATATTTTATTTTATAAAATTTTCGCATAACTTCTGAAAATTTTATAAAATTGGATCTTTATGAAATTTGAGGAGTTTTATAAAAGTTTTATAAAAGTTTTTTTTAGTTTTAATTTAGATGTTTTATAAGAGTTGATATAAATTTATTAAATTTTTATAAGCTTTTTATTAAAGTGTTATAAAGATTTTATTAAATTTTTAGAAATTGTTATAAAATTATAAAATTTCCTTCAAATTTTATTTTTAGTAAGTTTTAAATTCTATAAACTTATTTTTAAGATTTTAATTAAGTTTTATTAGAATTTTTATAAGTTTTCATCAAAAATCATAAAAAGTATAAAAAAAATCGAAAAAGTGAAAAAATTTGGGCACGGACCGATCCGGCCTTAACCCGGACCTGTCCGGGGTCTAAAATCATAAAAAGACGGGGACCCTTCTTTTCTTCTTCTTCTTCCCTAATTCTTCTAACAGCCGCACCCCACACACCCAAACCCCACCACTCGAAAATTTTATCAATTCTTCCACAAAAATTCACCTCTCACACTACCACTACTTGATTTATTCCTCTTTTCATCTCCTCTCTTACACAAAAGTTTGGAAAAATCAAAAAAGGATAAAAAAACAAGCCACATTTCATTCCGGCGACTTTTCAACTTTTCCGGCCTACTTTTCAACGTTTTCTACATATTAAGGTATAATTTAGTTTATTTAGTTATCAATTTCGTATTTTTCATAATTTTTTAGATTAATTGCAACTGTTTTGATTTTTGAGTGTGTTGTGACATTTTTAGTTTTTATTTTTTGTTGTTGTTTTTGTTGTTGATTGGCTTTACCAATATCGTAGAATGGCTGAGTCGAGTACTAGAAGCTCTAAAAAGAGAAAATCAAAAATTCCTATATCAACTCCTGTCGTAGGCACGGTAATTTTATCATCTGAGGAAGAAGCCGTAAGCTTTGAAAAAACCGCATCACCTGAGGCTAAGAAAGCGTATGAGAAAATTTATAGTAAATGTGATGTTCTGGTTGAAAAAGGATTAGACTTGGATGATTTAGGTGATGAAGTTAAAACATTTTTACGAGACGTCAGTGGTTAGATTTAGCAGCCAGAAGGGAAGGGGAGATTAACACGACTCTAGTAGCCGAGATACGAATTTAACTATGAAGATGAAGATCGGATTGAAATAAAGTTGTTTTCTTGAATAAAAGGGGAGGTAAGTAAAAATAAGAAAAGATAGGAGCTACCTTGAAAGCCTAGAAATCCTGTTTCTAGGGATCTTGGTATTGTCCTTGGAAGCTTAGAAATCTCGTTTCTAAGGACCTTGGATCGATGGATGCCACAACAACTTGCTCAAGTTTGTTGATAAATCCGGTAAATTTAGTGTTCTATCCAGAAACACACACCAAAAGTAAAAATACTTTGGAAAGAAAACTTAATAGTTTTATAGATGAAAAGTTGAAATGATCTATCTTTTTGGTTACAAAAGTTTGGATATTTATAGGAAAATAAATACATGAATAATGGCATAAATAAGATGAAAAGTCTTCCTCAAATATCACAAAATGGGGCGCCCAAAATAAGCTAGTTTCAAAGCATCATGAATCAATGTATCTTGAATAAAGGTTCATGCATCTTGATTCAATGTATTTGCATTCTCCAAAACTTGTCTTCTTGACTTCTTGCATGCAAAAGTGGCGCCCCTTTTATCCAAAAATCAGCCATGTACTTGTTTTGTTGATTATTTAATATGGCATAATAAAATATATATTATAGTATGATAATACTATCCTCAAAATCAGCCCGTCTTTTATAATTAATATATTATATTATTACTTAGGTAATAATATATATAAGAATACTTATAAATGAGATATATGATGGATCCTGATTCACATCATACTCTCCCTCTTCGAAAGGATTCGTCCTCGAATCCACCTGGATCAAATATTAATCTGGGCCATTCAAATGCGAAATTGGACATGTGATGAATTTCAACCATGAAGAGCAACGAAGTGAACATCACAGCAATCATCCTATGGCACAACTTAGATTCCACGGATAGAAAATTAGCAGTGATAAAGTCAAGAGGACGATATAAAAATGGGTCAACAAAAGTGTGCGCTGGTTGTCCACCATTATCAACCGGGGGTACATTATCCAAAAGAAATATAGGGGCTGGATTGGGTGTATCAATTAGCCCAGTTTTCTCCTCAAGTGGATGACCTTCACGCACCTGCAAAGATTGATCAAAAGAATCGGCTAGTAGATCAGGAGCTTCATCATGCGCAACATCACTCCCAACATGAGCAGCCAGTATTGTCTCATGTATGTGAACTACCTCATCCACAATGAAGGCCTCTTCTTGTGGAACTATGTCTCTCACAATCTCCACTTTTTCGTACACAACTTCAGAATTATTGTTCTCTTCAAAAATTGGAGCAACTGTTTTATTCGCAATAAAAAGATCATCATGGTGATTAGACTCCAATTTTAAATTAGGACATTCATACCAATAATGCCCAAATCCAGTACAAACATAACAATTGTCGGCATTGGAAATCCTCTTGTAGAACATTTTCTCAGTTTCTTTCTGAAACTGTATATGTGCATATTTCCTCCTGAATTTTGTCCTTATATAATCAGAATATTCCTTAGCCTCCAAATCCGTATAGTTCCAAGGAATATATATAACTTTGGACATTTATAAATAATGAGAACTCGGCTAAGTGGGCAGTCGATCAAGTAGATAAACAATTGGATGAGAAAATTTTTGGATGTACAGCAGAGACTTATGGCGCAGTTTATGGCCAAACGATTATGAATCTGGGAAAACTCAAAGAACGAAAGTTGTAGAACAGGAAATTTTCTATAAGATCACCAAATTTGAGGAAAATTGGATCTAAATAACGTACCCAAAAGGGTTCGGAATAAGAACTGACGCTGCAGATTTTCAGAACTTTTTTTTTTTTTTTTTTTTTTTTTTTTGAAAACAAGATTACTTCAATCAACCTCTCTGATACCAACTGATACGAATCCAACTATGAAGATGAAGATCGGATTGAAATAAAGTTGTTTTCTTGAATAAAAGGGGAGGTAAGTAAAAATAAGAAAAGATAGGAGCTACCTTGAAAGCCTAGAAATCCTGTTTCTAGGGATCTTGGTATTGTCCTTGGAAGCTTAGAAATCTCGTTTCTAAGGACCTTGGATCGATGGATGCCACAACAACTTGCTCAAGTTTGTTGATAAATCCGGTAAATTTAGTGTTCTATCCAGAAACACACACCAAAAGTAAAAATACTTTGGAAAGAAAACTTAATAGTTTTATAGATGAAAAGTTGAAATGATCTATCTTTTTGGTTACAAAAGTTTGGATATTTATAGGAAAATAAATACATGAATAATGGCATAAATAAGATGAAAAGTCTTCCTCAAATATCACAAAATGGGGCGCCCAAAATAAGCTAGTTTCAAAGCATCATGAATCAATGTATCTTGAATAAAGGTTCATGCATCTTGATTCAATGTATTTGCATTCTCCAAAACTTGTCTTCTTGACTTCTTGCATGCAAAAGTGGCGCCCCTTTTATCCAAAAATCAGCCATGTACTTGTTTTGTTGATTATTTAATATGGCATAATAAAATATATATTATAGTATGATAATACTATCCTCAAAATCAGCCCGTCTTTTATAATTAATATATTATATTATTACTTAGGTAATAATATATATAAGAATACTTATAAATGAGATATATGATGGATCCTGATTCACATCAAGATATTGGTTTGTCTTTGTTTTCTTTTAGTTTGATTTTACAATCGTTTTTATCAAAATTTGGTTTGTATTTTAAATCGGTTTAGTTTTTATAAAAACTATAAAAATCCCAAAAATAATTTTTGTAGAATTACTACGTCATTTTACAAAAATATAATGTGTCATTTTATCCGTTAGTATCAATATATATGAATCTTTTGCAATATCTTCAAGTAGATAGGTAGTATTAGGCACGTGAAGTAAAAAAACAAAATACAAGTTGTCTTTCACCTCTGTCCCCTCAGTAAAAGTAAGATGAGGCCGGACCGGTCCGGCCTATTCCCGGACCGGGCCGTGAAGAAAAATAAGGTGAGTCATTTTGGAGTCTGTCTAATGCAGCCACGTACGTATAAATTACCATCTATTTAAAGAAGTAAAGGCAGGAGCAACAATTGCTCATTCTTTCACTGTCTATCTACCTTCAGCTTTATTTCTTTTACTTTTTATCAAGTTTTAAAAATGTCGAACCACTCCTCACCGTCGGTTAATTCTCACGAGCCAAATACCCCGGATCTTCCGGAATCTCAAGCTTCCAATGAGAGTATCATTTTACACAATCGTTTTGCAAATTCTCCAATTCAGTTGGAGAAAGGTTTAAATGTCGATAAGATTGATCAATGGGGTAAAACTCTCATTCGAAGTTTTGGTTGGAAAAAATTCGTTAGTGCACCGAGAGGACGGATAAATGTCTCGATAGTTCGAGAATTTTATTCTGCCCTCATGACAACGCACATGATCGATATCACTCAGATTGTTCTAGTAAGAGGAGTGGTCGTTCCCTTCTCTTCATCTATTATCAACCAAATCTTTGAAATTCCTCCAGTTACGATGCCACATTTTGAAATGCAATGGGGACTACAAAATCCCTCTAATCATTTGAATAAAGTACACGAGTCGTTCCAATGTCTGTTCCCACTATTTGATACAAATCACGACATGTCAACACGAGCTCTACTTCCACATCTAAAGGCGTGGAAGCATTTCATAAATTCTCGAGTTTATCCCACCTGGGATTTTGGAAGTTTGGCTGAGAATGAAATGCTTCTACTTTATGCTTTGACATTCGGTGTATTTGTCGATTGGGGTATATTGATTCAAAGGACGGTGTTGGAGTTTGCGATCACGAGAGGTAGTAGGGGGAAACCTATGCCTAATTCATGGATGATATCGCGTTTGTGTATTCTTCTGAATGGAGTAGAGGAGCTGGAGACGGATGAAATTTTTCCGTCTAGAGATAGTCGAGTTGGATTAGTACCGGTTGATACACCGGGTTGTTCGTCTACGGTCTAGATAGTTGGTTGATGGTTTGTTAGTAATATTTAAGTTTTAATAAGTTTTTTTAGTTAAATTTGAAGTTTTATTTTCTTTAGTTAAGTTTATGTTTTTCTTTTAAGTTTGTAATAATGTATCTTGTTTAATATATATGTCTCAGTTTTTTAAGTTTGTTTAATTTAATCATATATATATTAGTATACGCTAAAAATAAACTCGGAATAATAACGATAATATATAATTTTAATTTTATTTTCCAACCTACTTTTTTTATTACTCACTGAACATCGGGACGATGCCACTTCGTAAGTGGGGAGTAGAGTTAGGTTAGAAAATTCATTAAAATTTTCGAAAATTATAAAATTATAAAATTTTTATTACTTATTTTCAAATTTTTAGTAGTTAATACATAAAAATGAATAAGAAATGATATAATTGGGAAGAATAAGTTTTTTAAGTAAAGTATATTAGATATATTATAATTATATTTTATGCCTAATTTAGATTTTAATAAGATTTTAAGTTTATATAATTGAGTAATTAATATTAGATATTGTTTTCATGAAATTATATAAGTATGTTGATATTTATAAGTAAAATTTTTAGAATCATTTTCAATATGAATTATGAGTTTGGAATTGGATTAAGGATGTTGATTTTTGGCACCACAAAAATATAACTATAGCCAAATAACCTACCTCAGCCTTGATTAGAGTGATCAAGACCTCACTCGAAATTGTCAATTGTGATTAAATAACCAAGCTTTAGCTAATTTTGGTCTACATTTCCTTGAAATTCCGCAAGTTTTGTACGTACTTATGAAAAAGAGATGGAGACATAAAAGCTAAGTTTTGGTATATGCTGAGATTGGAAAGATTAGATAAGTAGTAGTATATTCGATCTTACCTCATGACACTTGCAATATAGTCGATTTTGGTAGTAAGTTCGGATATATTAATTTTCTAAATTAAGAACGAAGCACCCTATTTACACAGAATTAATCGAATACCAGGTATCTTCCTTATCTGTGATTAACAACTTAAAAATAAAAAGAACTGATCGGTTGTAGCTACCAATGATTGGAGTGAGTAGGGTATTATCACGAAATGTCCTATATCACTATGAGGTAATTAAGCTCCCGATTGCCTGATGATAGTAGTCCAGCTAGGGTATTATCTAGAAATGTCCTATTGCTGGGAATGAAGGCACAAGATAAGATGAAAAAGAAAAAGTTGAATCATAAGATCTCAAGAATGATTACAAGTTTAAGGAAACCGGACTTGTAATTTTCGATCGAAAGAGTAGTACTCCGATCAATCTTGATGAAGCAATGCCTGTAAGTTTGATTTTCTACACACACTCACGCTTTTAGTTCTTAATCTTGAAAGAAAAAAAAAAGAGAGAAAATCGGAAAAAAAGATGCTATTAATCGAGATTACGTTTTTTTTCAAGAATATGAAGATGTAGGTACGTACGACTTGCCTCTTTCTCTTTTTGATTTCCTTTTTTCCGATTAACCAACATCTTGAGCCTAAACTTTATAAGCCATTTTTTGTCGACTACCTGATCAATGTTTCCGATTCCAGGATTTCATAATAGTTGCGATTAAAAATAATTCTAATATTTTTATTTATACTTATTAAGTGTTACATGTACAATTTTATCTAAATAATATTTGATTATTAAGTTATTTAATTTATATACACTTTCTGTCTTCTTATAATTTTAAATTAGCATAAATAATATAAATTACATTAAAAACTGAAATCTGATCAATTATATTATCTTTTATTACCGCTTATTTTTGCTCGAGGACGATCAAAAGCTAAGTGGGGAGTAATTTGATGTATTATTTTTATATGATTAAATATACGTTATATTATTATGTTTTATCAACGAATTCTATGTAAAATATATGAAATTATGATATAAATGTTATGAAATATTAATCTTTATAGTTTAGAGTAGTTAGTAGTAAAAATAGTAAAAAAGTTGTAATTTTGTACCGATTTTAGTAAATCGGAGTGTCGTGTCAGATTTACGTGGGTATTTGTGATGTTTTATTGCAGATTTATAACCCGAGACCCCGAGAATCGACATATTGAAGTATAATCATATCTCTGGAATGATTTAGAGAGTGCCACGAGCTTAAATGGTCAATTGAATAGCTTAAGTGGTCAAGTGGCCAATCAATCCGGTTAAGTGGTAATCGAGAAATGTCTTCGACAAACGAATGGCTCATCAAAACGACATTTTCAGAAAAAGTGTTCTTCACAAAAGTTGTAGATTTTTCCGAAAGCTTTCCAATGCAATTTAAATTATGAAGATTGGAGGTCTACAACTTAAACAGTGATCAAGTGGCTAATCGATTTGGGTTAATAAAAATCCCGAAATAGCTTCGGAGGAACACGAGGTAATCAAGAATGCGTTATCTGAAGAAGAGTCCTTCATGAAAGTTGTAGAGTTTCTCGAGACCTTAATTTTGGCATTTTGTTTGCAATTTTTGGAGGTCCAGAATTCGAGATATGAATTTTAGAAGTTTAATAATTATATATAAAAAATATATAATCATACGCACATGCTGAAGTGATCAAGCTAGTGGATGCAATCATTATACCGGACCGATCTGGCTTGATCTCGGACCGGTCCGGCCTTGGAAGTTTTTTTCTATATAAAGGAGCTCATTTCAACAGACGGGGAGTGTACCAAAATATATATACACCATATCATATATATATTCTCCTCTCCTCTCTCTTTTCTTTTTATTTTTTTAGTTGTAGTTGTAAATAAGGCCTTCTCGCCGTAATAATGTAATTTTAGTATCGTTATAATGCTCGGGAAAATCTCGGAAGTTCGGTTTTGCTGAAGAGGTTGTAATGTCCGGAAAATACGATTTCTGAATCAACTGCCGTATTCGGGTAACTTTTCTGAAGTATTTATGTTTATGTTGTTTATTTTCATCTTTTTAGACGTTGTAATGTTTTTAGGCTAAATATAATACTGGCCAAAGCTATGTAATCGGTTTTATTTCGATCTTTTCGTTAAAGAAATATTGTTAAGTTAAAATGATTAAAATTGAGTTAATTAAATCTTTTTCTATTTTAATCGTATTCGTATTGACGTATTTAATCGATCTGAGGAATTCATAATCTAATTATGAATTGACGCCTCGTAGTTAGGATATGAGATAAAAGATAGAAAATTCGGAGGGTAAAATTGGCCGTGTGAACAACGTGATAACAGAATCCGATTTCCTACCCGGGGGTAGATTTGTTTTGGGAGAAATGAATCTTATTATAATTTGTACTCGAGATTGTAATAATGTTAAATCATCAGTTTAATTGAAACTTAAACCGGAAAGTTGAATCGTCCGGCTTTGACAACCGGAGCCTTTTAAATAAAATTGACCGTTTGACGAACGGAGTGACTCTTTTTTATCTAAAGGTAGATTTGTACTCGGGACCTGTACAGAAAAACCGTAACAGTTGTGGACCTTGGACTGATGCAATGGACATATGACAATTTCATACGCTCATGTGAGGAGGAATTGTTTACCTCAGGAGTGCACCATTTCATTTACTCAATTGGACCTAAAATAAAAGGAGAGATCGAACACATTTCATTTAATCGAAAGATCGTATAAACCAATTATATAAGTTTTGGCCAGTTCTCTAAAATTATCTGTTTAATATTTTGGTATCTATATATACTTATATCTATATATATAAATTGCGGTTTATGTAGATCTATATATATTTATGTATTTATATATATCATGTTAGTATAGTTTTTAATTTTCGTATTTATTTTATGTTGACTAGAATAGTAGTGATCTGTATTATAAAATTGTGGTTTAGATCGAGTTAATAACAGCTCTTTGGTGTTTAACCACACATAAAAGAATTACCAAGTTCCCTGAGGATTCGACACTCTGACTCACCATAGTAGCACTACAGTTTGACCCGATACACTGTCGGTTAAGGACTGGTATTAGCACTAGAAAAGGCCACGTCAAGTACTGATGTGATATCGACCAGAACGATAAATAAGGCACGCCGGTGCAAACGGCAAGCAAAACGGAGGCCAGAATGGCCTTGTACAAGGAATAAAAAATCACACAGTTAAGTACTCTATGGGTACGAAAAAAAGTACGAAAAAAAAGTTTGTAATTCTCTTTGAAGTACTGATGTGATATCGACCATACGATAAATAAGGCATGCCGGCGCAAACGGCAAGCAAAACGGAGGCCGAATGGCCTTGTACAAGGAATCAAAAATCACACGCTTAAGTACTCTATGGGTACGAAAAAAAGAACGAAAAAAAAACGTTTGTAATTCTCTTTGAAGTACGATGTGATATCGACCGAACGATAAATAAGGCACGCCGGTGCAAACGGCAAGCAAAACGGAGGCCGAATGGCCTTGTACAAGGAATCAAAAATCACACGCTTAACTACTCTATGGGTACGAAAAAAGTACGAAAAAAAACGTTTGTAATTCTCTTTGAAGTACCGATGTGATATCGACCGAACGATAAATAAGGCACGCCGGCGCAAACGGCAAGCAAAACGGAGGCCAGAATGGCCTTGTACAAGGAATCAAAAATCACACCGTTAAGTACTCTATGGGAACGAAAAAAAGTACGAAAAAAAACATTTGTAATTCTCTTTGAAATACTGGTGTGATATCGACCAGAACGATAAATAAGGCACGCCGGCGCAAACCGCAAGCAAAACGGAGGCCAGTATGGCCTTGTACAAGGAATCAAAAATCACACGCTTAAGTACTCTATGGGTACGAAAAAAAAGTACGAAAAAAAACGTTTGTAATTCTCTTTGAAGTACGATGTGATATCGACCGAACGATAAATAAGGCACGCCGGCGCAAACGGCAAGCAAAACGGAGGCCGAATGGCCTTGTACAAGAAACAAAAATCACACGAAGTTAAGTACTCTATGGGTACGAAAAAAAGTACGAAAAAAAATGTTTGTAATTCTCTTTGAAGTACCGATGTGATATCGACCGAACGATAAATAAGGCACGCCGGCGCAAACGGCCAGCAAAACGGAGGCCAGAATGGCCTTGTACAAGAAATCAAAAATCACACAGCTAAGTACTCTCTGGGTACGAAAAAAAAACGAAAAAAAACATTTGTAATTCTCTTTGAAGTACCGATGTGATATCGACCGAACTATAAATAAGGCACGCCGGCGCAAACGGCAAGCAAAACGGAGGCCGAATGGCCTTGTACAAGGAATCAAAAATCACACGCTTAAGTACTCTATGGGTACGAAAAAAAGTACGAAAAAAAACTTTTGTAATTCTCTTTGAAGTACCGATGTGATATCGACCGAACGATAAATAAGGCACGCCGGCGCAAACGGCAAGCAAAACGGAGGCCGAATGGCCTTGTACAAGGAATCAAAAATCACACGCTTAAGTACTCTATGGTACGAAAAAAAGTACGAAAAAAAAATTGTAATTCTCTTTGAAGTACGATGTGATATCGACCGAACGATAAATAAGGCACGCCGGCCTAAACGGCAAGCAAAACGGAGGCCGAATGGCCTTGTACAAGAAATCAAAAATCACACGCTTAAGTACTCTATGGGTACGAAAAAAAGTAAAAAAAAAATGTTTGTAATTCTCTTTGAAGTACCGATGTGATATCGACCGAACGATAAATAAGGCACGCCGGCGCAAACGGCAAAGCAAAACGGAGGCCGAATGGCCTTGTACAAGGAATCAAAAATCACACGATTAAGTACTCTATGGGTACGAAAAAAAGTACGAAAAAAAACGTTTGTAATTCTCTTTGAAGTACCGATGTGATATCGACCGAACGATAAATAAGGCACGCCGGTGCAAACGGCAAGCAAAACGGAGGCCGAATGGCCTTGTACAAGGAATCAAAAATCACACGATTAAGTACTCTATGGGTACGAAAAAAAGTACGAAAAAAAACGTATGTAATTCTCTTTGAAGTACCGATGTGATATCGACCATACGATAAATAAGGCACGCCGGCGCAAACGGCAAGCAAAACGGAGGCCGAATGGCCTTGTACAAGGAATCAAAAATCACACGCTTAAGTACTCTATGGGTACGAAAAAAAGTAACGAAAAAAAACGTTTGTAATTCTCTTTGAAGTACCGATGTGATATCGACCGAACGATAAATAAGGCACGCCGGCGCAAACGGCAAGCAAAACGGAGGCCGAATGGCCTTGTACAAGGAATCAAAAATCACACGGTTAAGTACTCTATGGGTACGAAAAAAAGTACAAAAAAAACGTTTGTAATTCTCTTTGAAGTACGATGTGATATCGACCGAACGATAAATAAGGCACGCCGGCGCAAACGGCAAGCAAAACGGAGGCCGAATGGCCTTGTACAAGAAATCAAAAATCACACGGTTAAGTACTCTATGGGTACGAAAAAAGTACGAAAAAAAATGTTTGTAATTCTCTTTGAAGTACGATGTGATATCGACCGAACGATAAATAAGGCACGCCGGCGCAAACGGCAAGCAAAACGGAGGCCGAATGGCCTTGTACAAGGAATCAAAAATCACACGCTTAAGTACTCTATGGGTACGAAAAAAAGTACGAAAAAAAACGTTTGTAATTCTCTTTGAAGTACTATGTGATATCGACCGAACGATAAATAAGGCACGCCGGCGCAAACGGCAAGCAAAACGGAGGCCGTACATAATGGCCTTGTACAAGGAATCAAAAATAACACGGTTAAGTACTCTATGGGTACGAAAAAAAAAGTACGAAAAAAAACGTTTGTAATTCTCTTTGAAAAGTACGATGTGATATCGACCGAACGATAAATAAGGCACGCCGGCGCAAACGGCAAGCAAAACGGAGGCCGAATGGCCTTGTACAAGGAATCAAAAATCACACGCTTAAGTACTCTATGGGTACGAAAAAAAGTACGAAAAAAAATGTTTGTAATTCTCTTTGAAGTACCGATGTGATATCGACCGAACGATAAATAAGGCACGCCGGCGCAAACGGCAAGCAAAACGGAGGCCGAATGGCCTTGTACAAGAATCAAAAATCACACGCTTAAATACTCTATGGGTACGAAAAAAAGTACGAAAAAAAACGTTTGTAATTCTCTTTGAAGTACGATGTGATATCGACCGAACGATAAATAAGGCACGCCGGCGCAAACGGCAAGCAAAACGGAGGCCGAAATGGCCTTGTACAAGGAATCAAAAATCACACTTTGTTAAGTACTCTATGGGTACGAAAAAAAGTACGAAAAAAAACGTTTGTAATTCTCTTTGAAATACGATGTGATATCGACCGAACGATAAATAAGGCACGCCGGCGCAAACGGCAAGCAAAACGGAGGCCGAATGGCCTTGTACAAGGAATCAAAAATCACACGCTTAAGTACTCTATGGGTACGAAAAAAAGTACGAAAAAAAACGTTTGTAATTCTCTTTGAAATACCGATGTGATATCGACCGAACGATAAATAAGGCACGCCGGCGCAAACGGCAAGCAAAACGGAGGCCGAATGGCCTTGTACAAGAAATCAAAAATCACACGAGTTAAGTACTCTATGGGTACGAAAAAAAGTACGAAAAAAAACGTTTGTAATTCTCTTTGAAGTACGATGTGATATCGACCGAACGATAAATAAGGCACGCCGGCGCAAACGGCAAGCAAAACGGAGGCCGAATGGCCTTGTACAAGAAATCAAAAATCACACGCTTAAGTACTCTATGGGTACGAAAAAAAGTACGAAAAAAACGTTTGTAATTCTCTTTGAAGTACGATGTGATATCGACCGAACGATAAATAAGGCACGCCGGCGCAAACGGCAAGCAAAACGGAGGCCGAATGGCCTTGTACAAGGAATCAAAAATCACACGCAGCTAAGTACTCTATGGGTACGAAAAAAAGTACGAAAAAAAAACTTTGTAATTCTCTTTGAAGTACCGATGTGATATCGACCGAACGATAAATAAGGCACGCCGGCGCAAACGGCAAGCAAAACGGAGGCCGAATGGCCTTGTACAAGGAATCAAAAATCACACGCTTAAGTACTCTATGGGTACGAAAAAAAGTACGAAAAAAAACGTTTGTAATTCTCTTTGAAATACGATGTGATATCGACCGAACGATAAATAAGGCACGCCGGCGCAAACGGCAAGCAAAACGGAGGCCGAATGGCATTGTACAAGAATCAAAAATCACACGCTTAAGTACTCTATGGGTACGAAAAAAAGTACGAAAAAAAATGTTTGTAATTCTCTTTGAAGTACCGATGTGATATCGACCGAACGATAAATAAGGCACGCCGGCGCAAACGGCAAGCAAAACGGAGGCCGAATGGCCTTGTACAAGGAATCAAAAATCACACGCTTAAGTACTCTATGGGTACGAAAAAAAGTACGAAAAAAAACGTTTGTAATTCTCTTTGAAGTACCGATGTGATATCGACCGAACGATAAATAAGGCACGCCGGCGCAAACGGCAAGCAAAACGGAGGCCGAATGGCCTTGTACAAGGAATCAAAAATCACACGAGTTAAGTACTCTATGGGTACGAAAAAAAGTACGAAAAAAAACGTTTGTAATTCTCTTTGAAAGTACCGATGTGATATCGACCGAAAAGATAAATAAGGCACGCCGGCGCAAACGGCAAGCAAAACGGAGGCCGAATGGCCTTGTACAAGGAATCAAAAATCACACGCTTAAGTACTCTATGGGTACGAAAAAAAGTACGAAAAAAAACGTTTGTAATTCTCTTTGAAGTACCGATGTGATATCGACCGAACGATAAATAAGGCACGCCGGCGCAAACGGCAAGCAAAACGGAGGCCGAATGGCCTTGTACAAGGAATCAAAAATCACACGCTAAGTACTCTATGGGTACGAAAAAAAGTACGAAAAAAAACGTTTGTAATTCTCTTTGAAGTACGATGTGATATCGACCGAACGATAAATAAGGCACGCCGGCGCAAACGGCAAGCAAAACGGAGGCCGAATGGCCTTGTACAAGGAATCAAAAATCACACAGTTAAGTACTCTATGGGTACGAAAAAAAGTACGAAAAAAAACATTTGTAATTCTCTTTGAAATACTGATGTGATATCGACCATAACGATAAATAAGGCACGCCGGCGCAAACGGCAAGCAAAACGGAGGCCAGAATGGCCTTGTACAAGGAATCAAAAATCACACGGTACTCTATGTGATGTGATACATGGTGACATTCTGGAAATTGAAGATCTGCTACGGTTTTGAGCTATTTTGACAATTATAACTTATCCGGATGACTTTATGTCCTTGATGAAAGTTGTAGATCTCTTTGAGGACTATAAAATCCATATATGGCTCGCAATATTTGGACAACCGAAGCTCCGGATACGGACTAAAACTGTAGGGTGCTGAAGGAAGATACTATCTTTATTTTTCCTAAGTGTGGTTATTTTTCCCACATCGAATTTTAGGAGTTTTTCCTCCAAGTTTGTAGCCTATATAAGGCATTTCCTTGTATTTGAATAGGTAGCTTATTATTGAATCAAAAAACTATTTTGGTTGAAATTCGAGAGATTGAATTTTCATCATAAGAAACTTTCGAGATTGGGTTTCTTTCAAGAAGTTTTCGAGAGATTGGACTTCTTTCGATTATCCCGAGACGGGATAATTGGGTGATCTTCCCGAGACGGGATTATCACAAAGCGTAGTAATATTCGAGACGGGTTGCTACATATCCCTTTTCTTTCTTGTTATTTACATTTTATATATTCAGAAAAAGCCCTAAAAATCAGATCACATCAGCCCTAAAAGAGCAGCTTTCGAAATTCATATTGCTTTAATCTAGATCCTACGAGATTCGGTTTACATCACAGAATGGCCTTGTACAAGGAATCAAAAATCACACAGTTAAATACTCTATGGGTACGAAAAAAAGAACGAAAAAAAACGTTTGTAATTCTCTTTGAAGTACTGATGTGATATCGACCAGAACGATAAATAAGGCACGCCGGTGCAAATGGCAAGCAAAACGGAGGCCAGAATGGCCTTGTACAAGAAATCAAAAATCACACGAGTTAAGTACTCTATGGGTACGAAAAAAAGTACGAAAAAAAAATGTTTGTAATTCTCTTTGAAGTACGATGTGATATCGACCGAACGATAAATAAGGCACGCCGGCGCAAACGGCAAGCAAAACGGAGGCCGAATGGCCTTGTACAAGGAATCAAAAATCACACGGTTAAGTACTCTATGGGTACGAAAAAAAGTACGAAAAAAAAAAACGTTTGTAATTCTCTTTGAAGTACGATGTGATATCGACCGAACGATAAATAAGGCACGCCGGCGCAAACGGCAAGCAAAACGGAGGCCGAATGGCCTTGTACAAGGAATCAAAAATCACACGCTTAAGTACTCTGGGTTGGGTACGAAAAAAAACGTTTGTAATTCTCTTTGAAGTACCGATGTGATATCGACCGAACGATAAATAAGGCACGCCGGCGCAAACGGCAAGCAAAACGGAGGCCGAATGGCCTTGTACAAGAAATCAAAAATCACACGAGTTAAGTACTCTATGGGTACGAAAAAAAAGTACGAAAAAAAAAGTTTGTAATTCTCTTTGAAAGTACGATGTGATATCGACCGAACGATAAATAAGGCACGCCGGCGCAAACGGCAAGCAAAACGGAGGCCGAATGGCCTTGTACAAGGAATCAAAATCACACGTTAAGTACTCTATGGGTACGAAAAAAAGTACGAAAAAAAAACTGTTTGTAATTCTCTTTGAAGTACGATGTGATATCGACCGAACGATAAATAAGGCACGCCGGCGCAAACGGCAAGCAAAACGGAGGCCGAATGGCCTTGTACAAGGAATCAAAAATCACACCGTTAAGTACTCTATGGGTACGAAAAAAGTACGAAAAAAAACGTTTGTAATTCTCTTTGAAGTACCGATGTGATATCGACCGAACGATAAATAAGGCACGCCGGCGCAAACGGCAAGCAAAACGGAGGCCGAAATGGCCTTGTACAAGGAATCAAAAATCACACGCTTAAGTACTCTATGGGTACGAAAAAAAGTACGAAAAAAATGTTTGTAATTCTCTTTGAAGTACGATGTGATATCGACCGAACGATAAATAAGGCACGCCGGCGCAAACGGCAAGCAAAACGGAGGCCGAATGGCCTTGTACAAGAAATCAAAAATCACACGAGTTAAGTACTCTATGGGTACGAAAAAAAGTACAAAAAAAAACGTTTGTAATTCTCTTTGAAGTACGATGTGATATCGACCGAACGATAAATAAGGCACGCCGGCGCAAACGGCAAGCAAAACGGAGGCCGAATGGCCTTGTACAAGGAATCAAAAATCACACGAGTTAAGTACTCTATGGGTACGAAAAAAAGTACGAAAAAAAACGTTTGTAATTCTCTTTGAAGTACGATGTGATATCGACCGAACGATAAATAAGGCACGCCGGCGCAAACGGCAAGCAAAACGGAGGCCGAATGGCCTTGTACAAGAAATCAAAAATCACACGGTTAAGTACTCTATGGGTACGAAAAAAAGTACGAAAAAAAACGTTTGTAATTCTCTTTGAAGTACGATGTGATATCGACCGAACGATAAATAAGGCACGCCGGCGCAAACGGCAAGCAAAACGGAGGCCGAATGGCCTTGTACAAGAAATCAAAAATCACACGAGTTAAGTACTCTATGGGTACGAAAAAAAGTACGAAAAAAAACGTTTGTAATTCTCTTTGAAGTACGATGTGATATCGACCGAACGATAAATAAGGCACGCCGGCGCAAACGGCAAGCAAAACGGAGGCCGAATGGCCTTGTACAAGAATCAAAAATCACACCGTTAAGTACTCTATGGGTACGAAAAAAAGTATGAAAAAAAACGTTTGTAATTCTCTTTGAAGTACGATGTGATATCGACCGAACGATAAATAAGGCACGCCGGCGCAAACGGCAAGCAAAACGGAGGCCGAATGGCCTTGTACAAGGAATCAAAAATCACACGCTTAAGTACTCTATGGGTACGAAAAAAAGTACGAAAAAAAACGTTTGTAATTCTCTTTGAAGTACCGATGTGATATCGACCGAACGATAAATAAGGCACGCCGGCGCAAACGGCAAACAAAACGGAGGCCGGAATGGCCTTGTACAAGGAATCAAAAATCACACGGTTAAGTACTCTATGGGTACGAAAAAAAGTACGAAAAAAAACGTTTGTAATTCTCTTTGAAGTACGATGTGATATCGACCGAACGATAAATAAGGCACGCCGGCGCAAACGGCAAGCAAAACGGAGGCCGTAATGGCCTTGTACAAGAATCAAAAATCACACGCTTAAGTACTCTATGGGTACGAAAAAAAGTACGAAAAAAAACGTTTGTAATTCTCTTTGAAGTACTGATGTGATATCGACCAGAACGATAAATAAGGCACGCCGGCGCAAACGGCAAGCAAAACGGAGGCAAGAATGGCCTTGTACAAGAAATCAAAAATCACACAGTTAAGTACTCTATGGGTACGAAAAAAAGTACGAAAAAAAATGTTTGTAATTCTCTTTGAAGTACTGATGTGATATCGACCAGAACGATAAATAAGGCACGTCGGCGCAAACGGCAAGCAAAACGGAGGCCAGAATGGCCTTGTACAAGAAATCAAAAATCACACGAGTTAAGTACTCTATGGGTACGAAAAAAAGTACGAAAAAAATGTTTGTAATTCTCTTTGAAGTACGATGTGATATCGACCGAACGATAAATAAGGCACGCCGGCGCAAACGGCAAGCAAAACGGAGGCCGAATGGCCTTGTACAAGAATGAAAAAATCACACGCTTAAGTACTCTATGGGTACGAAAAAAAGTACGAAAAAAAACGTTTGTAATTCTCTTTGAAGTACGATGTGATATCGACCGAACGATAAATAAGGCACGCCGGCGCAAACGGCAAGCAAAACGGAGGCCAGAATGGCCTTGTACAAGAAATCAAAAATCACACCGTTAAGTACTCTATGGGTACGAAAAAATGTACGAAAAAAACGTTTGTAATTCTCTTTGAAGTACGATGTGATATCGACCGAACGATAAATAAGGCACGCCGGCGCAAACGGCAAGCAAAACGGAGGCCGAATGGCCTTGTACAAGGAATCAAAAATCACACGCTTAAGTACTCTATGGGTACGAAAAAAAGTACGAAAAAAAAAAAGTTTGTAATTCTCTTTGAAGTACGATGTGATATCGACCGAACGATAAATAAGGCACGCCGGCGCAAACGCAAGCAAAACGGAGGCCGGAATGGTCTTGTACAAGGAATTAAAAATCACACAGTTAAGTACTCTATGGGTACGAAAAAAAGTACGAAAAAAAACGTTTGTAATTCTCTTTGAATTACGATGTGATATCGACCGAACGATAAATAAGGCACGCCGGCGCAAACGGCAAGCAAAACGGAGGCCGAATGGCCTTGTACAAGAAATCAAAAATCACACGCTTAAGTACTCTATGGGTACGAAAAAAAGTACGAAAAAAAACGTTTGTAATTCTCTTTGAAGTACGATGTGATATCGACCGAACGATAAATAAGGCACGCCGGCGCAAACGGCAAGCAAAACGGAGGCCGAATGGCCTTGTACAAGAAATCAAAAATCACACGCTTAAGTACTCTATGGGTACGAAAAAAAGTACGAAAAAAAAATGTTTGTAATTCTCTTTGAAGTACGATGTGATATCGACCGAAAACGATAAATAAGGCACGCCGGCGCAAACGGCAAGCAAAACGGAGGCCGAGAATGGCCTTGTACAACAAATCAAAAATCACACGATTAAGTACTCTATGGGTACGAAAAAAAGTACGAAAAAAATGTTTGTAATTCTCTTTGAAGTACGATGTGATATCGACCGAACGATAAATAAGGCACGCCGGCGCAAACGGCAAGCAAAACGGAGGCCGAAATGGCCTTGTACAAGAAATCAAAAATCACACAGTTAAGTACTCTATGGGTACGAAAAAAAACGTTTGTAATTCTCTTTGAAGTACTGATGTGATATCGACCAGAACGATAAATAAGGCACGCCGGCGCAAACGGCAAGCAAAACGGAGGCCATAATTGCCTTGTACAAGGAATCAAAAATCACACGATTAAGTACTCTATGGGTACGAAAAAACGAAAAAAAACGTTTGTAATTCTCTTTGAAGTACGATGTGATATCGACCGAACGATAAATAAAGCACGCCGGCGCAAACGGCAAGCAAAACGGAGGCCGAATGGCCTTGTACAAGAATCAAAAATCACACGCTTAAGTACTCTATGGGTACGAAAAAAAGTACGAAAAAAAAATGTTTGTAATTCTCTTTGAATTACTGATGTGATATCGACCGAACGATAAATAAGGCACGCCGGCGCAAACGGCAATCAAAACGGAGGAGAATGGCCTTGTACAAGGAATAAAAAATCACACGATTAAGTACTCTATGGGTACGAAAAAAAACGTTTGTAATTCTCTTTGAAGTACGATGTGATATCGACCGAACGATAAATAAGGCACGCCGGGCAAACGGCAAGCAAAACGGAGGCCGAATGGCCTTGTACAAGAAATCAAAAATCACACGCTTAAGTATTCTATGGGTACGAAAAAAAGAAAAAAACGTTTGTAATTCTCTTTGAAGTACCGATGTGATATCGACCGAACGATAAATAAGGCACGCCGGCGCAAACGGCAAGCAAAACGGAGGCCGAATGGCCTTGTACAAGGAATCAAAAATCACACAAGTTAAGTACTCTATGGGTACGAAAAAAAAAAAAATCGTTTGTAATTCTCTTTGAAGTACCGATGTGATATCGACCGAACGATAAATAAGGCACGCCGGCGCAAACGGCAAACAAAACGGAGGCCAGAATGGCCTTGTACAAGGAATCAAAAATCACACAGTTAAGTACTCTATGGGAACGAAAAAAAGTACGAAAAAAAATGTTTGTAATTCTCTTTGAATTACTGACGTGATATCGACCAGAACGATAAATAAGGCACGCCGGCGCAAACGGCAAGCAAAACGGAGGCCGAATGGCCTTGTACAAGAAATCAAAAATCACACGGTTAAGTACTCTATGGGTACGAAAAAAAAAAAAACGTTTGTAATTCTCTTTGAAGTACATATGTGATATCGACCGAACGATAAATAAGGCACGCCGGCGCAAACGGCAAGCAAAACGGAGGCCGAATGGCCTTGTACAAGGAATCAAAAATCACACAGTTAACTACTCTATGGGTACGAAAAAAAGTACGAAAAAAACGTTTGTAATTCTCTTTGAAGTACTGATGTGATATCGACCAGAACGATAAATAAGGCACGCCGGCGCAAATGGCAAACAAAACGGAGGCCAGAATGGCCTTGTACAAGGAATCAAAAATCACACAGTTATGTACTCTATGGGTACGAAAAAAAGTACGAAAAAAAAACGTTTGTAATTCTCTTTGAATTACGATGTGATATCGACCGAACGATAAATAAGGCACGCCGGTGCAAACGGCAAGTAAAACGGAGGCCAGAATGGCCTTGTACAAGAAATCAAAAATCACACGGTTAAGTACTCTATGGGTACGAAAAAAACGTTTGTAATTCTCTTTGAAGTACTGATGTGATATCGACCAAAACGATAAATAAGGCACGCCGGCGTAAACGGCAAGCAAAACGGAGGCCAGAATGGCCTTGTACAAGAAATCAAAAATCACACAGTTAAGTACTCTATGGGTACGAAAAAAAGTACGAAAAAAAATGTTTGTAATCCTCTTTGATGTACTGATGTGATTCGACCAGAACGATAAATAAGACACGACGGTGCAAACGGCAAGCAAAACGGAGGCCAGAATGGCCTTGTACAACAAATCAAAAATCACACAGTTAAGTACTCTATGGGTACGAAAAAAAGTACGACAAAAAATGTTTGTAATTCTCTTTGAAGTACTGATGTGATATCAACCAGAACGATAAATAAGGCACACCGGCGCAAACGGCAAGCAAAACGGAGGCCAGAATGGCCTTGTACAAGAAATCAAAAATCACACAGTTAAGTACTCTATGGGTACGAAAAAAATGTTTGCAATTCTCTTTGAAGTACTGATGTGATATCGACCAGAACGATAAATAATGCACGCCGGCGCAAACGGCAAGCAAAACGGAGGCCAGAATGGCCTTGTACAAGGAATCAAAAATCACACCAGTTAAGTACTCTATGGGTACGAAAAAAAACGTTTGTAATTCTCTTTGAAGTACTGATGTGATATCGACCAGAACGATAAATAAGGCACGCCGGGGCAAACGGCAAGCAAAACGGAGGCCAGAATGGCCTTGTACAAGAAATCAAAAATCACACAGTTAAGTACTCTATAGGTACAAAAAAAGTACGAAAAAAAACGTTTGTAATTCTCTTTGAAGTACGAGGTGATATCGACCAGAACGATAAATAAGGCACGCCGGCGCAAACGGCAAGCAAAACGGAGGCCAGAATGGCCTTGTACAAGGAATCAAAAATCACACCGTTAAGTAGTCTATGGGTACGAAAAAGAGTACGATAAAAAACTTTTGTAATTCTCTTTGAAGTACTGATGTGATATCGACCAGAACGATAAATAAGGCTCGCCGGCGCAAACGGCAAGCAAAACGGAGTCCAGAATGTCCTTGTACAAGCAATCAAAAATCACACAGTTAAGTACTCTATGGGTACGAAAAAAAGTACGAAAAAAAACGTTTATAATTCTCTTTGAAGTACGATGTGATATCGACCGAACGATAAATAAGGCACGCCGGCGCAAACGGCAAGCAAAACGGAGGCCGAATGGCCTTGTACAAGAAATCAAAAATCACACGGTTAAGTACTCTATGGGTACGAAAAAAAGTACGAAAAAAAAGTTTGTAATTCTCTTTGAAGTGCGATGTGATATCGACCGAACGATAAATAAGGCACGCCGGCGCAAACGGCAAGCAAAACGGAGGCCGAATGGCCTTGTACAAGAAATCAAAAATCACACGAAGCTAAGTACTCTATGGGTACGAAAAAAAGTACGAAAAAAAACGTTTGTAATTCTCTTTGAAGTACTGATGTGATATCGACCCGAACGATAAATAAGGCACGCCGGCGCAAACGGCAAGCAAAACGGAGGCTAGAATGGCCTTGTACAAGAAATCAAAAATCACACAGTTAAGTACTCTATGTGTACGAAAAAAAGTATGAAAAAAAACGTTTATAATTCTCTTTGAAGTACTGATGTGATATCGACCAGAACGATAAATAAGGCACGCCGGCGCAAACGGCAAGCAAAACGGGAGGCCGAATGGCCTTGTACAAGAAATCAAAAATCACACGATTAAGTACTCTATGGGTACGAAAAAAAGTACGAAAAAAAACGTTTGTAATTCTCTTTGAAGTACGATGTGATATCGACCGAACGATAAATAAGGCACGCCGGCGCAAACGGCAAGCAAAACGGAGGCCGAATGGCCTTGTACAAGAAATCAAAAATCACACGCTAAGTACTCTATGGGTACGAAAAAAAGTACGAAAAAAACGTTTGTAATTCTCTTTCAAGTACGATGTGATATCGACCGAACGATAAATAAGGCACGCCGGCGCAAACGGCAAGCAAAACGGAGGCCGAGAATGGCCTTGTACAAGAAATCAAAAATCACACGAGTTAAGTACTCTATGGGTACGAAAAAAAACGAAAAAAAACGTTGTAATTCTCTTTCAAGTACGATGTGATATCGACCGAACGATAAATAAGGCACGCCGGCGCAAACGGCAAGCAAAACGGAGGCCAGAATGGCCTTGTACAAGAAATCAAAAATCACACAGTTAAGTACTCTATGGGTACGTACGAAAAAAACGTTTGTAATTCTCTTTGAAGTACTGATGTGATATCGACCGAACGATAAATAAGGCACGCCGGCGCAAACGGCAAGCAAGACGGAGGCCGAATGGCCTTGTACAAGGAATCAAAAATCACACAGTTAACTACTCTATGGGTACGAAAAAAAGTACGAAAAAAAACGTTTGTAATTCTCTTTGAAGTACTGATGTGATATCGACAGAACGATAAATAAGGCACGCCGGCGCAATGGCAAACAAAACGGAGGCCGGAATGGCCTTGTACAAGGAATCAAAAATCACACAGTTATGTACTCTATGGGTACGAAAAAAAGTACGAAAAAAAACGTTTGTAATTCTCTTTGAATTACTGATGTGATATCGACCAGAACGATAAATAAGGCACGCCGGTGCAAACGGCAAGCAAAACGGAGGCCGAATGGCCTTGTACATGAAATCAAAAATCACACGCTTAAGTACTCTATGGGTACGAAAAAAAACGAAAAAAAACGTTTGTAATTCTCTTTGAAGTACGATGTGATATCGACCGAACGATAAATAAGGCATGCCGGCGCAAACGGCAAGCAAAACGGAGGCCGAATGGCCTTGTACAAGAAATCAAAAATCACACGCTTAAGTACTCTATGGGTACGAAAAAAAGTACGAAAAAAAATGTTTGTAATCCTCTTTGATGTACTGATGTGATTCGACCAGAACGATAAATAAGGCACGACGGCGCAAACGGCAAGCAAAACGGAGGCCAGAATGGCCTTGTACAACAAATCAAAAATCACACAGTTAAGTACTCTATGGGTACGAAAAAAAGTACGACAAAAAATGTTTGTAATTCTCTTTGAAGTACGATGTGATATCGACCGAACGATAAATAAGGCACACCGGCGCAAACGGCAAGCAAAACGGAGGCCGAATGGCCTTGTACAAGAAAAAAAAATCACACAGTTAAGTACTCTATGGGTACGAAAAAAAACGTTTGTAATTCTCTTTGAAGTACTGATGTGATATCGACCAGAACGATAAATAAGGCACGCCGGCGCAAACGGCAAGCAAAACGGAGGCCAGAATGGCCTTGTACAAGAAATCAAAAATCACACCGTTAAGTACTCTATGGGTACGAAAAAAACGTTTGTAATTCTCTTTGAAGTACTGATGTGATATCGACCAGAACGATAAATAAGGCACGCCGGCGCAAACGGCAAGCAAGACGGAGGCCAGAATGGCCTTGTACAAGGAATCAAAAATCACACAGTTAACTACTCTATGGGTACGAAAAAAAGTACGAAAAAAACGTTTGTAATTCTCTTTGAAGTACTGATGTGATATCGACCAGAACGATAAATAAGGCACGCCGGCGCAATGGCAAACTAAACGGAGGCCGGAATGGCCTTGTACAAGGAATCAAAAATCACACAGTTATGTACTCTATGGGTACGAAAAAAAGTACGAAAAAAAACGTTTGTAATTCTCTTTGAATTACTGATGTGATATCGACCGAACGATAAATAAGGCACGCCGGTGCAAACGGCAAGCAAAACGGAGGCCGAATGGCCTTGTACAAGAAATCAAAAATCACACGCTAAGTACTCTATGGGTACGAAAAAAAACGTTTGTAATTCTCTTTGAAGTACGATGTGATATCGACCGAACGATAAATAAGGCACGCCGGCGCAAACGGCAAGCAAAACGGAGGCCGAATGGCCTTGTACAAGAAATCAAAAATCACACGATTAAGTACTCTATGGGTACGAAAAAAAGTACGAAAAAAAATGTTTGTAATCCTCTTTGATGTACTGATGTGATTCGACCAGAACGATAAATAAGGCACGACGGCGCAAACGGCAAGCAAAACGGAGGCCAGAATGGCCTTGTACAACAAATCAAAAATCACACAGTTAAGTACTCTATGGGTACGAAAAAAAGTACGACAAAAAATGTTTGTAATTCTCTTTGAAGTACTGATGTGATATCGACCAGAACGATAAATAAGGCACACCGGCGCAAACGGCAAGCAAAACGGAGGCCAGAATGGCCTTGTACAAGAAATAAAAAATCACACAGTTAAGTACTCTATGGGTACGAAAAAAAACGTTTGTAATTCTCTTTGAAGTACTGATGTGATATCGACCAGAACGATAAATAAGGCACGCCGGCGAAAACGGCAAGCAAAACGGAGGCCATAATGGCCTTGTACAAGGAATCAAAAATCACAAGTTAAGTACTCTATGGGTACGAAAAAAAACGTTTGTAATTCTCTTTGAAGTACTGATGTGATATCGACCAGAACGATAAATAAAGCACGCCAGCGCAAACGGCAAGCAAAACGGAGGCCAGAATGGCCTTGTACAAAGAATCAAAAATCACACAGTTAAGTACTCTATGGGTACGAAAAAAAGTACGAAAAAAAAATGTTTGTAATTCTCTTCGAATTACTGATGTGATATCGACCAGAACGATAAATAAGGCACGCCGGCGCAAACGGCAATCAAAACGGAGGCCGAATGGCCTTGTAAAAGGAATCAAAAATCACACAGTTAAGTACTCTATGGGTACGAAAAAAAACATTTGTAATTCTCTTTGAAGTACTGATGTGATATCGACCAGAACGATAAATAAGGCACGCCGGGGCAAACGGCAAGCAAAACGGAGGCCGAAATGGCCTTGTACAAGAAATCAAAAATCACACGCTTAAGTACTCTATGGGTACGGAAAAAAAAACGTTGTAATTCTCTTTGAAGTACGATGTGATATCGACCGAACGATAAATAAGGCACGCCGGCGCAAACGGCAAGCAAAACGGAGGCCGAGAATGGCCTTGTACAAGGAATCAAAAATCACACGTTAAGTACTCTATGGGTACGAAAAAAAGTACGAAAAAAACGTTTGTAATTCTCTTTGAAGTACGATGTGATATCGACCGAACGATAAATAAGGCACGCCGGCGCAAACGGCAAACAAAACGGAGGCCGAATGGCCTTGTACAAGGAATCAAAAATCACACGCTTAAGTACTCTATGGGAACGAAAAAAAGTACGAAAAAAAATGTTTGTAATTCTCTTTGAATTACTGACGTGATATCGACCAGAACGATAAATAAGGCACGCCGGCGCAAACGGCAAGCAAAACGGAGGCCAGAATGGCCTTGTACAAGAAATCAAAAATCACACGGTTAAGTACTCTATGGGTACGAAAAAAAACGTTTGTAATTCTCTTTGAAGTACATATGTGATATCGACCAGAACGATAAATAAGGCACGCCGGCGCAAACGGCAAGCAAAACGGAGGCCAGAATGGCCTTGTACAAGGAATCAAAAATCACACGCTAACTACTCTATGGGTACGAAAAAAAGTACGAAAAAAACGTTTGTAATTCTCTTTGAAGTACTGATGTGATATCGACCAGAACGATAAATAAGGCACGCCGGCGCAAATGGCAAACAAAACGGAGGCCGGAATGGCCTTGTACAAGGAATCAAAAATCACACAGTTATGTACTCTATGGGTACGAAAAAAAGTACGAAAAAAAACGTTTGTAATTCTCTTAGAATTACTGATGTGATATCGACCAGAACGATAAATAAGGCACGCCGGTGCAAACGGCAAGTAAAACGGAGGCCAGAATGGCCTTGTACAAGAAATCAAAAATCACACAGTTAAGTACTCTATGGGTACGAAAAAAATGTTTGTAATTCTCTTTGAAGTACTGATGTGATATCGACCAGAACGATAAATAAGGCACGCCGGCGCAAACGGCAAGCAAAACGGAGGCCAGAATGGCCTTGTACAAGAAATCAAAAATCACACAGTTAAGTACTCTATGGGTACGAAAAAAAATGTTTGTAATCCTCTTTGATGTACTGATGTGATTCGACCAGAACGATAAATAAGGCACGACGGTGCAAACGGCAAGCAAAACGGAGGCCAGAATGGCCTTGTACAACAAATCAAAAATCACACAGTTAAGTACTCTATGGGTACGAAAAAAAGTACGACAAAAAATGTTTGTAATTCTCTTTGAAGTACTGATGTGATATCAACCAGAACGATAAATAAGGCACACCGGCGCAAACGGCAAGCAAAACGGAGGCCAGAATGGCCTTGTACAAGAAATCAAAAATCACACGCTTAAGTACTCTATGGGTACGAAAAAAACGTTTGTAATTCTCTTGGAAGTACTGATGTGATATCGACCGAACGATAAATAATGCACGCCGGCGCAAACGGCAAGCAAAACGGAGGCCGAGAATGGCCTTGTACAAGGAATCAAAAATCACACGCTTAAGTACTCTATGGGTACGAAAAAAAACGTTTGTAATTCTCTTTGAAGTACGATGTGATATTGACCGAACGATAAATAAAGCACGCCGGCGCAAACGGCAAGCAAAACGGAGGCCGAATGGCCTTGTACAAAGAATCAAAAATCACACGCTTAAGTACTCTATAGGTACGAAAAAAAGTACGAAAAAAAACGTTTGTAATTCTCTTCGAAGTACGATGTGATATCGACCGAACGATAAATAAGGCACGCCGGCGCAAACGGCAAGCAAAACGGAGGCCGAATGGCCTTGTAAAAGGAATCAAAAATCACACGCTTAAGTACTCTATGGGTACGAAAAAAAACATTTGTAATTCTCTTTGAAGTACGATGTGATATCGACCAGAACGATAAATAAGGCACGCCGGGGCAAACGGCAAGCAAAACGGAGGCCAGAATGGCCTTGTACAAGAAATCAAAAATCACACAGTTAAGTACTCTATGGGTACGGAAAAAATGTTTGTAATTCTCTTTGAAGTACGATGTGATATCGACCAGAACGATAAATAAGGCACGCCGGCGCAAACGGCAAGCAAAACGGAGGCCAGAATGGCCTTGTACAAGGAATCAAAAATCACACTGTTAAGTACTCTATGGGTACGAAAAAAAGTACGAAAAAAAATGTTTGTAATCCTCTTTGATGTACTGATGTGATTCGACCAGAACGATAAATAAGGCACGACGGCGCAAACGGCAAGCAAAACGGAGGCCAGAATGGCCTTGTACAACAAATCAAAAATCACACAGTTAAGTACTCTATGGGTACGAAAAAAAGTACGACAAAAAATGTTTGTAATTCTCTTTGAAGTACGATGTGATATCGACCGAACGATAAATAAGGCACGCCGGCGCAAACGGCAAGCAAAACGGAGGCCGAATGGCCTTGTACAAGGAATCAAAAATCACACCTTTGTTAAGTACTCTATGGGTACGAAAAAAGTACGAAAAAAAACGTTTGTAATTCTCTTTGAAGTACCGATGTGATATCGACCGAACGATAAATAAGGCACGCCGGCGCAAACGACAAACAAAACGGAGGCCGAATGGCCTTGTACAAGGAATCAATAATCACACAGTTAAGTACTCTATGGGAACGAAAAAAAGTACGAAAAAAAATGTTTGTAATTCTCTTTGAATTACTGACGTGATATCGACCAGAATGATAAATAAGGCACGCCGGCGCAAACGGCAAGCAAAACGGAGGCCAGAATGGCCTTGTACAAGAAATCAAAAATCACACGGTTAAGTACTCTATGGGTACGAAAAAAAACGTTTGTAATTCTCTTTGAAGTACAGATGTGATATCGACCAGAACGATAAATAAGGAACGCCGGCGCAAACGGCAAGCAAAACGAGAGGCCGAATGGCCTTGTACAAGAAATCAAAAATCACACGCTAAGTACTCTATGGGTACGAAAAAAAGTACGAAAAAAAACGTTTGTAATTCTCTTTGAAGTACGATGTGATATCGACCGAACGATAAATAAGGCACGCCGGCGCAAACGGAAAGCAAAACGGAGGCCGAATGGCCTTGTACAAGAAATCAAAAATCACACGCTTAAGTACTCTATGGGTACGAAAAAAAACGTTTGTAATTCTCTTTGAAGTACGATGTGATATCGACCGAACGATAAATAAGGCACGCCGGCGCAAACGGCAAGCAAAACGGAGGCCGAATGGCCTTGTACAAGAAATCAAAAATCACACGAGTTAAGTACTCTATGGGTACGAAAAAAAACGTTTGTAATTCTCTTTGAAGTACGATGTGATATCGACCGAACGATAAATAAGGCACGCCGGCGCAAACGGCAAGCAAAACGGAGGCCGAATGGCCTTGTACAAGGAATCAAAAATCACACAGTTAAGTACTCTATGGGTACGAAAAAAAGTAAGAAAAAAAACGTTTGTAATTCTCTTTGAAGTACTGATATGAAACAAGCTATGATCTAGATTAAGGTATTCAAAACTAAACATGAAGAACACGAATTTAACAAAGAAAAGAAAAGAACTTACACGAAAAATGATCGAAAAGAGAAGGATAATTGAGCCAAACTTAGATCTCCCTAAGAATCGGCACTTCGGGATCACCAAGCTGAGAACGTCGCACAAAAGCTGCTCGGACTTTTGATAAGTTCTCAAGATTAAACACTCACCTAATCAGCAAGGTAATTGTTTAACTAAAACAAACATAAAGTTTTTCACTCAAATATTGTCTAAGTTTTCAAGTACAAGAACATGCCTTATATAGGCTACAAGACTTGCAAACTATAATGCATAAGACAATGTGGGAGAAACACACTTCTAAAAACGCCATAAGCATAAGGAGATGGGCTTTGGCTGGTCTCAACAACTTAAAATAGAATAACATGGTTTTTGGGCTTTCTAAAAAATAAGATGAAAAAGGTTTTGGATTTTGGGTTGGTTTTAAAAGTTAATGGAAATGGTTTGGGCTCATGGATCTTCTCAAAAGGTAATGGATAAAAGGTTTTGGGCTTTGGTTTCACTCAAAACCCAAAGGAAATGGTTTCTAGGTTGGGCTGGGTTTAAATCAACAAGAATGGAAATAATGCTAAAAATAGAAATAGTTCCCCAATTGGCCCATTAACCCCAATTACAAGATAAATAGGATAAAATGGCCAAGTCTTCATTCTTGAGAAGCCCAACGTGTTCTTTGAAAGTTGCCAAAACGAGATTCTTCAACGCTTCCTCGAACTTCTTCTTTTGTGACCTTGTGATTGGACCATCTCGAAGCACAAGTGGATCAGCGTTTGGACCATCAATAACTGCGTTTTGTCCACTATGATTCATATCATTCCCTCCCGGATGGAAAGGATCTGTCCTCAGATCAAAAGAAGCATCGTAAGGAGACAAATCTGCCACGTTGAATGTAGGTGAAATATTCCAATCCTGAGGTATGTCATGTTTGTAGGCATTGTTGTTTATCCTCTCAAGCACTTGGAAAGGACCATCACCACGTGCATTCGCCTTTGACTTGCGGAGATGTGGAAATCTGTCTTTGCGAAGGTGTAGCCACACCAAATCTCCGAGTTCAAAAATCAGCTCCTTGCGACCCTTGTTTGCTTGCTTCATGTAACTCTCGGTTGCTTTTTCAACATTCAGCCTCGCCTTTTGATGCAACGCTTTCACAAGATCAGCCTTTGCTTCACCATCCAAGCTAACTCCGCGAACCGGGAGGAAGAGGAACAAAATCAAACGGAGCACCGGTAAAAAGCCATAAACAAGCTCAAATGGGGCGTATTGAGTAGCCGAATGTTTAGCACGATTATAAGCAAATTCCACATAAGGCAAACAAGACTCCCAATTCTTTAAATTACTTTTCACAACAGTTCTTAGAAGCTGTCCTAACACACGATTCACAACCTCCGTTTGCCCATCAGTTTGTGGGTGAAAAGAAGTAGAAAATAATATATAAGTTCCCAAACGCATCCACAAAACCCTCCAAAAATGACTCACAAACTTAGTATCATGATCACTCACAATCGTTCGTGGAACACCATGCAAACGTACAATTTCTTTAAAGAACAAATCAGCAATATACGATGCATCATTAGTTTTGGTACATGGAATAAAATGAGCCATTTTTGAAAAACGGTCCACCACCACAAACACGAATCTTTTCCACTCCTAGACCGAGGCAAACCTAACACAAAGTCCATGGAAATGTCGGTCCAAGGAGATGTGGGAATAGGTAGGGGAGTGTATAAACCATGGGGCCGCAAACGGGATTTAGCATGCTTACACACAATACAAGAAGCACAAAATTTAATCACATCGGCTTTCATACGTGGCCAATAGAAATGTGTGCGCAACATATCCAAAGTCTTATCTACCCCAAAGTGTCCCATTAAACCACCCCCATGAGAGTCCCTCAAGAATAATTCACGCATGGACGATCTAGGAATACACAAACTTATCACCTTTGTAAAGAAAACCACCATGCACACTAATAATCGAGCAAAGTAGATGAAGGACACTTAGCAAAAATATCACCAAAGTCGACATCATTAGCATATAAATCCTTAATACTCTCAAAACCAAGCAACTTAGTTTGTAAAGATGTAATCAAGGAATAACGCCTAGACAAAGCATCCGCAACAATGTTTTCCTTACCCTTCTTAAACTTAATGACATAAGAAACGACTCAATGAACTCAATATAGCGGATATGTCGTTTACTCAACTTACCTTGACCCTTAAGATATTTTAAAGACTCATGGTCCGTATGAATAATAAACTCACGAGGCCTAAGGTAATGTTTCCAAGTTTGCAAACAACGAATCAAAGCATAAAGCTCCTTATCATACGTGGAATAGTTCAAATGAGCACCTTTTAATTTCTTACTAAAATATGCCACAGGTCGCTTTTCTTGCATTAAAACACCACCCACACCAACACCCGATGCATAAAAAACGTTTGTAATTCTCTTTGAAGTACTGATGTGATATCGACCAGAACGATAAATAAGGCATGCCGGCGCAAACGGCAAGCAAAACGGAGGCAAGAATGGCCTTGTACATGGAATCAAAAATCACACTGTTAAGTACTCTATGGGTACGAAAAAAAACGTTTGTAATTCTCATTGAAGTACTGATGTGATATCGACCAGAACGATAAATAAGGCACGCCGGCGCAAACGGCAAGCAAAACGGAGTCCAGAATGGCCTTGTACAAGGAATCAAAAATCACACAGCTAAGTACTCTATGGGTACGAAAAAAAGTACGAAAAAAAACGTTTGTAATTCTCATTGAAGTACGATGTGATATCGACCGAACGACAAATAAGGCACGCCGGCGCAAACGGCAAGCAAAACGGAGGCCGAATGGCCTTGTACAAGGAATCAAAAATCACACGCTTAAGTACTCTATGGGTACGAAAAAAAGTACGAAAAAAAACGTTTGTAATTCTCTTTGAAGTACGATGTGATATCGACCGAACGAGAAATAAGGCACGCCGGCGCAAACGAAGAAGCAAAACGGAGGCCGAATGGCCTTGTACAAGGAATCAAAAATCACACGATTAAGTACTCTATGGGTACGAAAAAAAGTACGAAAAAAACGTTTGTAATTCTCTTTGAAGTATGCGATGTGATATCGACCGAACGATAAATAAGGCACGCCGGCGCAAACGGCAAGCAAACCGGAGGCCGGAATGGCCTTGTACAAGGAATCAAAAATCACACGCTTAAGTACTGCGTGGGTACGAAAAAAAGTACGAAAAAAAAACGTTTGTAATTCTCTTTGAAGTACGATGTGATATCGACCGAACGATAAATAAGGCACACCGGCGCAAACGGCAAGCAAAACGGAGGCCGAATGGCCTTGTACAAGGAATCAAAAATCACACACGGCTAAGTACTCTATGGGTACGAAAAAAATTACGAAAAAAACGTTTGTAATTCTCTTTGAAGTACCGATGTGATATCGACCGAAACGATAAATAAGGCACGCCGGCGCAAACGGCAAGCAAAACGGTGGCGAATGGCCTTGTACAAGGAATCAAAAATCACACGTTAAGTACTCTATGGGTACAAAAAAGTACGGAAAAAAACGTTTGTAATTCTCTTTGAAGTACCGATGTTATATCGACCGAACGATAAATAAGGCACGCCGGCGCAAACGGCAAGCAAAGGAGGTCGAATGGCCTTGTACAAGGAATCAAAAATCACACGGTTAAGTACTCTATAGGTACGAAAAAAAGTACGAAAAAAAACGTTTGTAATTCTCTTTGAAGTACTGATGTGATATCGACCAAAACGATAAATAAGGCACGCCGGCGCAAACGGCAAGCAAAACGGAGGCCAGAATGGCCTTGTACAAGAAATCAAAAATCACACAGTTAAGTACTCTATGGGTTCGAAAAAAAACGTTTGTAATTCTCTTTGAAGTACTGATGTGATATCGACCAGAACGATAAATAAGGCACGGCGGCGCAAACGGCAAGCAAAACGGAGGCCGAATGGCTTTGTAGAGGAATCAAAAATCACACGCTTAAGTACTCTATGGGTACGAAAAAAAAGTACGAAAAAAAATGTTTGTAATTCTCTTTGAAGTACCGATGTGATATCGACCGAACGATAAATAAGGCACGCCGGCGCAAACGGCAAGCAAAACGGAGGCCGAATGGTCTTGTACAAGAAATCAAAAATCACACGATTAAGTACTCTGGGTACGAAAAAAAGTACGAAAAAAAACGTTTGTAATTCTCTTTGAAGTACGGTATGATATCGACCGAACGATAAATAAGGCACGCCGGCGCAAACGGCAAGCAAAACGGAGGCCGAATGGTCTTGTACAAGAAATCAAAAATCACACGCTTAAGTACTCTATGGGTACGAAAAAAAGTACGAAAAAAAAACGTTTGTAATTCTCTTTGAAGTACCGGTATGATATCAACCGAACGATAAATAAGGCACGCCGGCGCAAACGGCAAGCAAAACGGAGGCCGGAATGGCCTTGTACAAGGAATCAAAAATCACACGAGTTAAGTACTCTATGGGTACGAAAAAAAGTACGAAAAAAAACGTTTGTAATTCTCATTGAAGTATCGATGTGATATCGACCGAACGATAAATAAGGCACGCCGGTGCAAACGGCAAGCAAAACGGAGGCCGAATGGCCTTGTACAAGGAATCAAAAATCACACGCTTAAGTACTCTATGGGTACGAAAAAAAAGTACGAAAAAAAACGTTTGTAATTCTCTTTGAAGTACGATGTGATATCGACCGAACGATAAATAAGGCAAGCCGGTGCAAACGGCAAGCAAAACGGAGTCCGAATGGCCTTGTACAAGGAATCAAAAATCACACGGTTAAGTACTCTATGGGTACGAAAAAAAGTACGAAAAAAAACGTTTGTAAGTCTCTTTGAAGTACTGATGTGATATCGACCAGAACGATAAATAAGGCACGCCGGTGCAAACGGCAAGCAAAACGGAGTCCAGAATGGCCTTGTACAAGGAATCAAAAATCACACAGTTAAGTACTCTATGGGTACGAAAAAAAAGTATGAAAAAAAACGTTTGTAATTCTCATTGAAGTACTGATGTGATATCGACCAAAACGATAAATAAGGCACGCCGGCGCAAACGGCAAGCAAAACGGAGGCCAGAATGGCGTTGTACAAGAAATCAAAAATCACACAGTTAAGTACTCAATGGGTACGAAAAAAAGTACGAAAAAAACGTTTGTAATTCTCTTTGAAGTACTGATGTGATGTCGACCAGAACGATAAATAAGGCAAGCCGGCGCAAACGGCAAGCAAAAAGGAGGCCAGAATGGCCTTGTACAAGGAATCAAAAATCACACGCTTAAGTACTCTATGGTTACGAAAAAAAGTACGAAAAAAACGTTTGTAATTCTCTTTGAAGTACCGATGTGATATCGACCGAACGAGAAATAAGGCACGCCGGCGCAAACGGCAAGCAAAACGGAGGCCGAATGGCCTTGTACATGGAATCAAAAATCACACGCTAAGTACTCTATGGGTACGAAAAAAAGTACGAAAAAAAACGTTTGTAATTCTCTTAGAAATGCGATGTGATATCGACCATAACGATAAATATGGCACGCCGGCGCAAACGGCAAGCAAAACGGAGGCCGAATGGCCTTGTACAAGAAATCAAAAATCACACGTTTAAGTACTCTATGGGTACGAAAAAAAAGTACGAAAAAAAACGTTTGTAATTCTCTTTGAAGTACGATGTGATATCGACCAGAACGATAAATAAGGCACGCCGGCGCAAACGGCAAGCAAAACGGAGGCCGAATGGCCTTGTACAAGGAATCAAAAATCACACGCTTAAGTACTCTATGGGTACGAAAAAAAGTACGAAAAAAACGTTTGTAATTCTCTTTGAAGTACGATGTGATATCGACCGAACGATAAATAAGGCACGCCGGCGCAAACGGCAAGCAAAACGGAGGCCGAATGGCCTTGTACAAGAAATCAAAAATCACACGCTTAAGTACTCTATGGGTACGAAAAAGTACGAAAAAAACGTTTGTAATTCTCTTTGAAGTACCGATGTGATATCGACCGAACGATAAATAAGGCATGCCGGCGCAAACGGCAAGCAAAACGGAGGCCAGAATGGACTTGTACATGGAATCAAAAATCACACAGTTAAGTACTCTATGGGTACGAAAAAAAACGTTTGTAATTCTCATTGAAGTACGATGTGATATCGACCGAACGATAAATAAGGCACGCCGGCGCAAACGGCAAGCAAAACGGAGTCCGAATGGCCTTGTACAAGGAATCAAAAATCACACGCTTAAGTACTCTATGGGTACGAAAAAAAGTACGAAAAAAACGTTTGTAATTCTCATTGAAGTACCGATGTGATATCGACCGAACGAGAAATAAGGCACGCCGGCGCAAACAACAAGCAAAACGGAGGCCGAATGGCCTTGTACAAGGAATCAAAAATCACACGGTTAAGTACTCTATGGGTACGAAAAAAGTACGAAAAAAAACGTTTGTAATTCTCTTTGAAGTACCGATGTGATATCGACCGAACGATAAATAAGGCACGCCGGCGCAAACGGCAAGCAAACCGGAGGCCGAGAATGGCCTTGTACAAGGAATCAAAAATCACACGCTAAGTACTCGTGGGTACGAAAAAAAGTACGAAAAAAAAACGTTTGTAATTCTCTTTGAAGTACGATGTGATATCGACCGAACGATAAATAAGGCACACCGGCGCAAACGGCAAGCAAAACGGAGGCCGTAATGGCCTTGTACAAGGAATCAAAAATCACACAACTAAGTACTCTATGGGTACGAAAAAAATTACGAAAAAAACGTTTGTAATTCTCTTTGAAGTACGATGTGATATCGACCGAACGATAAATAAGGCACGCCGGCGCAAATGGCAAGCAAAACGGTGGCCGAAATGGCCTTGTACAAGGAATCAAAAATCACACGCTTAAGTACTCTATGGGTACGAAAAAAAGTACGAAAAAAAACGTTTGTAATTCTCTTTGAAGTACCGATGTTATATCGACCGAACGATAAATAAGGCACGCCGGCGCAAACGGCAAGCAAAACGGAGGTCGAATGGCCTTGTACAAGGAATCAAAAATCACACGCTTAAGTACTCTATAGGTACGAAAAAAAGTACGAAAAAAAACGTTTGTAATTCTCTTTGAAGTACCGATGTGATATCGACCAGAACGATAAATAAGGCACGCCGGCGCAAACGGCAAGCAAAACGGAGGCCAGAATGGCCTTGTACAAGAAATCAAAAATCACACAGTTAAGTACTCTATGGGTACGAAAAAAAAACGTTTGTAATTCTCTTTGAAGTACTGATGTGATATCGACCAGAACGATAAATAAGGCACGCCGGCGCAAACGGCAAGCAAAACGGAGGCCAGAATGGCTTTGTAGAGGAAATCAAAAATCACACGGCTAAGTACTCTACTATGGGTACGAAAAAAAGTACGAAAAAAAATGTTTGTAATTCTCTTTGAAGTACCGATGTGATATCGACCGAACGATAAATAAGGCACGCCGGCGCAAACGGCAAGCAAAACGGAGGCCGAATGGTCTTGTACAAGAAATCCAAAATAACACAGTTAAGTACTCTATGGGTACGAAAAAAAGTACGAAAAAAAACGTTTGTAATTCTCTTTGAAGTACTGGTATGATATCGACCAGAACGATAAATAAGGCACGCCGGCGCAAACGGCAAGCAAAATGGAGGCCAGAATGGCCTTGTACGAGGAATAAAAAATCACACAGTTAAGTACTCTATGGGCACGAAAAAAAGTACGAAAAAAAAACGTTTGTAATTCTCTTTGAAGTACTGATGTGATATCGAGCAGAACGATAAATAAGGCACACCGGCGCAAACGGCAAGCAAAACGGAGGACAGAATGGCCTTGTACAAGGAATCAAAAATCACACAGTTAAGTACTCTAGGGGTACGAAAAAAAGTACGAAAAAAAACGTTTGTAATTCTCTTTGAAGTACCGATATGATATCGACCGAACTATAAATAAGGCACGCCGGCGCAAACGGCAAGCAAAACTGAGGCCATAATGGCCTTGTACAAGGAATCAAAAATCACACAGTTTAGTACTCTATGGGTACGAAAAAAAGTACGAAAAAAACGTTTGTAATTCTCTTTGAAGTACTGATGTGATATCGACTAGAACGATAAATAAGGCACGCCGGCGCAAACGGCAAGCAATACGGAGGCCAGAATGGCCTTGTACAAGGAATCAAAAATCACACGATTAAGTACTCTATGGGTACGAAAAAAAGTACGAAAAAAAAACGTTTGTAATTCTATTTGAAGTACGATGTGATATCGACCGAACGATAAATAAGGCACGCCGGCGCAAACGGCAAGCAAAACGGAGCCCGAGAATGGCCTTGTACAAGGAATCAAAAATCACACGCTTAAATACTCTATGGGTACGAAAAAAAAGTACGAAAAAAAACGTTTGTAATTCTCTTTGAAGTACGATGTGATATCGACCGAACGATAAATAAGGCACGCCGGCGCAAACGGCAAGCAAAACGGAGGCCAGAATGGCCTTGTACAAGAAATCAAAAATCACACAGTTAAGTACTTTATGGGTACGAAAAATACGTTTGTAATTCTCTTTGAAGTACTGATGTGATATCGACCAGAACGATAAATAAGGCACGCCGACGCAAACGGCAAGCAAAACGGAGGCCGAATGGCCTTGTACAAGAAATCAAAAATCACACGAGTTAAGTACTCTATGGGTACGAAAAAAAGTACGAAAAAAAACGTTTGTAATTCTCTTTGAAGTACGATGTGATATCGACCGAACGATAAATAAGGCACGCCGGCGCAAATGGCAAGCAAAACGAAGGCCGAATGGCTTTGTACAAGGAATCAAAAATCACACGAGCTTAAGTACTCTATGGGTACGAAAAAAAGTACGAAAAAAACGTTTGTAATTCTCTTTGAAGTATCGATGTGATATCGACCGAACGATAAATAAGGCACACCGGCGCAAACGGCAAGCAAAACGGAGGCCGAATGGCCTTGTACAAGAAATCAAAAATCACACGCTTAAGTACTCTATGGGTACGAAAAAAAGTACGAAAAAAAACGTTTGTAATTCTCTTTGAAGTACCGAAATGATATCGACCGAACGATAAATAAGGCACGCCGGCGCAAACGGCAAGCAAAACGGAGGCCGAATGGCCTTGTACGAGGAATAAAAAATCACACGCTTAAGTACTCTATGGGTACGAAAAAAAGTACGAAAAAAAACGTTTGTAATTCTCTTTGAAGTACGATGTGATATCGACCGAACGATAAATAAGGCACACCGGCGCAAACGGCAAGCAAAACGGAGGCCGTAATGGCCTTGTACAAGAAATCAAAAATCACACGAGTTAAGTACTCTATGGGTACGAGAAAAAGTACGAAAAAAAACGTTTGTAATTCTCTTTGAAGTACGATGTGATATCGACCGAACGATAAATAAGGCGTGCCGGCGCAAACGGCAAGCAAAACGGAGGCCGAATGGCCTTGTACAAGGAATCAAAAATCACACGGTTAAGTACTCTATGGGTACGAAAAAAAGTACGAAAAAAAAACGTTTGTAATTCTCTTTGAAGTACCGATGTGATATCGACCGAACGATAAATAAGGCACGCCGGCGCAAACGGCAAGCAAAACGGAGGCCGAATGGCCTTGTACAAGGAATCAAAAATCACACGCTTAAGTACTTTATGGGTACGAAAAAAAGTACGAAAAAAAATGTTTGTAATTCTCTTTGAAGTACTGATATGATATCGACCAGAACGATAAATAAGGCACGCCGGCGCAAACGGCAAGCAAAACTGAGGCCATAATGGCCTTGTACGAAAAAAACGTTTGTAATTCTCTTTGAAGTACTGATGTGATATCGACCAGAACGATAAATAAGGCACGCCGGCGCAAACGGCAAGCAATACGGAGGCCAGAATGGCCTTGTACAAGGAATCAAAAATCACACGCTTAAGTACTCTATGGGTACGAAAAAAAGTACGAAAAAAAAACGTTTGTAATTCTATTTGAAGTACTGATGTGATATCGACCAGAACGATAAATAAGGCACGCCGGCGCAAACGGCAAGCAAAACGGAGCCCAGAATGGCCTTGTACAAGAAACCAAAAATCACACAGTTAAGTACCTCTATGGGTACGAGAAAAAGTACGAAAAAAAACGTTTGTAATTCTCTTTGAAGTACTGATGTGATATCGACCGAACGATAAATAAGGCACGCCGGCGCAAACGTCAAGCAAAACGGAGGCCGAATGGCCTTGTACAAGGAATCAAAAATCACACGCTTAAGTACTCTATGGGTACGAGAAAAAGTACGAAAAAAACGTTTGTAATTCTCTTTGAAGTACGATGTGATATCGACCGAACGATAAATAAGGCACACCGGCGCAAACGGCAAGCAAAACGGAGGCCGAATGGCCTTGTACAAGGAATCAAAAATCACACGGTTAAGTACTCTATGGGTACGAAAAAAAGTACGAAAAAAAACGTTTGTAATTCTCTTTGAAGTACCGATATGATATCGACCGAACGATAAATAAGGCACGCCGGCGCAAACGGCAAGCAAAGCGAGGCCATAATGGCCTTGTACAAGGAATCAAAAATCACACGCTTTAGTACTCTATGGGTACGAAAAAAAGTACGAAAAAAACGTTTGTAATTCTCTTTGAAGTACGATGTGATATCGACCGAACGATAAATAAGGCACGCCGGCGCAAACGGCAAGCAATACGGAGGCCGAATGGCCTTGTACAAGGAATCAAAAATCACACGCTTAAGTACTCTATGGGTACGAAAAAAAGTACGAAAAAAAACGTTTGTAATTCTATTTGAAGTACGATGTGATATCGACCGAACGATAAATAAGGCACGCCGGCGCAAACGGCAAGCAAAACGGAGCCCGAATGGCCTTGTACAAGGAATCAAAAATCACACGCTTAAATACTCTATGGGTACGAAAAAAAGTACGAAAAAAACGTTTGTAATTCTCTTTGAAGTACTGATGTGATATCGACCCAAACGATAAATAAGGCACGCCGGTGCAAACGTCAAGCAAAACGGAGGCCAGAATGGCCTTGTACAAGAAACCAAAAATCACACAGTTAAGTACTCTATGGGTACGAGAAAAAGTACGAAAAAAAAACGTTTGTAATTCTCTTTGAAGTACCGATGTGATATCGACCGAACGATAAATAAGGCACGCCGGCGCAAACGTCAAGCAAAACGGAGGCCGAATGGCCTTGTACAAGGAATCAAAAATCACACGCTTAAGTACTCTATGGGTACGAGAAAAAGTACGAAAAAAACGTTTGTAATTCTCTTTGAAGTACTGATGTGATATCGACCAGAACGATAAATAAGGCACGCCGGCGCAAACGGCAAGCAAAATGGAGGCCAGAATGGCCTTGTACACGAAATCAAAAATCACATAGTTAAGTACTCTCTGGGTACGAAAAAAAGTACGAAAAAAAACGTTTGTAATTCTCTTTGAAGTACTGATGTGATATCGACCAGAACGATAAATAAGGCACGCCGGCGCAAACGGCAAGCAAAACGGAGGCCAGAATGGCCTTGTACAAGAAATCAAAAATCACACAGTTAAGTACTCTATGGGTACGAAAAATACGTTTGTAATTCTCTTTGAAGTACTGATGTGATATCGACCAGAACGATAAATAAGGCACGCCGACGCAAACGGCAAGCAAAACGGAGGCCAGAATGGCCTTGTACAAGAAATCAAAAATCACACGCTTAAGTACTCTATGGGTACGAAAAAAAGTACGAAAAAAAACGTTTGTAATTCTCTTTGAAGTACCGATGTGATATCGACCGAACGATAAATAAGGCACGCCGGCGCAAATGGCAAGCAAAACGGAGGCCGAATGGCTTTGTACAAGGAATCAAAAATCACACGCTAAGTACTCTATGGGTACGAAAAAAAGTACGAAAAAAACGTTTGTAATTCTCTTTGAAGTACGATGTGATATCGACCGAACGATAAATAAGGCACACCGGCGCAAACGGCAAGCAAAACGGAGGCCGAATGGCCTTGTACAAGAAATCAAAAATCACACGCTTAAGTACTCTATGGGTACGAAAAAAAGTACGAAAAAAAACGTTTGTAATTCTCTTTGAAGTACCGAAATGATATCGACCGAACGATAAATAAGGCACGCCGGCGCAAACGGCAAGCAAAACGGAGGCCGAATGGCCTTGTACGAGGAATAAAAAATCACACGCTTAAGTACTCTACGGGTACGAAAAAAAGTATGAAAAAAAAACGTTTGTAATTCTCTTTGAAGTACTGATGTGATATCGACCAGAACGATAAATAAGGCACACCGGCGCAAACGGCAAGCAAAACGGAGGCTAGAATGGCTTTGTACAAGGAATCAAAAATCACACAGTTAAGTACTCTATGGGTACGAAAAAAAGTACGAAAAAAACGTTTGTAATTCTCTTTGAAGTACCGATGTGATATCGACCGAACGATAAATAAGGCACACCGACGCAAACGGCAAGCAAAACGGAGGCCGAATGGCCTTTTACAAGAAATCAAAAATCACACGCTTAAGTACTCTATGGGTACGAAAAAAAGTACGAAAAAAAACGTTTGTAATTCTCTTTGAAGTACCGAAATGATATCGACCGAACGATAAATAAGGCACGCCGGCGCAAACGGCAAGCAAAACGGAGGCCGAATGGCCTTGTACGAGGAATAAAAAATCACACGACGTAAGTACTCTATGGGTACGAAAAAAAGTACGAAAAAAAACGTTTGTAATTCTCTTTGAAGTACGATGTGATATCGACCGAACGATAAATAAGGCACACCGGCGCAAACGGCAAGCAAAACGGAGGCCGAATGGCCTTGTACAAGAAATCAAAAATCACACGATTAAGTACTCTATGGGTACGAGAAAAAGTACGGAAAAAAACGTTTGTAATTCTCTTTGAAGTACGATGTGATATCGACCGAACGATAAATAAGGCGTGCCGGCGCAAACGGCAAGCAAAACGGAGGCCGAATGGCCTTGTACAAGGAATCAAAAATCACACGCTAAGTACTCTATGGGTACGAAAAAGTACGAAAAAAAAACGTTTGTAATTCTCTTTGAAGTACCGATGTGATATCGACCGAACGATAAATAAGGCACGCCGGCGCAAACGGCAAGCAAAACGGAGGCCGAAATGGCCTTGTACAAGGAATCAAAAATCACACGATTAAGTACTCTATGGGTACGAAAAAAAGTACGAAAAAAATGTTTGTAATTCTCTTTGAAGTACGATGTGATATCGACCAGAACGATAAATAAGGCATGCCGGCGCAAACGGCAAGGAAAACGGAGGCCAGAATGGCCTTGTACAAGAAATCAAAAATCACACAGTTAAGTATTCTATGGGTACGAAAAAAATGTTTGTAATTCTCTTTGAAGTACTGATGTGATATCGACCAGAACGATAAATAAGGCACGCCGGCGCAAACGGCAAGCAAAACGGAGGCCAGAATGGCCTTGTACAAGAAATCAAAAATCACACAGTTAAGTACTCTATGGGTACTAAAAAAACGTTTGTAATTCTCTTTGAAGTACTGATGTGATATCGACCAGAACGATAAATAAGACACGCCGGCGCAAACGGCAAGCAAAACGGAGGCCGAATGGCCTTGTACAAGGAATCAAAAATGACACAGCTTAAGTACTCTATAGGTACGAAAAAAAGTACGAAAAAAAACATTTGTAATTCTCTTTGAAGTACCGATGTGATATCGACCGAACGATAAATAAGGCACGCCGGCGCAAACGGCAAGCAAAACGGAGGCCGAATGGCCTTGTACAAGAAATCAAAAATCACACGAGCTTAAGTACTCTATGGGTACGAAAAAAAGTATGAAAAAAAACGTTTGTAATTCTCTTTGAAGTACCGATGTGATATCGACCGAACGATAAATAAGGCACGCCGGCGCAAACGGCAAGCAAAACGGAGGCCAGAATGGCTTTGTACAAGGAATCAAAAATCACACAGTTAAGTACTCTATGGGTACGAAAAAAATTGTTTGTAATTCTCTTTGAAGTACTGATGTGATATCGACTAGAACGATATATAAGGCACGCCGGCGCAAACGGCAGCAAAACGGAGGCCGAATGGCCTTGTACAAGGAATCAAAAATCACACGCTTAAGTACTCTATGGGTACGAAAAAAAGTACGAAAAAAAACGTTTGTAATTCTCTTTGAAGTACGATGTGATATCGACCGAACAATAAATAAGGCACGTCGGCGCAAACGGTAAGCAAAACGGAGGCCGTAATGGCCTTGTACAAGGAATCAAAAATCACACGCTAAGTACTCTATGGGTACGAAAAAAAATGTTTGTAATTCTCTTTGAAGTACGATGTGATATCGACCGAACGATAAATAAGGCACGCCGGCGCAAACGGCAAGCCAAACGGAGGCCGAATGGCCTTGTACAAGGAATCAAAAATCACACGAGCTTAAGTACTCTATGGGTACGAAAAAAAGTACGAAAAAAAATGTTTGTAATTCTCTTGGAAGTACCGATGTGATATCGACCGAACGATAAATAAGGCATGCCGGCGCAAACGGCAAGGAAAACGGAGGCCGAATGGCCTTGTACAAGAAATCAAAAATCACACAAGCTTAAGTACTCTATGGGTACGAAAAAAAGTACGAAAAAAACGTTTGTAATTCTCTTTGAAGTACTGATGTGATATCGACCAGAACGATAAATAAGGCACGCCGGCGCAAACGGCAAGCAAAACGGAGGCCACAATGGCCTTGTACAAGAAATCAAAAATCACACACTTAAGTACTCTATGGGTACGAAAAAAAACGTTTGTAATTCTCTTTGAAGTACTGATGTGATATCGACCAGAACGATAAATAAGGCACGCCGGCGCAAACGGCAAGCAAAACGGAGGCCAGAATGGCCTTGTACAAGGAATAAAAAATGACACGGCTTAAGTACTCTATAGGTACGAAAAAAAGTACGAAAAAAAATTTGTAATTCTCTTTGAAGTACCGATGTGATATCGACCGAACGATAAATAAGGAACGCCGGCGCAAACGGCAAGCAAAACGGAGGCTCGAATGGCCTTGTACAAGAAATCGAAATCACACGCTTAAGTACTCTATGGGTACGAAAAAAAGTACGAAAAAAACGTTTGTAATTCTCTTTGAAGTACGATGTGATATCGACCGAACGATAAATAAGGCACGCCGGCGCAAACGGCAAGCAAAACGGAGGCCGAATGGCTTTGTACAAGGAATCAAAAATCACACGCTTAAGTACTCTATGGGTACGAAAAAAAAAAAACGTTTGTAATTCTCTTTGAAGTACGATGTGATATCGACCGAACGATAAATAAGGCACGCCGGCGCAAACGGCAAGCAAAACGGAGGCCGAATGGCCTTGTACAAGGAATCAAAAATCACACAGTTAAGTACTCTATGGGTACGAAAAAATGTACGAAAAAAACGTTTGTAATTCTCTTTGAAATACTGATGTGATATCGACCAGAAATATAAATAAGGCATGCCGGCGCAAACGGCAAGCAAAACGGAGGCTAGAATGGCCTTGTACAAGAAATCAAAAATCACACAGTTAAGTACTCTATGGGTACGAAAAAGTACGAAAAAAACGTTTGTAATTCTCTTTGAAGTACGATGTGATATCGACCGGAACGATAAATAAAGCACGCCGGCGCAAACGGCAAGCAAAACGGAGGCCAGAATGGCCTTGTACAAGGAATCAAAAATCACACAGTCTATGGGTACGAAAAAAACGTTTGTAAATCTCTTTGAAATACCGATGTGATATCGACCGAACGATAAATAAGGCACGCCGGCGCAAACGGCAAGCAAAACGGAGGCCGAATGGCCTTGTACAAGGAATCAAAAATCACACGCTAAGTACTCTATGGGTACGAAAAAAAGTACGAAAAAAAACGTTTGTAATTCTCTTTGAAGTACTGATCTGATATCGACCAAAACGATAAATAAGGCACGGCAAGCGAACCGTAGGCCAGAATTGCCTTGTACAAGAAATCAAAAATCACACAGTTAAGTACTCTATGGGTACGAAAAAAAGTACGAAAAAAAACGTTTGTAATTCTCTTTGAAGTACTGATCTGATATCGACCAGAACGATAAATAAGGCACGACAAGCAAACCGTAGGCCAGAATTGCCTTGTACAAGAAATCAAAAATCACACAGTTAAGTACTCTATGGGTACGAAAAAAAGTACGAAAAAAAATGTTTGTAATTCTCTTTGAAGTACTGATGTGATATCGACCAGAACGATAAATAAGGCATGCCGGCGCAAACGGCAAGGAAAACGGAGGCCAGAATGGCCTTGTACAAGAAATCAAAAATCACACGCTTAAGTACTCTATGGGTACGAAAAAAAGTACGAAAAAAAACGTTTGTAATTCTCTTTGAAGTACGATGTGATATCGACCGAACGATAAATAAGGCACGCCGGCGCAAACGGCAAGCAAAACGGAGGCCGAATGGCCTTGTACAAGGAATCAAAAATCACACGCTAAGTACTCTATAGGTACGAAAAAAAGTACGAAAAAAAATGTTTGTAATTCTCTTTGAAGTACGATGTGATATCGACCGAACGATAAATAAGGCATGCCGGCGCAAACGGCAAGGAAAACGGAGGCCAGAATGGCCTTGTACAAGAAATCAAAAATCACACAGTTAAGTACTCTATGGGTACGAAAAAAAAATGTTTGTAATTCTCTTTGAAGTACTGATGTGATATCGACCAGAACGATAAATAAGGCACGCCGGCGCAAACGGCAAGCAAAACGGAGGCCAGAATGGCCTTGTACAAGAAATCAAAAATCACACGCTTAAGTACTCTATGGGTACTAAAAAAACGTTTGTAATTCTCTTTGAAGTACGATGTGATATCGACCGAACGATAAATAAGACACGCCGGCGCAAACTGCAAGCAAAACGGAGGCCAGAATGGCCTTGTACAAGGAATCAAAAATGACACAGTTAAGTACTCTATAGGTACGAAAAAAAGTACGAAAAAAAACATTTGTAATTCTCTTTGAAGTACTGATGTGATATCGACCGAACGATAAATAAGGCACGCCGGCGCAAACGGCAAGCAAAACGGAGGCCGAATGGCCTTGTACAAGAAATCAAAAATCACACGCTTAAGTACTCTATGGGTACGAAAAAAAGTACGAAAAAAAACGTTTGTAATTCTCTTTGAAGTACTGATGTGATATCGACCGAACGATAAATAAGGCACGCCGGCACAAACGGCAAGCAAATCGGAGGCCAGAATGGCTTTGTACAAGGAATCAAAAATCACACAGTTAAGTACTCTATGGGTACGAAAAAAATTGTTTGTAATTCTCTTTGAAGTACTGATGTGATATCGACCAGAACGATATATAAGGCACGCCGGCGCAAACGGCAAGCAAAACGGAGGCCGAATGGCCTTGTACAAGGAATCAAAAATCACACGGTTAAGTACTCTATGGGTACGAAAAAAAGTACGAAAAAAAACGTTTGTAATTCTCTTTGAAGTACGATGTGATATCGACCGAACAATAAATAAGGCACGTCGGCGCAAACGGTAAGCAAAACGGAGGCCAGAATGGCCTTGTACAAGGAATCAAAAATCACACAGTTAAGTACTCTATGGGTACGAAAAAAAATGTTTGTAATTCTCTTTGAAGTACTGATGTGATATCGACCAGAACGATAAATAAGGCACGCCGGCGCAAACGGCAAGCAAAACGTAGGCCGAATGGCCTTGTACAAGGAATCAAAAATCACACGCTTAAGTACTCTATGGGTACGAAAAAAAGTACGAAAAAAAACGTTTGTAATTCTCTTTGAAGTACTGATGTGATATCGACCGAACGATAAATAAGGCACGCCGGCGCAAACGGCAAGCAAAACGGAGGCCAGAATGGCCTTGTACAAGGAATAAAAAATCACACAGTTAAGTACTCTATGGGTACGAAAAAAAGTACGAAAAAAAAAGTTTTTAATTCTCTTTGAAGTACTGATCTGATATCGACCAAAACGATAAATAAGGCACGGCAAGCAAACCGTAGGCCAGAATTGCCTTGTACAAGAAATCAAAAATCACACAGTTAAGTACTCTATGGGTACGAAAAAAAGTACGAAAAAAAACGTTTGTAATTCTCTTTGAAGTACTGATCTGATATCGACCAGAACGATAAATAAGGCACGGCAAGCAAACCGTAGGCCAGAATTGCCTTGTACAAGAAATCAAAAATCACACAGTTAAGTACTCTATGGGTACGAAAAAAAGTACGAAAAAAAACGTTTGTAATTCTCTTTGAAGTACTGATGTGATATCGACCGAACGATAAATAAGGCATGCCGGCGCAAACGGCAAGGAAAACGGAGGCCGAATGGCCTTGTACAAGAAATCAAAAATCACACGCTTAAGTACTCTATGGGTACGAAAAAAAGTACGAAAAAAAACGTTTGTAATTCTCTTTGAAGTACGATGTGATATCGACCGAACGATAAATAAGGCACGCCGGCGCAAACGGCAAGCAAAACGGAGGCCGAATGGCCTTGTACAAGGAATCAAAAATCACACGATTAAGTACTCTATAGGTACGAAAAAAAGTACGAAAAAAAATGTTTGTAATTCTCTTTGAAGTATGCGATGTGATATCGACCGAACGATAAATAAGGCATGCCGGCGCAAACGGCAAGGAAAACGGAGGCCAGAATGGCCTTGTACAAGAAATCAAAAATCACACAATTAAGTACTCTATGGGTACGAAAAAAAATGTTTGTAATTCTCTTTGAAGTACTGATGTGATATCGACCAGAACGATAAATAAGGCACGCCGGCGCAAACGGCAAGCAAAACGGAGGCCGAATGGCCTTGTACAAGAAATCAAAAATCACACGAATCAAGTACTCTATGGGTACTAAAAAACGTTTGTAATTCTCTTTGAAGTACGATGTGATATCGACCGAACGATAAATAAGACACGCCGGCGCAAGCGCAAGCAAAACGGAGGCCGAAATGGCCTTGTACAAGGAATCAAAAATGACACGATTTAAGTACTCTATAGGTACGAAAAAAAGTACGAAAAAAAACATTTGTAATTCTCTTTGAAGTACGATGTGATATCGACCGAACGATAAATAAGGCACGCCGGCGCAAACGGCAAGCAAAACGGAGGCCGAATGGCCTTGTACAAGAAATCAAAAATCACACGCTTAAGTACTCTATGGGTACGAAAAAAAGTACGAAAAAAAACGTTTGTAATTCTCTTTGAAGTACCGATGTGATATCGACCGAACGATAAATAAGGCACGCCGGCGCAAACGGCAAGCAAAACGGAGGCCGAATGGCTTTGTACAAGGAATCAAAAATCACACAGTTAAGTACTCTATGGGTACGAAAAAAATTGTTTGTAATTCTCTTTGAAGTACTGATGTGATATCGACCAGAACGATATATAAGGCACGCCGGCGCAAACGGCAAGCAAAACGGAGGCCGAGAATGGCCTTGTACAAGGAATCAAAAATCACACGCTTAAGTACTCTATGGGTACGAAAAAAAAGTACGAAAAAAAACGTTTGTAATTCTCTTTGAAGTACGATGTGATATCGACCGAACAATAAATAAGGCACGTCGGCGCAAACGGTAAGCAAAACGGAGGCCGAATGGCCTTGTACAAGGAATCAAAAATCACACAGTTAAGTACTCTATGGGTACGAAAAAAAATGTTTGTAATTCTCTTTGAAGTACGATGTGATATCGACCGAACGATAAATAAGGCACGCCGGCGCAAACGGCAAGCAAAACGGAGGCCGAGAATGGCCTTGTACAAGGAATCAAAAATCACACACTTAAGTACTCTATGGGTACGAAAAAAAGTACGAAAAAAAACGTTTGTAATTCTCTTTGAAGTATTGATGTGATATCGACCAGAACGATAAATAAGGCACGCCGGCGCAAACGGCAAGCAAAACGTAGGCCAGAATGGCCTTGTACAAGGAATCAAAAATCACACGGTTAAGTACTCTATGGGTACGAAAAAAAGTACGAAAAAAAACGTTTGTAATTCTCTTTGAAGTACGATGTGATATCGACCGAACGATAAATAAGGCACGCCGGCGCAAACGGCAAGCAAAACGGAGGCCGAATGGCCTTGTACAAGAAATCAAAAATCACACGCTTAAGTACTCTATGGGTACGAAAAAAACGTTTGTAATTCTCTTTGAAATACGATGTGATATCGACCGAACGATAAAGAAGGCACGCCGGCGCAAACGGCAAGCAAAACGGAGGCCGAATGGCCTTGTACAAGGAATCAAAAATCACACGCTTAAGTACTCTATGGGTACGAAAAAAAGTACGAAAAAAAACGTTTGTAATTCTCTTTGAAGTACGATGTGATATCGACCGAACGATAAATAAGGCACGCCGGCACAAACGGCAAGCAAAACGGAGGCCGAATGGCCTTGTACAAGGAATCAAAAATCACACGCTTAAGTACTCGTGGGTACGAAAAAAAGTACGAAAAAAAACGTTTGTAATTCTCTTTGAAGTACGATGTGATATCGACCGAACGATAAATAAGGCACGTCGGCGCAAACGGTAAACAAAACGGAGGCCAGAATGGCCTTGTACAAGGAATCAAAAATCACACAGTTAAGTACTCTATGGGTACGAAAAAAAATGTTTGTAATTCTCTTTGAAGTACCGATGTGATATCGACCGAACGATAAATAAGGCACGCCGGCGCAAACCGCAAGCAAAACGGAGGCCGAATTGCCTTGTACAAGGAATCAAAAATCACACAGTTAAGTACTCTATGGGTACGAAAAAAAGTACGAAAAAAAACGTTTGTAATTCTCTTTCAAGTACTGATGTGATATCGACCAGAACAATAAATAAGGCACGTCGGCGCAAACGGTAAGCAAAACGGAGGCCAGAATGGCCTTGTACAAGGAATCAAAAATCACACAATTAAGTACTCTATGGGTACGGAAAAAAATGTTTGTAATTCTCTTTGAAGTACTGATGTGATATCGACCAGAACGATAAATAAGGCTCGCCGGCGCAAACGGCAAGCAAAACGGAGGCCATAATGGCCTTGTACAAGGAATCAAAAATCACACAGTTAAGTACTCTATGGGTACGGAAAAAAATGTTTGTAATTCTCTTTGAAGTACTGATGTGATATCGACCAGAACGATAAATAAGGCACGCCGGCGCAAACGGCAAGCAAAACGGAGGCCAGAATGGCCTTGTACAAGGAATCAAAAATCACACGATTAAGTACTCTATGGGTACGAAAAAAAGTACGAAAAAAACGTTTGTAATTCTCTTTGAAGTATTGATGTGATATCGACCGAACGATAAATAAGGCACGCCGGCGCAAACGGCAAGCAAAACGTAGGCGTAATGGCCTTGTACAAGGAATCAAAAATCACACGCTTAAGTACTCTATGGGTACGAAAAAAAGTACGAAAAAAAACGTTTGTAATTCTCTTTGAAGTACGATGTGATATCGACCGAACGATAAATAAGGCACGCCGGCGCAAACGGCAAGCAAAACGGAGGCCAGAATGGCTTGTACAAGGAATCAAAAATCACACAGTTAAGTAGTCTATGGGTACGAAAAAAACGTTTGTAATTCTCTTTGAATATTGATGTGATATCGACCAGAACGATAACTAAGGCACGCCGGCGCAAACGGCAAGCAAAACGGAGGCCAGAATGGCCTTGTACAAGGAATCAAAAATCACACAGTTAAGTACTTAATGGGTACGAAAAAAAGTACGAAAAAAACGTTTGTAATTCTCTTTGAAGTACGATGTGATATCGACCGAACGATAAATAAGGCACGCCGGCGCAAACGGCAAGCAAAACGGAGGCCGAATGGCTTTGTACAAGGAATCAAAAATCACACGCTTAAGTACTCTATGGGTACGAAAAAAAGTACGAAAAAAAACGTTTGTAATTCTTTTTGAAGTACGATGTGATATCGACCGAACGATAAATAAGGCACGCCGGCGCAAACGGCAAGCAAAACGGAGGCCGAATGGCCTTGTACAAGAAATCAAAAATCACACGCTTAAGTACTCTATGGGTACGAAAAAAAGTACGAAAAAAAAACGTTTGTAATTCTCTTTGAATTACGATGTGATATCGACCGAACGATAAATAAGGAACGCCGGCGCAAACGGCAAGCAAAACGGAGGCCGAATGGCCTTGTACAAGGAATCAAAAATCACACGATTAAGTACTCTATGGGTACGAAAAAGTTCGAAAAAAAACGTTTGTAATTCTCTTTGAAATATTGATGTGATATCGACCGAACGATAAATAAAGCACGCCGGCGCAAACGGCAAGCAAAACGGAGGCCGAATGGCCTTGTACAAGGAATCAAAAATCACACGTTAAGTACTCTATGGGTACGAAAAAAGTTCGAAAAAAAACGTTTGTAATTCTCTTTGAAGTGCGATGTGATATCGACCGAACGATAAATAAGGCACGCCGGCGCAAACGGCAAGCAAAACGGAGGCCGAATGGCTTTGTACAAGGAATCAAAAATCACACGCTTAAGTACTCTATGGGTACGAAAAAAAGTACGAAAAAAAACGTTTGTAATTCTTTTTGAAGTACGATGTGATATCGACCGAACGATAAATAAGGCACGCCGGCGCAAACGGCAAGCAAAACGGAGGCCGAATGGCCTTGTACAAGAAATCAAAAATCACACGCTTAAGTACTCTATGGGTACGAAAAAAAGTACGAAAAAAAACGTTTGTAATTCTCTTTGAATTACGATGTGATATCGACCGAACGATAAATAAGGCACGCCGGCGCAAACGGCAAGCAAAACGGAGGCCGAATGGCCTTGTACAAGGAATCAAAAATCACTCGCTTAAGTACTCTATGGATACGAAAAAAAGTACGAAAAAAAACGTTTGTAATTCTCTTTGAAGTACCGATGTGATATCGATCGAACGATAAATAAGGCACGCCGGCACAAACGGCAAGCAAAACGGAGGCCGAATGGCCTTGTACAAGGAATCAAAAATAACACGAGTTAAGTACTCTATGGGTACGAAAAAAAGTACGAAAAAAAATGTTTGTAATTCTCTTTGAAGTACGATGTGATATCGACCAGAACGATAAATAAGGCACGTCGGCGCAAACGGTAAGCAAAACGGAGGCCAGAATGGCCTTGTACAATGAATCAAAAATCACACAGTTAAGTACTCTATGGGTACGAAAAAAAATGTTTGTAATTCTCTTTGAAGTACTGATGTGATATCGACCAGAACGATAAATAAGGCACGCCGGCGCAAACGGCAAGCAAAACGGAGGCCGAATGGCCTTGTACAAGGAATCAAAAATCACACGCTTAAGTACTCTATGGGTACGAAAAAAAGTATGAAAAAAACGTTTGTAATTCTCTTTGAAGTACTGATGTGATATCGACCAGAACAATAAATAAGGCACGTCGGCGCAAACGGTAAGCAAAACGGAGGCCAGAATGGCCTTGTACAAGGAATCAAAAATCACACAGATAAGGCACGCCGGCGCAAACGGCAAGCAAAACGGAGGCCAGAATGGCCTTGTACAAGGAATCAAAAATCACACAGTTAAGTACTCTATGGGTACGAAAAAAAAAGTACGAAAAAAAACGTTTGTAATTCTCTTTGAAGTATTGATGTGATATCGACCCGAACGATAAATAAGGCACGCCGGCGCAAACGGCAAGCAAAACGGAGGCCAGAATGGCCTTGTACAAGGAATCAAAAATCACACAGTTAAGTACTCTATGGGTACGAAAAAAAACGTTTGTAATTCTCTTTGAATATTGATGTGATATCGACCAGAACGATAAATAAGGCACGCCGGCGCAAACGGCAAGCAAAACGGAGGCCGAATGGCCTTGTACAAGGAATCAAAAATCACACGAGTTAAGTACTCTATGGGTACGAAAAAAAGTACGAAAAAAACGTTTGTAATTCTCTTTGAAGTACGATGTGATATCGACCGAACGATAGATAAGGCACGCCGGCGCAAACGGCAAGCAAAACGGAGGCCGTAATGGCCTTGTACAAGAAATCAAAAATCACACGATTAAGTACTCTATGGGTACGAAAAAAAGTACGAAAAAAAAAAAGTTTGTAATTCTCTTTGAAGTACGATGTGATATCGACCGAACGACAAATAAGGCACACGGCGCAAACGGCATGCAAAACGGAGGCCGAATGGCTTTGTACAAGGAATCAAAAATCACACGCTAAGTACTCTATGGGTACGAAAAAAAGTACGAAAAAAAACGTTTGTAATTCTTTTTGAAGTACGATGTGATATCGACCGAACGATAAATAAGGCACGCCGGCACAAACGGCAAGCAAAACGGAGGCCGAATGGCCTTGTACAAGTAATCAAAAATCACACGATTAAGTACTCTATGGGTACGAAAAAAAGGACGAAAAAAAACGTTTGTAATTCACTTTGAATTACGATGTGATATCGACCGAACGATAAATAAGGCACGCCGGCGCAAACGGCAAGCAAAACGGAGGCCGAATGGCCTTGTACAAGGAATCAAAAATCACACGGTTAAGTACTCTATGGGTACGAAAAAAAGTACGAAAAAAAATGTTTGTAATTCTCTTTGAAGTACGATGTGATATCGACCGAACGATAAATAAGGCACGTCGGCGCAAACGGCAAGCAAAACGGAGGCCGAATGGCCATTCACAAGGAATCAAAAATCACACGGTTAAGTACTCTATGGGTACGAAAAAAAGTACGAAAAAAAACGTTTGTAATTCTCTTTGAATTACGATGTGATATCGACCGAACGATAAATAAGGCACGCCGGCGCAAACGGCAAGCAAAACGGAGGCAAGAATTGCCTTGTACAAGGAATCAAAAATCACACAGTTAAGTACTCTATGGGTACGAAAAAAAGTACGAAAAAAAACGTTTGTAATTCTCTTTGAAGTGCGATGTGATATCGACCGAACGATAAATAACGCACGCCGGCGCAAACGGCAAGCAAAACGGAGGCGAGAATGGCCTTGTACAAGGAATGAAAAATCACACGGTTAAGTACTCTATGGGTACGAAAAATTTACGAAAAAAACGTTTGTAATTCTCTTTGAAGTACGATGTGATATCGACCGAACGATAAATAAGGCACGCCGGCGCAAACGGCAAGCAAAACGGAGGCCGAATGGCCTTGTACAAGGAATCAAAAATCACACGAGTTAAGTACTCTATGGGTACGAAAAAAAGTACGAAAAAAAACGTTTGTAATTCTCTTTGAAGTACGATGTGATATCGACCGAACGATAAATAAGGCACGCCGGCGCAAACGGCAAGCAAAACGGAGGCCGAATGGCCTTGTACAAGGAATCAAAAATCACACGATTAAGTACTCTATGGGTACGAAAAAAAATACGAAAAAAACGTTTGTAATTCTCTTTGAAGTACGATGTGATATCGACCGAACGATAAATAAGGCACGCCGGCGCAAACGGCAAGCATAACGGAGGCCACAATGGCCTCGTACAAGGAATCAAAAATCACACAGTTAAGTACTCTATAGGTACGAAAAAAAGTACGAAAAAAAACGTTTGTAATTCTCTTTGAAGTACTGATGTGATATCAACCAGAACGATAAATAAGGCACGCCGGCGCAAACGGCAAGCAAAACGGAGGCCAGAATGGCCTTGTACAAGGAATCAAAAATCACACAGTTAAGTACTTTATGGGTACGAAAAAAAACGTTTGTAATTCTCTTTGAAATACTGATGTGATATCGACAAGAACGATAAATAAGGCACGCCGGTGCAAACGGTAAGCAAACGGAGTCCAGAATGGCCTTGTACAAGGAATCAAAAATCACACAGTTAAGTACTCTATGGGTACGAAAAAAAATACGAAAAAAAACGTTTGTAATTCTCTTTGAAGTATTGATGTGATATCGACCAGAACGATAAATAAGGCACGCCGGCGCAAACGGCAAGCAAAACGGAGGCCAGAATGGCCTTGTACAAGGAATCAAAAATCACACAATTAAGTACTCTATGGGTACGAAAAAAAACGTTTGTAATTCTCTTTGAATATTGATGTGATATCGACCAGAACGATAAATAAGGCACGCCGGCGCAAACGGCAAGCAAAACGGAGGCCAGAATGGCCTTGTACAAGGAATCAAAAATCACACAGTTAAGTACTCTATGGGTACGAAAAAAAGTACGAAAAAAACGTTTGTAATTCTCTTTGAAGTACGATGTGATATCGACCGAACGATAAATAAGGCACGCCGGCGCAAACGGCAAGCAAAACGGAGGCCGAATGGCCTTGTACAAGAAATCAAAAATCACACGGTTAAGTACTCTATGGGTACGAAAAAAAGTACGAAAAAAAAAAGTTTGTAATTCTCTTTGAAGTACGATGTGATATCGACCGAACGACAAATAAGGCACGCGGCGCAAACGGCATGCAAAACGGAGGCCGAATGGCTTTGTACAAGGAATCAAAAATCACACGAGTTAAGTACTCTATGGGTACGAAAAAAAGTACGAAAAAAAACGTTTGTAATTCTTTTTGAAGTACGATGTGATATCGACCGAACGATAAATAAGGCACGCCGGCACAAACGGCAAGCAAAACGGAGGCCGGAATGGCCTTGTACAAGTAATCAAAAATCACACAGTTAAGTACTCTATGGGTACGAAAAAAAGGACGAAAAAAAACGTTTGTAATTCACTTTGAATTACGATGTGATATCGACCGAACGATAAATAAGGCACGCCGGCGCAAACGGCAAGCAAAACGGAGGCTCGAATGGCCTTGTACAAGGAATCAAAAATCACACGGTTAAGTACTCTATGGGTACGAAAAAAAGTACGAAAAAAAATGTTTGTAATTCTCTTTGAAGTATCCGATGTGATATCGACCGAACGATAAATAAGGCACGTCGGCGCAAACGGCAAGCAAAACGGAGGCCAGAATGGCCATTCACAAGGAATCAAAAATCACACAGTTAAGTACTCTATGGGTACGAAAAAAAGTACGAAAAAAAACGTTTGTAATTCTCTTTGAATTACTGATGTGATATCGACCAGAACGATAAATAAGGCACGCCGGCGCAAACGGCAAGCAAAACGGAGGCAAGAATTGCCTTGTACAAGGAATCAAAAATCACACGATTAAGTACTCTATGGGTACGAAAAAGTACGAAAAAAACGTTTGTAATTCTCTTTGAAGTGCGATGTGATATCGACCGAACGATAAATAACGCACGCCGGCGCAAACGGCAAGCAAAACGGAGGCCAGAATGGCCTTGTACAAGGAATGAAAAATCACACGGTTAAGTACTCTATGGGTACGAAAAATTTACGAAAAAAAACGTTTGTAATTCTCTTTGAAGTACGATGTGATATCGACCGAACGATAAATAAGGCACGCCGGCGCAAACGGCAAGCAAAACGGAGGCCGAATGGCCTTGTACAAGGAATCAAAAATCACACGGTTAAGTACTCTATGGGTACGAAAAAAAGTACGAAAAAAAATGTTTGTAATTCTCTTTGAAGTACGATGTGATATCGACCGAACGATAAATAAGGCACGCCGGCGCAAACGGCAAGCAAAACGGAGGCGAATGGCCTTGTACAAGGAATCAAAAATCACACGATTAAGTACTCTATGGGTACGAAAAAAAATACGAAAAAAACGTTTGTAATTCTCTTTGAAGTACGATGTGATATCGACCGAACGATAAATAAGGCACGCCGGCGCAAACGGCAAGCAAAACGGAGGCCGAATGGCCTTGAACAAGGAATCAAATATCACACGCTTAAGTACTCTATGGGTACGAAAAAAAAGTACGAAAAAAAAAACGTTTGTAATTCTCTTTGAAGTACGATGTGATATCGACCGAACGATAAATAAGGCACGCCGGCGCAAACGGCAAGCATAACGGAGGCCACAATGGCCTCGTACAAGGAATCAAAAATCACACGATTAAGTACTCTATAGGTTCGAAAAAAAGTACGAAAAAAAACGTTTGTAATTCTCTTTGAAGTACGATGTGATATCAACCGAACGATAAATAAGGCACGCCGGCGCAAATGGCAAGCAAAACGGAGGCCAGAATGGCCTTGTACAAGGAATCAAAAATCACACAGTTAAGTACTTTATGGGTACGAAAAAAAAACGTTTGTAATTCTCTTTGAAATACTGATGTGATATCGACCAGAACGATAAATAAGGCACGCCGGCGCAAACGGTAAGCAAACGGAGTCCAGAATGGCCTTGTACAATGAATCAAAAATCACACAGTTAAGTACTCTATGGGTACGAAAAAAAGTACGAAAAAAAACGTTTGCAATTCTCTTTGAAGTACTGATGTGATATCGACCGAACGATAAATAAGGCACGCCGGCGCAAACGGCAAGCAAAACGGAGGCGGAATGGCCTTGTACAAGAAATCAAAAATCACACGATTAAGTACTCTATGGGTACGAAAAAAAGTACGAAAAAAAACGTTTGTAATTCTTTTTGAATTACTGATGTGATATCGACCGAACGATAAATAAGGCACGCCGGCGCTAACGGCAAGCAAAACGGAGGCCAGAATGGCCTTGTACAAGTAATCAAAAATCACACGCTTAAGTACTCTATGGGTACGGAAAAAAGTACGAAAAAAAACGTTTGTAATTCTCTTTGAAGTACGATGTGATATCGACCGAACGATAAATAAGGCACGCCGGCGCAAACGGCAAGCAAAACGGAGGCAAGAATGGCCTTGTACAAGAAATCAAAAATCACACGCTTAAGTACTCTATGGGTACGAAAAAAAGTACGAAAAAAAAAACGTTTGTAATTCTCTTTGAATTACGATGTGATATCGACCGAACGATAAATAAGGCACGCCGGTGCAAACGGCAAGCAAAACGGAGGCCAGAATGGCCTTGTACAAGGAATCAAAAATCACACAGTTAAGTACTCTATGGGTACGAAAAAAAGTACGAAAAATAACGTTTGTAATTCTCTTTGAAGTACTGATGTGATATCCACTAGAACGATAAATAAGGCACGCCGGCGCAAACGGCAAGCAAAACGGAGGCCAGAATGGCCTTGTACAAGGAATCAAAAATCACACCGTTAAGTACTCTATGGGTACGAAAAAAAATGTTTGTAATTCTCTTTGAAGTACTGATGTGATATCGACCAGAACGATAAATAAGGCACGCCGGCGCAAACGGCAAGCAAAACGGAGGCCAGAATGGCCTTGTACAAGGACTCAAAAATCACACTTTGTTAAGTACTCTATGGGTACGAAAAAAGTACGAAAAAAAACGTTTGTAATTCTCTTTGAAGTACGATGTGATATCGACCGAACGATAAATAATCCACGCCGGCGCAAACGGCAAGCAAAACGGAGGCCAGAATGGCCTTGTAAAAGGAATCAAAAATCACACAGTTAAGTACTCTATGGGTACGAAAAAAAAGTATGAATAAAAATGTTTGTAATTCTCTTTGAAGTATTGATATGATATCGACCAGAACGATAAATAAGGCACGCCGGCGCAAACGGCAAGCAAAACGGAGGCCAGAATGGCCTTGTACAAGGAATCAAAAATCACACGATTAAGTACTCTATGGGTACGAAAAAAAGTACGGAAAAAAACGTTTGTAATTCTCTTTGAAGTACGATGTGATATCGACCGAACGATAAATAAGGCACGTTGGCGCAAACGGCAAGCAAAACGGAGGCCGAATGGCCTTGTACAAGGAATCAAAAATAACACGATTAAGTACTCTATGGGTACGAAAAAAAGTATGAAAAAAAACGTTTGTAATTCTCTTTGAAGTACGATGTGATATCGACCGAACGATAAATAAGGCACGCCGGCGGAAATGGCAAGCAAAACGGAGGCCATTATGGCCTTGTACAAGGAATCAAAAATAACACGATTAAGTACTCGTGGGTACGAAAAAAAGTACGAAAAAAAAACGTTTGTAATTCTCTTTAAAGTACGATGTGATATCGACCGAACGATAAATAAGGCACGCCGGCGCAAACGGCAAGCAAAATGGAGGCCAGAATGGCCTTGTACAAGGAATCAAAAATCACACAGTTAAGTACTCTATGGGTACGAAAAAACGTTTGTAATTCTCTTTGAAGTACTAATGTGATATCGACCAGAATGATAAATAAGGCACGCCGGCGCAAACGGCAAGCAAAACGGAGGCCAGAATGGCCTTGTACAAGGAATCAAAAATCACACGGTTAAGTACTCTATGGGTATGAAAAAAAGTACGAAAAAAACGTTTGTAATTCTCTTTGAAGTACGATGTGATGTCGACCGAACGATAAATAAGGCACGCCGGCGCAAACGGCAAGCAAAACGGAGGCGAGAATGGCCTTGTACAAGGAATCAAAAATCACACGATTAAGTACTCTATGGGTATGAAAAAAAGTACGAAAAAAAACGTTTGTAATTCTCTTTGAATTACGATGTGATATCGACCGAACGATAAATAAGGCACGCCGGTGCAAACGGCAAGCAAAACGGAGGCCGAATGGCCTTGTACAAGGAATCAAAAATCACACGATTAAGTACTCTATGGGTACGAAAAAAAGTACGAAAAATAACGTTTGTAATTCTCTTTGAAGTACGATGTGATATCCACTAGAACGATAAATAAGGCACGCCGGCGCAAACGGCAAGCAAAACGGAGGCCGAAATGGCCTTGTACAAGGAATCAAAAATCACACCGTTAAGTACTCTATGGGTACGAAAAAAAATGTTTGTAATTCTCTTTGAAGTACTGATGTGATATCGACCAGAACGATAAATAAGGCACGCCGGCGCAAACGGCAAGCAAAACGGAGGCCAGAATGGCCTTGTACAAGGACTCAAAAATCACACTTTGTTAAGTACTCTATGGGTACGAAAAAAAGTACGAAAAAAAACGTTTGTAATTCTCTTTGAAGTACGATGTGATATCGACCGAACGATAAATAATCCACGCCGGCGCAAACGGCAAGCAAAACGGAGGCCGAATGGCCTTGTAAAAGGAATCAAAAATCACACGAGTTAAGTACTCTATGGGTACGAAAAAAAGTATGAAAAAAAATGTTTGTAATTCTCTTTGAAGTATTGATATGATATCGACCGAACGATAAATAAGGCACGCCGGCGCAAACGGCAAGCAAAACGGAGGCCGAATGGCCTTGTACAAGGAATCAAAAATCACACGGTTAAGTACTCTATGGGTACGAAAAAAGTACGGAAAAAAACGTTTGTAATTCTCTTTGAAATACGATGTGATATCGACCGAACGATAAATAAGGCACGTTGGCGCAAACGGCAAGCAAAACGGAGGCCAGAATGGCCTTGTACAAGGAATCAAAAATAACACAGTTAAGTACTCTATGGGTACGAAAAAAAGTATGAAAAAAAACGTTTGTAATTCTCTTTGAAGTACTGATGTGATATCGACCAGAACGATAAATAAGGCACGCCGGCGGAAATGGCAAGCAAAACGGAGGCCATTATGGCCTTGTACAAGGAATCAAAAATAACACCGTTAAGTACTCTGTGGGTACGAAAAAAAGTACGAAAAAAACGTTTGTAATTCTCTTTAAAGTACTGATGTGATATCGACCGAACGATAAATAAGGCACGCCGGCGCAAACGGCAAGCAAAATGGAGGCCGAATGGCCTTGTACAAGGAATCAAAAATCACACGGTTAAGTACTCTGGGTATGGAAAACGAAAAAAACGTTTGTAATTCTCTTTGAAGTACTAATGTGATATCGACCGAAATGATAAATAAGGCACGCCGGCGCAAACGGCAAGCAAAACGGAGGCCGAATGGCCTTGTACAAGGAATCAAAAATCACACGATTAAGTACTCTATGGGTATGAAAAAAAGTACGAAAAAAACGTTTGTAATTCTCTTTGAAATGCGATGTGATGTCGACCGAACGATAAATAAGGCACGCCGGCGCAAACGGCAAGCAAAACGGAGGCCGAGAATGGCCTTGTACAAGGAATCAAAAATCACACGATTAAGTACTCTATGGGTATGAAAAAAAGTACGAAAAAAACGTTTGTAATTCTCTTTGAAGTACGATGTGATGTCGACCGAACGATAAATAAGGCACGCCGGCGCAAACGGCAAGCAAAACGGAGGCGAATGGCCTCGTTCAAGAATCAAAAATCACACAATTAAGTACTCTATGGGTACGAAAAAAAGTACGAAAAAAAACGTTTGTAATTCTCTTTGAAGTACGATGTGATATCGACCGAACGATAAATAAGGCACGCCGACGCAAACGGCAAGCAAAACGGAGGCCGAATGGCCTTGGTACAAGAAATCAAAAATCACACGTTAAGTACTCTCTGATGGGTACGAAAAAAAGTACGAAAAAAAACGTTTGTAATTCTCTTTGAAATCGATGTGATATCGACCGAACGATAAATAAGGCACGCCGGGGCAAACGGCAAGCAAAACGGAGGCCGAATGGCCTTGTACAAGAAATCAAAAATCACACAGTTACGTACTCTATGGGTACGAAAAAAAGTACGAAAAAAACGTTTGTAATTCTCTTTGAATTACTGATGTGATATCGACAAGAACGATAAATAAGGCACGTCGGCGCAAACGGCAAGCAAAACGGAGGCGAGAATGGCCTTTTACAAGTAATCAAAAATCACACAGTTAAGTACTCTATGGGTACGGAAAAAAGTACGAAAGAAACGTTTGTAATTATCTTTGAAGTACTGATGTGATATCGACCAGAACGAGAAATAAGGCACGCCGGCGCAAACGGCAAGCAAAACGGAGGGCAGAATGGCCTTGTACAAGAAATCAAAAATCACACAGTTAAGTACTCTATGGGTACGAAAAAAAGTACGAAAAAAAACGTTTGTAATTCTCTTTGAATTACGATGTGATATCGACCAGAACGATAAATAAGGCACGCCGGCGCAAACGGCAAGCAAAACGGAGGCCAGAATGGCCTTGTACAAGGAATCAAAAATCACACAATTAAGTACTCTATGGGTACGAAAAATTTACGAAAAAAACGTTTGTAATTCTCTTTGAAGTACTGATGTGATATCGACCAGAACGATAAATAAGGCACGCCGGCGCAAACGGCAAGCAAAACGGAGGCCGAATGGCCTTGTACAAGGAATCAAAAATCACACGGTTAAGTACTCTATGGGTACGAAAAAAAGTACGAAAAAAAACGTTTGTAATTCTCTTTGAAGTACGATGTGATATCGACCGAACGATAAATAAGGCACGCCGGCGCAAACGGCAAGCAAAACGGAGGCTGAATGGCCTTGTACAAGGAATCAAAAATCACACGGTTAAGTACTCTATGGGTACGAAAAAAAGTACGAAAAAAAACGTTTGTAATTCTCTTTGAAGTACGATGTGATATCGACCGAACGATAAATAAGGCACGCCGCGCAAACGGCAAGCAAAACGGAGGCGAGAATGGCCTTGTACAAGGAATCAAAAATCACACAGTTAAGTACTCTATAGGTACGAAAAAAAGTACGAAAAAAAACGTTTGTAATTCTCTTTGAAGTACTGATGTGATAATGACCATAACGATAAATAAGCCACGCCGGCGCAAACGGCAAGCAAAACGGAGGCCAGAATGGCCTTGTACAAGGAATCAAAAATCGCACAGTTAAGTACTCTATGGGTACGAAAAAAAGTACGAAAAAAAACGTTTGTAATTCTCTTTGAAGTATTGATGTGATATCGACCAGAACGATAAATAAGGCACGCCGGCGCAAACGGCAAGCAAAACGGAGGCCGAATGGCTTTGTACAAGGAATCAAAAATCACACGATTAAGTACTCTATGGGTACGAAAAAAAGTACGAAAAAAAAACGTTTGTAATTCTCTTTGAAGTACGATGTGATAATGACCGAACGATAAATAAGCCACGCCGGCGCAAACGGCAAGCAAAACGGAGGCCGAATGGCCTTGTACAAGGAATCAAAAATCACACGATTAAGTACTCTATGGGTACGAAAAAAAGTACGAAAAAAAACGTTTGTAATTCTCTTTGAAGTACGATGTGATATCGACCGAACGATAAATAAGGCACGCCGGCGCAAACGGCAAGCAAAACGGAGGCGAGAATGGCCTTGTACAAGGAATCAAAAATCACACGATTAAGTACTCTATGGGTACGAAAAAAAGAACGAAAAAAAACGTTTGTAATTCTCTTTGAAATGCGATGTGATATCGACCGAACGATAAATAAGCCACGCCGGCGCAAACGGCAAGCAAAACGGAGGCCGAAATGGCCTTGTACAAGGAATCAAAAATCACACGATTAAGTACTCTATGGGTACGAAAAAAAGTACGAAAAAAAACATTTGTAATTCTCTTTGAAGTACGATGTGATATCGACCGAACGATAAATAAGGCACGCCGGCGCAAACGGCAAGCAAAACGGAGGCTGAATGGCCTTGTACAAGGAATCAAAAATCACACGATTAAGTACTCTATGGGTACGAAAAAAAGTACGAAAAAAAACGTTTGTAATTCTCTTTGAAATGCGATGTGATATCGACCGAACGATAAATAAGGCACGCCGGCGCAAACGGCAAGCAATACGGAGGCCGAATGGCCTTGTACAAGGAATCAAAAATCACACCTTTGTTAAGTACTCGTAGGTACGAAAAAAAACGTTTGTAATTCTCTTTGAAATACGATGTGATATCGACCGAACGATAAATAAGGCACGCCGGCGCAAACGGCATGCAAAACGGAGGCCGAATGGCCTTGTACAAGGAATCAAAAATCACACGATTAAGTACTCTATGGGTACGAAAAAAAGTACGAAAAAAAACGTTTGTAATTCTCTTTGAAGTACGATGTGATAATGACCGAACGATAAATAAGCCACGCCGGCGCAAACGGCAAGCAAAACGGAGGCCGAATGGCCTTGTACAAGGAATCAAAAATCGCACGATTAAGTACTCTATGGGTACGAAAAAAAGTACGAAAAAAAACGTTTGTAATTCTCTTTGAAGTATTGATGTGATATCGACCGAACGATAAATAAGGCACGCCGGCGCAAACGGCAAGCAAAACGGAGGCCGAAATGGCTTTGTACAAGGAATCAAAAATCACACGATTAAGTACTCTATGGGTACGAAAAAAAGTACGAAAAAAAACGTTTGTAATTCTCTTTGAAGTACGATGTGATAATGACCGAACGATAAATAAGCCACGCCGGTGCAAACGGCAAGCAAAACGGAGGCCGAATGGCCTTGTACAAGGAATCAAAAATCACACGGTTAAGTACTCTATGGGTACGAAAAAAAGTACGAAAAAAAACGTTTGTAATTCTCTTTGAAGTACGATGTGATATCGACCGAACGATAAATAAGGCACGCCGGCGCAAACGGCAAAAAACGGAGGCGAGAATGGCCTTGTACAAGGAATCAAAAATCACACGGTTAAGTACTCTATGGGTACGAATAAAAGAACGAAAAAAAACGTTTGTAATTCTCTTTGAAGTACGATGTGATATCGACCGAACGATAAATAAGCCACGCCGGCGCAAACGGCAAGCAAAACGGAGGCCGAAATGGCCTTGTACAAGGAATCAAAAATCACACGATTAAGTAGTCTATGGGTACGAAAAAAAGTACGAAAAAAAACGTTTGTAATTCTCTTTGAAGTACGATGTGATATCGACCGAACCATAAATAAGGCACGTCGGCGCAAACTGAAAGCAAAACGGAGGCCAGAATGGCCTTGTACAAGGAATCAAAAATCACACAATTAAGTACTCTATGGGTACGAAAAAAAATGTTTGTAATTCTCTTTGAAATACTGATGTGATATCGACCAGAACGATAAATAAGCCACGCCGGCGCAAACGGCAAGCAAAACGGAGGCCAGAATGGCTTTGTACAAGGAATCAAAAATCACACGATTAAGTACTCTATGGGTACGAAAAAAAGTACGAAAAAAACGTTTGTAATTCTCTTTGAAGTACGATGTGATAATGACCGAACGATAAATAAGCCACGCCGGCGCAAACGGCAAGCAAAACGGAGGCCGAATGGCCTTGTACAAGGAATCAAAAATCACACGATTAAGTACTCTATGGGTACGAAAAAAAGTACGAAAAAAAACGTTTGTAATTCTCTTTGAAGTACGATGTGATATCGACCGAACGATAAATAAGGCACGCCGGCGCAAACGGCAAGCAAAACGGAGGCCGAATGGCCTTGTACAAGGAATCAAAAATCACACGATTAAGTACTCTATGGGTACGAAAAAAAGAACGAAAAAAAACGTTTGTAATTCTCTTTGAAGTACGATGTGATATCGACCGAACGATAAATAAGCCACGCCGGCGCAAACGGCAAGCAAAACGGAGGCCGAATGGCCTTGTACAAGGAATCAAAAATCACACGATTAAGTACTCATGGGTACGAAAAAAAGTACGAGAAAAAACGTTTGTAATTCTCTTTGAAATACGATGTGATATCGACCGAACGATAAATAAGGCACGCCGGCGCAAACGGCAAGCAAGACGGAGGCACGAATGGCCTTGTACAAGGAATCAAAAATCACACAGTTAAGTACTCTATGGGTACGAAAAAAAGTACGAAAAAAAACGTTTGTAATTATCTTTGAAGTATTGATGTGATATCGACCGAACGATAAATAAGGCACGCCGGCGCAAACGGCAAGCAAAACGGAGGCCGAATGGCCTTGTACAAGGAATAAAAAATAACACGATTAAGTACTCTATGGGTACGAAAAAAAGTATGAAAAAAAACGTTTGTAATTCTATTTGAAGTACTGATGTGATATCGACCAGAACGATAAATAAGGCACGTCGGCGCAAACGGTAAGCAAAACGGAGGCCAGAATGGCCTTGTACAAGGAATCAAAAATCACACAGTTAAGTACTCTATGGGTACGAAAAAAAACGTTTGTAATTCTCTTTGAATATTGATGTGATATCGACCAGAACGATAAATAAGGCACGCCGGCGCAAACGGCAAGCAAAACGGAGGCCAGAATGGCCTTGTACAAGGAATCAAAAATCACACAGTTAAGTACTCTATGGGTACGAAAAAAAGTACGAAAAAAACGTTTGTAATTCTCTTTGAAGTACGATGTGATATCGACCGAACGATAAATAAGGCACGCCGGCGCAAACGGCAAGAAAAACGGAAGCCAGAATGGCCTTGTACAAGAAATCAAAAATCACACGAGTTAAGTACTCTATGGGTACGAAAAAAAGTACGAAAAAAAAAGTTTGTAATTCTCTTTGAAGTACGATGTGATATCGACCGAACGATAAATAAGGCACGCCGGCGCAAACGGCAAGCAAAACGGAGGCCGAATGGCTTTGTACAAGGAATCAAAAATCACACGATTAAGTACTCTATGGGTACGAAAAAAAGTACGGAATAAAACGTTTGTAATTCTCTTTGAAATGCGATGTGATATCGACCGAACGATAAATAAGGCACGCCGGCGCAAACGGCAAGCAAAACGGAGGCGAGAATGGCCTTGTACAAGGAATCAAAAATCACACGATTTAAGTACTCTATGGGTACGAAAAAAAGTACGAAAAAAACGTTTGTAATTCTCTTTGAAGTACTGATGTGATATCGACCAGAACAATAAATAAGGCACGTCGGCGCAAACGGTAAGCAAAACGGAGGCCAGAATGGCCTTGTACAAGGAATCAAAAATCACACAGTTAAGTACTCTATGGGTACAAAAAAAAATGTTTGTAATTCTCTTTGAAGTACTTATATGATATCGACCAGAACGATAAATAAGGCACGCCGGCGCAACGGCAAGCAAAACGGAGGCCAGAATGGCCTTGTACAAGGAATCAAAAATCACACAGTTAAGTACTCTATGGGTACGAAAAAAAGTACGAAAAAAAACGTTTGTAATTCTCTTTGAAGTATTGATGTGATATCGACCAGAACGATAAATAAGGCACGCCGGAGCAAACGGCAAGCAAAACGTAGGCGAATGGCCTTGTACAAGGAATCAAAAATCACACGGTTAAGTACTCTATGGGTACGAATAAAAGTATGAAAAAAACGTTTGTAATTCTCTTTGAAGTACGATGTGATATCGACCGAACGATAAATAAGGCACGCCGGCGCAAACGGCAAGCAAAACGGAGGCCAGAATGGCCTTGTACAAGGAATCAAAAATCACACAGTTAAGTACTCTATGGGTACGAAAAAAAACGTTTGTAATTCTCTTTGAATATTGATGTGATATCGACCAGAACGATAAATAAGGCACGCCGGCGCAAACGGCAAGCAAAACGGAGGCCAGAATGGCCTTGTACAAGGAATCAAAAATCACACGAGTTAAGTACTCTATGGGTACGAAAAAAAGTACGAAAAAATCGTTTGTAATTCTCTTTGAAGTACGATGTGATATCGACCGAACGATAAATAAGGCACGCCGGCGCAAACGGCAAGCAAAACGGAGGCCAGAATGGCCTTGTACAAGAAATCAAAAATCACACATTTAAGTACTCTATGGGTACGAAAAAAAGTACGAAAAAAAAAGTTTGTAATTCTCTTTGAAGTACTATGTGATATCGACCAGAACGATAAATAAGGCACGCCGGCGCAAACGGCAAGCAAAACGGAGGCCGAATGGCTTTGTACAAGGAATCAAAAATCACACGGTTAAGTACTCTATGGGTACGAAAAAAAGTACGAAAAAAAACGTTTGTAATTCTTTTGAAATCTTGATGTGATATCGACCGGAACGATAAATAAGGCACGCCGGCGCAAACGGCAAGCAAAACGGAGGCGGAATGGCCTTGTACAAGTAATCAAAAATCACACGAGTTAAGTACTCTATGGGTACGAAAAAAGTACGAAAAAAAACGTTTGTAATTCACTTTGAATTACGATGTGATATCGACCGAACGATAAATAAGGCACGCCGGCGCAAACGGCAAGCAAAACGGAGGCCGAGAATGGCCTTGTACAAGGAATCAAAAATCACACGATTAAGTACTCTATGGGTACGGAAAAAAGTACGAAAAAAACGTTTGTAATTCTCTTTGAAGTACGATGTGATATCGACCGAACGATAAATAAGGCACGCCGGCGCAAACGGCAAGCAAAACGGAGGCCGAATGGCCTTGTACAAGAAATCAAAAATCACACGAGTTAAGTACTCGTGGGTACGAAAAAAAGTACGAAAAAAAACGTTTGTAATTCTCTTTGAATTACGATGTGATATATCGACCGAACGATAAATAAGGCACGCCGGCGCAAACGGCAAGCAAAACGGAGGCCGAATGGCCTTGTACAAGGAATCAAAAATCACACGTTAAGTACTCTATGGGTACGAAAAAAAACGAAAAAAACGTTTGTAATTCTCTTTGAAGTACGATGTGATATCGACCGAACGATAAATAAGGCACGCCGGCGCAAACGGCAAGCAAAATGGAGGCGAATGGCCTTGTACAAGGAATCAAAAATCACACTGGTTAAGTACTCTATGGGTACGAAAAAAAGAACGAAAAAAAACGTTTGTAATTCTCTTTGAAGTGCGATGTGATATCGACCGAACGATAAATAAGGCACGCCGGCGCAAACGGCAAGCAAAACGGAGGCCGAATGGCCTTGTACAAGGAATCAAAAATCACACGAGTTAAGTACTCTATGGGTACGAAAAAAAGTACGAAAAAAAACGTTTGTAATTCTCTTTGAAGTATGCGATGTGATATCGACCGAACGATAAATAAGGCACGCCGGCGCAAACGGCAAGCAAAACGGAGGCTGAATGGCCTTGTACAAGGAATCAAAAATCACACGATTAAGTACTCTATGGTTACGAAAAAAAGTACGAAAAAAAAACGTTTGTAATTCTCTTTGAAGTGCGATGTGATATCGACCGAACGATAAATAAGGCACGCCGGCGCAAACGGCAAGCAATACGGAGGCCGAATGGCCTTGTACAAGGAATCAAAAATCACACTTTGTTAAGTACTCCATGGGTACGAAAAAAAACGTTTGTAATTCTCTTTGAAATGCGATGTGATATCGACCGAACGATAAATAAGGCACGCCGCGCAAACGGCAAGCAAAACGGAGGCCGAATGGCCTTGTACAAGGAATCAAAAATCACACGATTAAGTACTCTATGGGTACGAAAAAAAGTACAAAAAAAAACGTTTGTAATTCTCTTTGAAGTACTGATGTGATAATGACCAGAACGATAAATAAGCCACGCCGGCGCAAATGGCAAGCAAAACGGAGGCCAGAATGGCCTTGTACAAGGAATCAAAAATCGCACGATTAAGTACTCTATGGGTACGAAAAAAAGTACGAAAAAAAACGTTTGTAATTCTTTTTGAAGTGCGATGTGATATCGACCGGAACGATAAATAAGGCACGCCGGCGCAAACGGCAAGCAAAACGGAGGCCGAATGGCCTTGTACAAGTAATCAAAAATCACACGATTAAGTACTCTATGGGTACGAAAAAAAGTACGAAAAAAAACGTTTGTAATTCACTTTGAATTACGATGTGATATCGACCGAACGATAAATAAGGCACGCCGGCGCAAACGGCAAGCAAAACGGAGGCTAGAATGGCCTTGTACAAGGAATCAAAAATCACACCGTTAAGTACTCTATGGGTACGGAAAAAAGTACGAAAAAAACGTTTGTAATTCTCTTTGAAGTACGGATGTGATATCGACCAGAACGATAAATAAGGCACGCCGGCGCAAACGGCAAGCAAAACGGAGGCCGAAATGGCCTTGTACAAGAAATCAAAAATCACACGAGTTAAGTACTCTATGGGTACGAAAAAAAGTACGAAAAAAAACGTTTGTAATTCTCTTTGAATTACCGATGTGATATCGACCGAACGATAAATAAGGCACGCCGGCGCAAACGGCAAGCAAAACGGAGGCCGAATGGCCTTGTACAAGGAATCAAAAATCACACTTTGTTAAGTACTCTATGGGTACGAAAAAAAGACGAAAAAAAACGTTTGTAATTCTCTTTGAAGTACGATGTGATATCGACCGAACGATAAATAAGGCACGCCGGCGCAAACGGCAAGCAAAATGGAGGCGAGAATGGCCTTGTACAAGGAATCAAAAATCACACTTTGTTAAGTACTCTATGGGTACGAAAAAAGAACGAAAAAAAACGTTTGTAATTCTCTTTGAAGTACGATGTGATATCGACCGAACGATAAATAAGGCACGCCGGCGCAAACGGCAAGCAAAACGGAGGCCGAGAATGGCCTTGTACAAGGAATCAAAAATCACACGAGTTAAGTACTCTATGGGTACGAAAAAAAGTACGAAAAAAAACGTTTGTAATTCTCTTTGAAGTACGATGTGATATCGACCGAACGATAAATAAGGCACGCCGGCGCAAACGGCAAGCAAAACGGAGGCACGAATGGCCTTGTACAAGGAATCAAAAATCACACGGTTAAGTACTCTATGGTTACGAAAAAACGAAAAAAAACGTTTGTAATTCTCTTTGAAATACGATGTGATATCGACCGAACGATAAATAAGGCACGCCGGCGCAAACGGCAAGCAATACGGAGGCCGAAATGGCCTTGTACAAGGAATCAAAAATCACACGTTAAGTACTCCATACGAAAAAAAACGAAAAAAAACGTTTGTAATTCTCTTTGAAGTATGCGATGTGATATCGACCGAACGATAAATAAGGCACGCCGCGCAAACGGCAAGCAAAACGGAGGCCGAAATGGCCTTGTACAAGGAATCAAAAATCACACAGTTAAGTACTCTATGGGTACGAAAAAAAGTACAAAAAAAAACGTTTGTAATTCTCTTTGAAGTACTGATGTGATAATGACCAGAACGATAAATAAGCCACGCCGGCGCAAATGGCAAGCAAAACGGAGGCCAGAATGGCCTTGTACAAGGAATCAAAAATCGCACAGTTAAGTACTCTATGTGTATGAAAAAAAGTACGAAAAAAAACGTTTGTAATTCTCTTTGAAGTATTGATGTGATATCGACCAGAACGATAAATAAGGAACGCCGGCACAAACGGCAAGCAAAACGGAGGTCAGAATGGCTTTGTACAAAGAATCAAAAATCACACAATTAAGTACTCTATGGGTACGAAAAAAAGTAAGAAAAAAAACGTTTGTAATTCTCTTTGAAGTACTGATGTGATAATGACCAGAACGATAAATAAGCCACACCGGCGCAAACGGCAAGCAAAACGGAGGCGGAATGGCCTTGTACAAGGAATCAAAAATCACACTTTGTTAAGTACTCTATGGGTACGAAAAAAAGTACGAAAAAAAACGTTTGTAATTCTCTTTGAAGTACGATGTGATATCGACCGAATGATAAATAAGGCACGCCGGCGCAAACGGCGAGGCAAAACGGAGGCCGAAATGGCCTTGTACAAGGAATCAAAAATCACACGGTTAAGTACTCTATGGGTACGAAAAAAAGAACGAAAAAAAACGTTTGTAATTCTCTTTGAAGTACGATGTGATATCGACCGAACGATAAATAAGCTACGCCGGCGCAAACGGCAAGCAAAACGGAGGCCGAGAATGGCCTTGTACAAGGAATCAAAAATCACACGGTTAAGTACTCTATGGGTACGAAAAAAAGTACGAAAAAAACGTTTGTAATTCTCTTTGAAGTACGATGTGATATCGACCGAACGATAAATAAGGCACGCCGGCGCAAACGGCAAGCAAAACGGAGGCTGAATGGCCTTGTACAAGGAATCAAAAATCACACGAGTTAAGTACTCTATGGGTACGAAAAAAGTACGAAAAAAACGTTTGTAATTCTCTTTGAAGTACGATGTGATATCGACCGAACGATAAATAAGGCACGCCGGCGCAAACGGCAAGCAATACGGAGGCCGGAATGGCCTTGTACAAGGAATCAAAAAACACACATTTTTAAGTACTCTGTGGGTACGAAAAAAAGTACGTTTGTAATTCTCTTTGAAATGCGATGTGATATCGACCGAACGATAAATAAGGCACGCCGGCGCAAACGGCATGCAAAACCGAGGCCAGAATGGCCTTGTACAAGGAATCAAAAATCACACGGTTAAGTACTCTATGGGTACGAAAAAAGTACGAAAAAAAACGTTTGTAATTCTCTTTGAAGTACGATGTGATAATGACCGAACGATAAATAAGCCACGCCGGCGCAAACGGCAAGCAAAACGGAGGCCGAATGGCCTTGTACAAGGAATCAAAAATCACACGAGTTAAGTACTCTATGGGTACGAAAAAAAGTATGAAAAAAAACGTTTGTAATTCTCTTTGAAGTACGATGTGATAATGACCGAACGATAAATAAGCCACACCGGCGCAAACGGCAAGCAAAACGGAGGCGGAATGGCCTTGTACAAGGAATCAAAAATCACACGGTTAAGTACTCTATGGGTACGAAAAAAAGTACGAAAAAAAACGTTTGTAATTCTCTTTGAAGTGCGATGTGATATCGACCGAACGATAAATAAGGCACGCCGGCGCAAACGGCAAGGCAAAACGGAGGCGAAATGGCCTTGTACAAGGAATCAAAAATCACACGGTTAAGTACTCTATGGGTACGAAAAAAAGAACGAAAAAAAACGTTTGTAATTCTCTTTGAAATGCGATGTGATATCGACCGAACGATAAATAAGGCACGCCGGCGCAAACGGCAAGCAAAACGGAGGCCGAATGGCCTTGTACAAGGAATCAAAAATCACACGGTTAAGTACTCTATGGGTACGAAAAAAAGTACGAAAAAAAACGTTTGTAATTCTCTTTGAAGTACGATGTGATATCGACCGAACGATAAATAAGGCACGCCGGCGCAAACGGCAAGCAAAACGGAGGCTGAATGGCCTTGTACAAGGAATCAAAAATCACACGGTTAAGTACTCTATGGGTACGAAAAAAAGTACGAAAAAAAACGTTTGTAATTCTCTTTGAAGTACGATGTGATATCGACCGAACGATAAATAAGGCACGCCGGCGCAAACGGCAAGCAATACGGAGGCCGAATGGCCTTGTACAAGGAATCAAAAATCACACTGCTTGTTAAGTACTCTACGGGTACGAAAAAAAACGTTTGTAATTCTCTTTGAAGTACGATGTGATATCGACCGAACGATAAATAAGGCACGCCGGCGCAAACGGCATGCAAAACGGAGGCCGAGAATGGCCTTGTACAAGGAATCAAAAATCACACGATTAAGTACTCTATGGGTACGAAAAAAAGTACGAAAAAAAAACGTTTGTAATTCTCTTTGAAATGCGATGTGATAATGACCGAACGATAAATAAGCCACGCCGGCGCAAACGGCAAGCAAAACGGAGGCCAGAATGGCCATGTACAAGGAATCAAAAATCGCACGATTAAGTACTCTATGGGTACGAAAAAAAGTACGAAAAAAAACGTTTGTAATTCTCTTTGAAGTATTGATGTGATATCGACCAGAACGATAAATAAGGCACGCCGGCGCAAACGGCAACCAAAACGGAGGCCAGAATGGCTTTGTACAAGGAATCAAAAATCACACAGTTAAGTACTCTATGGGTACGAAAAAAAGTACGAAAAAAACGTTTGTAATTCTCTTTGAAATGCGATGTGATAATGACCGAACGATAAATAAGCCCCGCCGGCGCAAACGGCAAGCAAAACGGAGGCCAGAATGGCCTTGTACAAGGAATCAAAAATCACACGATTAAGTACTCTATGGGTACGAAAAAAAGTACGAAAAAAAACGTTTGTAATTCTCTTTGAAGTACGATGTGATATCGACCGAACGATAAATAAGGCACGCCGGCGCAAACGGCGAGCAAAACGGAGGCAGAGAATGGCCTTGTACAAGGAATCAAAAATCACACGAGTTAAGTACTGCCCTATGGGTACGAAAAAAAGAAGAACGAAAAAAAAACGTTTGTAATTCTCTTTGAAGTGCGATGTGATATCGACCGAACGATAAATAAGCCACGCCGGCGCAAACGGCAAGCAATACGGAGGCGGGAATGGCCTTGTACAATGAATCAAAAATCACACGATTAAGTACTCCATGGGTACGTACGAAAAAAAACGTTTGTAATTCTCTTTGAAGTACTTGATGTGATATCGACCGAACGATAAATAAGGCACGCACAACGCAAACGGCAAGTAAAAAAACGGAGGCCGAGAATGGCCTTGTACAAGGAATCAAAAATCACACGATTAAGTACTACTATGGGTACGGAAAAAGTACAAAAAAAAACGTTTGTAATTCTCTTTGAATGCGTGTGATAATGACCGAACGATAAATAAGCCACGCCGGCGCAAATGGCAAGCAAAACGGAGGCGAGAATGGCCTTGTACAAGGAATCAAAAATCGCACGATTAAGTACTCTATGTGTATGAAAAAAAGTACGAAAAAAAACGTTTGTAATTCTCTTTGAAGTATTGATGTGATATCGACCAGAACGATAAATAAGGAACGCCGGCGCAAACGGCAAGCAAAACGGAGACCAGAATGGCTCTGTACAAGGAATCAAAAATCACACAGTTAAGTACTCTATGGGTAAGAAAAAAGTACGAAAAAAAACGTTTGTAATTCTCTTTGAAGTACGATGTGATAATGACCCGAACGATAAATAAGCCACGCCGGCGCAAACGGCAAGCAAAACGGAGGCGGAATGGCTACTTGTACAAGGAATCAAAAATCACGGTTAAGTACTGCATGGGTACGAAAAAAAAGTACGAAAAAAAAAAAACGTTTGTAATTCTCTTTGAAATGCGATGTGATATCGACCGAAATGATAAATAAGGCACGCCGGCGCAAACGGCGAGGCAAAACGGAGGCGGAATGGCCTTGTACAAGGAATCAAAAATCACACGGTTAAGTACTTTCTATGGGTACGAAAAAAAGAACGAAAAAAAACGTTTGTAATTCTCTTTGAAGTGCGATGTGATATCGACCGAACGATAAATAAGCCACGCCGGCGCAAACGGCAAGCAAAACGGAGGCCGGAATGGCCTTGTACAAGGAATCAAAAATCACACGAGATTAAGTACTCTATGGGTACGAAAAAAAGTACGAAAAAAACGTTTGTAATTCTCTTTGAAGTGCGTGTGATATCGACCGAACGATAAATAAGGCACGCCGGCGCAAGCGGCAAGCAAAACGGAGGCTGAATGGCCTTGTACAAAGAATCAAAAATCACACGATTAAGTACTCTATGGGTACGAAAAAAAGTACGAAAAAAAAACGTTTGTAATTCTCTTTGAAGTACGATGTGATATCGACCGAACGATAAATAAGGCACGCCGGCGCAAACGGCAAGCAATACGGAGGCCCGGAATGGCCTTGTACAAGGAATCAAAAATCACCTTTGTTAAGTACTCTATGTGAAAAAAAGGTACGAAAAAAAACGTTTGTAATTCTCTTTGAAATAACGATGTGATATCGACCCGAACGATAAATAAGGCACGCCGGCGCAAACGGCATGCAAAACGGAGGCCCGGAATGGCCTTGTACAAGGAATCAAAAATCACACGAGTTAAGTAATCTATGGGTACGAAAAAAACGAAAAAAACGTACGAAAAAAAACGTTTGTAATTCTCTTTGGAAATGCGATGTGATATCGACCGAACGATAAATAAGGCACGCCGGCGCAAACGGCAAGCAAAACGGAGGCGGAATGGCCTTGTACAAGGAATCAAAAATCACACGAGTTAAGTACTCTATGGGTACGAAAAAAAGTACGAAAAAAAACGTTTGTAATTCTCTTTGAAGTACGGTGTGATATCGACCGAACGATAAATAAGGCACGCCGGCGCAAACGGCAAGCAAAACGGAGGCGGAATGGCCTTGTACAAGGAATCAAAAATCACACGGTTAAGTACTCTATGGGTACGAAAAAAAGTACGAAAAAAATGTTTGTAATTCTCTTTGAAATGCGATGTGATATCGACCGAACGATAAATAAGGCACGCCGGCGCAAACGGCAAGCAAAACGGAGGCGAGAATGGCCTTGTACAAGGAATCAAAAATCACACGGTTAAGTACTCTATGGGTACGAAAAAAAGTACGAAAAAAAACGTTTGTAATTCTCTTTGAAATACTGATGCGATATCGACCAGAACGATAAATAAGGCACGCCAGCGCAAACGGCAAGCAAAACGGAGGCCAAAATGGCCTTTTACAAGGAATCAAAAATCACACAGTTAAGTACTCTATGGGTACGAAAAAAAGTACGAAAAAAACGTTTGTAATTCTCTTTGAAGTACGTGTGATATCGACCGAACGATAAATAAGGCACGCCGGCGCAAACGGCAAGCAAAACGGAGGCCGGAATGGCCTTGTACAAGGAATCAAAAATCACACGTTAAGTACTCATGGGTACGAAAAAAAGTACGAAAAAAAACGTTTGTAATTCTCTTTGAAATGCGATGTGATATCGACCGAACGATAAATAAGGCACGCCGGCGCAAACGGCAAGCAAAACGGAGGCGGAGATGGCCTTGTACAAGGAATCAAAAATCACACGAGTTAAGTACTCTATGGGTACGAAAAAAAGTACGAAAAAAAACGTTTGTAATTCTCTTTGAAGTATGCGATGTGATATCGACCGAACGATAAATAAGGCACGCCGGCGCAAACGGCAAGCAAAACGGAGGCCGAGAATGGCCTTGTACAAGGAATCAAAAATCACACGAGTTAAGTACTCTATGGGTACGAAAAAAAGTACGAAAAAAACGTTTGTAATTCTCTTTGAAATGCGATGTGATATCGACCGAACGATAAATAAGGCACGCCGGCGCAAACGGCAAGCAAAACGGAGGCCGAGAATGGCCTTGTACAAGGAATCAAAAATCACACGATTAAGTACTCTATGGGTACGAAAAAAAGTACGAAAAAAAACGTTTGTAATTCTCTTTGAAGTGCGATGTGATATCGACCGAACGATAAATAAGGCACGCCGGCGCAAACGGCAAGCAAAACGGAGGCCGAGAATGGCCTTGTACAAGGAATCAAAAATCACACGATTAAGTACTCTATGGGTACGAAAAAAAGTACGAAAAAAAACGTTTGTAATTCTCTTTGAAATGCGATGTGATATCGACCGAACGATAAATAAGGCACGCCGGCGCAAACGGCAAGCAAAACGGAGGCGAGAATGGCCTTGTACAAGGAATCAAAAATCACACGAGTTAAGTACTCTATGGGTACGAAAAAAAGTACGAAAAAAACGTTTGTAATTCTCTTTGAAGTCGATGTGATATCGACCGAACGATAAATAAGGCACGCCGGCGCAAACGGCAAGCAAAACGGAGGCCGAGAATGGCCTTGTACAAGGAATCAAAAATCACACGGTTAAGTACTCTATGGGTACGAAAAAAAGTACGAAAAAAAACGTTTGTAATTCTCTTTGAAGTACGATGTGATATCGACCGAACGATAAATAAGGCACGCCGGCGCAAACGGCAAGCAAAACGGAGGCGAGAATGGCCTTGTACAAGGAATCAAAAATCACACGAGTTAAGTACTCTATGGGTACGAAAAAAAAGTACGAAAAAAAAACGTTTGTAATTCTCTTTGAAGTACGATGTGATATCGACCGAACGATAAATAAGGCACGCCGGCGCAAACGGCAAGCAAAACGGAGGCGGAATGGCCTTGTACAAGGAATCAAAAATCACACGAGTTAAGTACTCTATGGGTACGAAAAAAAGTACGAAAAAAAACGTTTGTAATTCTCTTTGAAGTACGATGTGATATCGACCGAACGATAAATAAGGCACGCCGGCGCAAACGGCAAGCAAAACGGAGGCGGAATGGCCTTGTACAAGGAATCAAAAATCACACGGTTAAGTACTCTATGGGTACGAAAAAAAGTACGAAAAAAAACGTTTGTAATTCTCTTTGAAATGCGATGTGATATCGACCGAACGATAAATAAGGCACGCCGGCGCAAACGGCAAGCAAAACGGAGGCGAGAATGGCCTTGTACAAGGAATCAAAAATCACACGATTAAGTACTCTATGGGTACGAAAAAAAGTACGAAAAAAAACGTTTGTAATTCTCTTTGAAATGCGATGTGATATCGACCGAACGATAAATAAGGCACGCCGGCGCAAACGGCAAGCAAAACGGAGGCGAGAATGGCCTTGTACAAGGAATCAAAAATCACACGGTTAAGTACTCTATGGGTACGAAAAAAAGTACGAAAAAAACGTTTGTAATTCTCTTTGAAGTACGATGTGATATCGACCGAACGATAAATAAGGCACGCCGGCGCAAACGGCAAGCAAAACGGAGGCAGAATGGCCTTGTACAAGGAATCAAAAATCACACGGTTAAGTACTCTATGGGTACGAAAAAAAGTACGAAAAAAAACGTTTGTAATTCTCTTTGAAATACGATGTGATATCGACCGAACGATAAATAAGGCACGCCGGCGCAAACGGCAAGCAAAACGGAGGCCGAGAATGGCCTTGTACAAGGAATCAAAAATCACACGGTTAAGTACTCTATGGGTACGAAAAAAAGTACGAAAAAAACGTTTGTAATTCTCTTTGAAATACGATGTGATATCGACCGAACGATAAATAAGGCACGCCGGCGCAAACGGCAAGCAAAACGGAGGCCGGAATGGCCTTGTACAAGGAATCAAAAATCACACGATTAAGTACTCTATGGGTACGAAAAAAAGTACGAAAAAAACGTTTGTAATTCTCTTTGAAGTGCGATGTGATATCGACCGAACGATAAATAAGGCACGCCGGCGCAAACGGCAAGCAAAACGGAGGCCGGAATGGCCTTGTACAAGGAATCAAAAATCACACGATTAAGTACTCTATGGGTACGAAAAAAAGTACGAAAAAAAACGTTTGTAATTCTCTTTGAAATGCGATGTGATATCGACCGAACGATAAATAAGGCACGCCGGCGCAAACGGCAAGCAAAACGGAGGCCGAGAATGGCCTTGTACAAGGAATCAAAAATCACACGGTTAAGTACTCTATGGGTACGAAAAAAAGTACGAAAAAAAACGTTTGTAATTCTCTTTGAAATGCGATGTGATATCGACCGAACGATAAATAAGGCACGCCGGCGCAAACGGCAAGCAAAACGGAGGCCGGAATGGCCTTGTACAAGGAATCAAAAATCACACGGTTAAGTACTCTATGGGTACGAAAAAAAGTACGAAAAAAAACGTTTGTAATTCTCTTTGAAATGCGATGTGATATCGACCGAACGATAAATAAGGCACGCCGGCGCAAACGGCAAGCAAAACGGAGGCCGAATGGCCTTGTACAAGGAATCAAAAATCACACGGTTAAGTACTCTATGGGTACGAAAAAAAGTACGAAAAAAAACGTTTGTAATTCTCTTTGAAATGCGATGTGATATCGACCGAACGATAAATAAGGCACGCCGGCGCAAACGGCAAGCAAAACGGAGGCGAGAATGGCCTTGTACAAGAATCAAAAATCACACGGTTAAGTACTCTATGGGTACGAAAAAAAAGTACGAAAAAAACGTTTGTAATTCTCTTTGAAATGCGATGTGATATCGACCGAACGATAAATAAGGCACGCCGGCGCAAACGGCAAGCAAAACGGAGGCCGGAATGGCCTTGTACAAGGAATCAAAAATCACACGGTTAAGTACTCTATGGGTACGAAAAAAAGTACGAAAAAAAACGTTTGTAATTCTCTTTGAAGTGCGATGTGATATCGACCGAACGATAAATAAGGCACGCCGGCGCAAACGGCAAGCAAAACGGAGGCGAGAATGGCCTTGTACAAGGAATCAAAAATCACACGATTAAGTACTCTATGGGTACGAAAAAAAGTACGAAAAAAAAATGTTTGTAATTCTCTTTGAAGTGCGATGTGATATCGACCGAACGATAAATAAGGCACGCCGGCGCAAACGGCAAGCAAAACGGAGGCCGAATGGCCTTGTACAAGGAATCAAAAATCACACGGTTAAGTACTCTATGGGTACGAAAAAAAGTACGAAAAAAAACGTTTGTAATTCTCTTTGAAGTACGATGTGATATCGACCGAACGATAAATAAGGCACGCCGGCGCAAACGGCAAGCAAAACGGAGGCGAGAATGGCCTTGTACAAGGAATCAAAAATCACACGGTTAAGTACTCTATGGGTACGAAAAAAGTACGAAAAAAAACGTTTGTAATTCTCTTTGAAATGCGATGTGATATCGACCGAACGATAAATAAGGCACGCCGGCGCAAACGGCAAGCAAAACGGAGGCGAGAATGGCCTTGTACAAGGAATCAAAAATCACACGGTTAAGTACTCTATGGGTACGAAAAAAAGTACGAAAAAAAACGTTTGTAATTCTCTTTGAAATCGATGTGATATCGACCGAACGATAAATAAGGCACGCCGGCGCAAACGGCAAGCAAAACGGAGGCGAATGGCCTTGTACAAGGAATCAAAAATCACACGGTTAAGTACTCTATGGGTACGAAAAAAAGTACGAAAAAAAACGTTTGTAATTCTCTTTGAAATGCGATGTGATATCGACCGAACGATAAATAAGGCACGCCGGCGCAAACGGCAAGCAAAACGGAGGCGAGAATGGCCTTGTACAAGGAATCAAAAATCACACGGTTAAGTACTCTATGGGTACGAAAAAAAGTACGAAAAAAAACGTTTGTAATTCTCTTTGAAATGCGATGTGATATCGACCGAACGATAAATAAGGCACGCCGGCGCAAACGGCAAGCAAAACGGAGGCCGAATGGCCTTGTACAAGGAATCAAAAATCACACGGTTAAGTACTCTATGGGTACGAAAAAAAGTACGAAAAAAAAACGTTTGTAATTCTCTTTGAAATGCGATGTGATATCGACCGAACGATAAATAAGGCACGCCGGCGCAAACGGCAAGCAAAACGGAGGCGGAATGGCCTTGTACAAGGAATCAAAAATCACACGGTTAAGTACTCTATGGGTACGAAAAAAAGTACGAAAAAAAACGTTTGTAATTCTCTTTGAAATGCGATGTGATATCGACCGAACGATAAATAAGGCACGCCGGCGCAAACGGCAAGCAAAACGGAGGCGAGAATGGCCTTGTACAAGGAATCAAAAATCACACGGTTAAGTACTCTATGGGTACGAAAAAAAGTACGAAAAAAAACGTTTGTAATTCTCTTTGAAATGCGTGTGATATCGACCGAACGATAAATAAGGCACGCCGGCGCAAACGGCAAGCAAAACGGAGGCGAATGGCCTTGTACAAGGAATCAAAAATCACACGATTAAGTACTCTATGGGTACGAAAAAAAGTACGAAAAAAAACGTTTGTAATTCTCTTTGAAGTGCGATGTGATATCGACCGAACGATAAATAAGGCACGCCGGCGCAAACGGCAAGCAAAACGGAGGCGAGAATGGCCTTGTACAAGGAATCAAAAATCACACGGTTAAGTACTCTATGGGTACGAAAAAAAGTACGAAAAAAAACGTTTGTAATTCTCTTTGAAATGCGATGTGATATCGACCGAACGATAAATAAGGCACGCCGGCGCAAACGGCAAGCAAAACGGAGGCGAGAATGGCCTTGTACAAGGAATCAAAAATCACACGGTTAAGTACTACATGGGTACGAAAAAAAGTACGAAAAAAAACGTTTGTAATTCTCTTTGAAATGCGATGTGATATCGACCGAACGATAAATAAGGCACGCCGGCGCAAACGGCAAGCAAAACGGAGGCCGGAATGGCCTTGTACAAGGAATCAAAAATCACACGATTAAGTACTCTATGGGTACGAAAAAAAGTACGAAAAAAAACGTTTGTAATTCTCTTTGAAATGCGATGTGATATCGACCGAACGATAAATAAGGCACGCCGGCGCAAACGGCAAGCAAAACGGAGGCAGAATGGCCTTGTACAAGGAATCAAAAATCACACGAGTTAAGTACTCTATGGGTACGAAAAAAAGTACGAAAAAAAACGTTTGTAATTCTCTTTGAAATGCGATGTGATATCGACCGAACGATAAATAAGGCACGCCGGCGCAAACGGCAAGCAAAACGGAGGCAGAATGGCCTTGTACAAGGAATCAAAAATCACACGAGTTAAGTACTCTATGGGTACGAAAAAAAGTACGAAAAAAAACGTTTGTAATTCTCTTTGAAATGCGATGTGATATCGACCGAACGATAAATAAGGCACGCCGGCGCAAACGGCAAGCAAAACGGAGGCCGAGAATGGCCTTGTACAAGGAATCAAAAATCACACGATTAAGTACTCTATGGGTACGAAAAAAAGTACGAAAAAAAACGTTTGTAATTCTCTTTGAAATGCGATGTGATATCGACCGAACGATAAATAAGGCACGCCGGCGCAAACGGCAAGCAAAACGGAGGCCCGAGAATGGCCTTGTACAAGGAATCAAAAATCACACGAGTTAAGTACTCTATGGGTACGAAAAAAAGTACGAAAAAAAACGTTTGTAATTCTCTTTGAAGTGCGATGTGATATCGACCGAACGATAAATAAGGCACGCCGGCGCAAACGGCAAGCAAAACGGAGGCGAGAATGGCCTTGTACAAGGAATCAAAAATCACACGGTTAAGTACTCTATGGGTACGAAAAAAAGTACGAAAAAAACGTTTGTAATTCTCTTTGAAATGCGATGTGATATCGACCGAACGATAAATAAGGCACGCCGGCGCAAACGGCAAGCAAAACGGAGGCGAGAATGGCCTTGTACAAGGAATCAAAAATCACACGGTTAAGTACTCTATGGGTACGAAAAAAAAGTACGAAAAAAAACGTTTGTAATTCTCTTTGAAATGCGATGTGATATCGACCGAACGATAAATAAGGCACGCCGGCGCAAACGGCAAGCAAAACGGAGGCGAGAATGGCCTTGTACAAGGAATCAAAAATCACACGATTAAGTACTCATGGGTACGAAAAAAAGTACGAAAAAAAACGTTTGTAATTCTCTTTGAAATGCGATGTGATATCGACCGAACGATAAATAAGGCACGCCGGCGCAAACGGCAAGCAAAACGGAGGCCCGAGAATGGCCTTGTACAAGGAATCAAAAATCACACGATTAAGTACTCTATGGGTACGAAAAAAAGTACGAAAAAAAACGTTTGTAATTCTCTTTGAAATGCGATGTGATATCGACCGAACGATAAATAAGGCACGCCGGCGCAAACGGCAAGCAAAACGGAGGCCGAATGGCCTTGTACAAGGAATCAAAAATCACACGAGTTAAGTACTCTATGGGTACGAAAAAAAGTACGAAAAAAAACGTTTGTAATTCTCTTTGAAGTGCGATGTGATATCGACCGAACGATAAATAAGGCACGCCGGCGCAAACGGCAAGCAAAACGGAGGCGAGAATGGCCTTGTACAAGGAATCAAAAATCACACGGTTAAGTACTCTATGGGTACGAAAAAAAGTACGAAAAAAAAAAAAACGTTTGTAATTCTCTTTGAAATACGATGTG